>CM030362.1:113274097-113751597 GCA_017893485.1 Hemerocallis citrina
GGGTGTATACTACATCTCGCCTCGGGGTAAGGGAAAGGTAGTCCACGGTCACCCAGATTCTATCAAGGATTGGAAGAAGAAATATCTGGTGATCCGGAGTGAGGATCCTTGGGATATCCCTACTCGATGGAACCACTTTAAGCCGAGCTACAAAACGCCGAAACCGAGGGATCTGACGGCTGAGGAGTGGAGGTTTGTTGAGCACCTCCGTCTGTCGTACAGCATCAATTGGACGAAGGTGACAGAGGCCCACCTGGCGAGCGTCGGACTGAGCCCAGAACAAAATAAAAGAGTATGAATAAAGAATTCTTTTCCTTCTTTGCTATGGTTAGTAGCGTAGTAAATGGCGGCGGAGGCGAGGTTTGGCTCCGTCGATTCGTGAGGGATCAACGCGGGGTATTAGGAAGATTCCCTGGTTTGAAGCTGGGTCGAACCTACCGAGACGTTTGGGGACGATACCGGAGTGAGAACTCGGGTGCCGATCCCATTGTCCGGTATTAGGTCAGAGCTGCCGAAGCATTTGGAGTTTGACAAAAAGAGACTTCTTTTATACAAGATAGGGAGGGTCGCTGAAGTGGCCCTTTACACATGAAATCTTACAAAAAGATTTAATTTACTTTAGCCAGGCTAGAACCTAGGTTCGCTCTTCCAGGAACTTCATTAGGTGCTCGGCGTTCCAGGGTTGGCTGATGGGCCGGTCGTCCATATCTGCCAGTCGGTATGTACCAGGGCGTACAGCCTCGACTACACGGTATGGGCCTTCCCAGTTGGGAGCCAATTTCCTCTTCTTGGTTGGATCAGAGACAGATAGTTTTCGTAATACGAGGTCCCCTGCCTTGATGTTTGTGGGGCGGACCTTCTTGTTGTAAAACCTCTCGATCCGTTGCTGGTAGATGCTTCTCCGGATTGAGGACTTTTCTCGCACCTCGGCGACGAGGTCCAGGTTGGCCCTCAGGCCGGACGCATTGTCAGCTTCATCGAAGGCTATGATCCGGGGAGAAGGTAATCCGACCTCGACGGGGATGACTGCCTCTGTCCCATAGGTCAGACTGAACGGCGTCTCCCCCGTGGGGATCCTCTGGGTGGTTCGGTGTGCCCATAGCACGCTAGGCAGTTCCTCGACCCACAGCCCTTTGGGGGAACTGTCGAGGCGCTTTTTGAGGCCGTCGAGAATTTGCCTATTCGCGTTCTCCGCTTGGCCGTTGGACTGAGGGTGGCAAATGGCGGAGAAACGCTGCTGGATGCCGATGTCCGCGCAGAAGGTTTGGAAGTTCTGACCTTGGAACTGGGTTCCGTTGTCTGTGACGAGGACCCGAGGGATTCCGAACCGGCAAATGATGTTCTTCCAAAAGAACTGTTGTACTTGGCGCTCGGTGATGCTGGACAGTGGTTCAGCTTCGATCCACTTGGTGAAGTAGTCGATGGCGACTATCAGGAATTTCTTTTGTCCTACCGCTGGGGGGAAGGGCCCCACAAGGTCCATACCCCACATGGCGAACGGCGTAAGGCTCGCCAGGGATCGGAGATTGGCTTGAGGAAGCCTCTTGATAGGGGAGAATCTTTGGCAGGGGCCACACCTCTTGACTAAGTCTTGTGAGTCTTGGAGCATGGTTGGCCAATAGTACCCCTGATTCAGGGCTTTTCGAGCAAGTGTCCTGCTCCCCATGTGGCATCCGCCGATCCCCTCATGCAGGTCTTTGAGGGCGTAGCTGGCCTCGTTGCTGGTGAGACAGCGGAGGTATGGTTTGCCGTCGGCCAAGGTGTACGAGCGCTTGAAGAGGATGTCATCAATCATGACAAACCTTTCAGCTCGGACTCTGACTCGTCTGGCCTCGGCTCTGTCTTCAGGAAGCTCGGCACTGATTAAGAATCTTCGGATGGGAGTGGTCCAGTCGTCTGGGCCGGTACCATCTTGCACACACATCGCCTCCGGCTCTGGGTCACTGATACTTGGTTTCAGGAGGATTTCTATGAGCACCGTCTGATCGAGACCCTCGAAGGAGGAAGAGGCGAGTTTGGACAACGCGTCTGCTTGAGCGTTCTGTTCCCTGGGGACTCTGATAACCGTGGCGCAGCTGAAGGACGCCAGGAGTCGTCGGACTGCCGCCAAATACCTTATCATGCGCTCATCGCGGGCTTCGTATTCTCCGGTGATCTGATTGACCACGAGTTGAGAATCGCTGAAGGCCCGGATTTGCTTGGCTTCGGCTCGGTGGGCGAGGGTCAATCCGGCGATCATGGCCTCGTATTCTGCCTCGTTGTTGGAGACCGAAAAGTTGAGGCGGAGGGAGTATTGAAGTAGGAATTGGTCGGGGCCACGAAGGATGATGCCAGCCCCACTCCCCGTTTCGCATGACGAGCCGTCGACAAACACCTATAGATCCCCTCCACTGTTAAAAAGTCCAATGAGCGGACGCACCAAGAATGAAAAAGTCCAACGAGCGGACGAGACAATAAAAGATATACAAACATGATGAACCTATTAAAATTTAAGGGTTCGTATGGCATCCTTAACAGAAAAAGCCACTTAACAGCGGAAAAGGGGAGCGAATGCCCAAATTGGAATTATAGGTTTTGGAATCTTAATAGTAGAAGGGATTTGACCACTGATAAAGATCTTATTATTAATGACTTTTTTTATAAATTATACAGGGAAATAGAAGATAGATATAAGTCATATAACATAGTCATAGGGGATTGTCTTGTATTAATTCATCAATAATAGGGTTCAATTTGGGGGCCCCAAAACGAGTGTCCCATATGACCCTCGGGATGAGACTCTTAAGATTCTAAGGATTTCCAACCTTGCAGAGTGTCAGAGTTTTAATCGGACTCCGATTAAAACTCTGACACTCAATTTGGAAATCCTTAGAATCTTAAGAGTCTCATCCCGAGGGTCATATGGGACACTCGTTTTGGGGCCCCCAAATTGAACCCTATTATTGATGAATTAATACAAGACAATCCCCTATGACTATGTTATATGACTTATATCTATCTTCTATTTCCCTGTATAATTTATAAAAAAAGTCATTAATTGACTCTGATTAAAACTCTGACACTCTGCAAAGTTGGAAATCCTTAGAATCTTAAGAGTCTCATCCCGAGGGTCATATGGGACACTCGTTTTGGGGCCCCCAAATTGAACCCTATTATTGATGAATTAATACAAGACAATCCCCTATGACTATGTTATATGACTTATATCTATCTTCTATTTCCCTGTATAATTTATAAAAAAAGTCATTAATAATAAGATCTTTATCAGTGGTCAAATCCCTTCTACTATTAAGATTCCAAAACCTATAATTCCAATTTGGGCATTCGCTCCCCTTTTCCGCTGTTAAGTGGCTTTTTCTGTTAGGGATGCCATACGAACCCTTAAATTTTAATAGGTTCATCATGTTTGTATATCTTTTATTGTCTCGTCCGCTCGTTGGACTTTTTCATTCTTGGTGCGTCCGCTCATTGGACTTTTTAACACCTATAGATCGCCTCCACTGTAATGTGCCTTCTTCACCATGACAACATTGGCCAACCACTCGGGGTAGCTGACTTCCTGAATGAATCGAGCGGACAAGAGTTTGTCCACTTCTGTCTTTACAATTTGTTGCCTCTCTGGGGCGACTTTGCGCCTCTTTTGGACGACCGGCTTAGAGTCAGGGATGACGCTCAGTCGATGCATAATCAAGTCTTCGGAGATCCCGGGCATGTCGGAGGGCTTCCAAGCGAAGAGATCAACGTTGCGACGGATGCAGGCGATGATGCATGTCTTCAAGTCCTTGGTGAGCGAGCGGCTCACCCGGAACCATTTTGATTCATCCTCGGCATCGAACATGACCTCTTCTAGTTCGTCGACGGGCTCGGGAGCTGGGCCGTCCCTCTTGGGTTCGAGTTCAATGGCGTCGAGGGGGAATACACCCCCTCCGACGGCGGTTATGTAGCACGATCGCGCTGCTTCGTGGCTACCTCGGACGATGCCGACCCCTTGGAGGGTGGGAAAATTAAGTTTCAGATGGTAGGCTGAAGGTACCGCTTGGAGGGAGTTCAGTTCGGGTCGGCCGAGGATGGCGTTGAAAGCCGCCTTGATGTTGACAATCATGAAATCTATGGACTCGGTCCTCTTGACTGGAGCCGATCCTGCGGTGACGTCGAGGGTAATAATCCCCTCTATTACGACCGGGACGCCGGAGAATTCATGCAACGTGTATCCGGCTGGCTTGAGCTTCCCTCTGGGTAACTTGAGACTCTCGAAGGCTTTGAGAAAAAGAATATTTACCGAGCTGCCGTTGTCGACGAGGATTCGGCGAACCTCACAATTAGCTATGTGGAGGCTAATGACGAGGGCATCGCAGTGGGGTAGGTGAACTCCTTCGAGGTCCTCTCCTGAGAAGGAGACTGGCCTCGGTTGTAGCTTGGGAGAGGGGTTGTCTTGGACAGCATTCACCTCTCGGATAAAGGCTTTTCGGGACGTATTTGATTCTCCTCCCATTGCCCCCCCGTGGATACAGTGCAAGATGAATGGCGTATCCGCGGCTACCTCGGACTCGGGATCCCGACCCTGGATGCGGTTCGGAGTAGGGTTCGAAGGTGAGAGTCTCCGGTTCCTAGCATCTCGCCGATCCCATAGGCCTTCCTCCCTGGGGGTCCATCGGAGAGCTCCAAGAATTTCCCTTCGGAAGTCCTGGAACTCCTTGTGAGTGACGGGGGCTCCTTCGACCCTGTTCGGTCGGTCTGAAGGTTGCCT
Organism: Hemerocallis citrina; assembly: GCA_017893485.1. NCBI lineage: Eukaryota > Viridiplantae > Streptophyta > Magnoliopsida > Asparagales > Asphodelaceae > Hemerocallis > Hemerocallis citrina. The sequence goes on from CM030362.1 coordinate 113,278,845, forward strand.
TCCGACGCGGCTGAGCGCTGGCCTCCGTCCCTCGGGGGCCGGCCTTGGATGGTTCGGGGCCGGGTTGGAAGCGGCCCTTCCCCTGCTGCGGGTAATCTGCCGGTTGACGATTATCCCCCGTAGGTCGGGCTGGACTTGATGGGTGACGCTCCTTTGGGACCCCTGATGGGGAGCCCTGTGTTTTGAAATGCGTGGTCCGGCATTAGCAGCTGGTGAGGGCGAGTCCCGTCGATTGACGGAGGAAGCAGCCCCCTTGCCCTTGGAGGCCATGAGAGTTCGGCTGTCGAGGTCCCTTGATGGTCGGGCTCGGGTCGGCTTCTGAAGCAGTGTTCCCACAGACGGCGCCAACCTGATGCGGTTTGTTTCTGGGAGACGTGTGGATGCACCAGGTGTGAGTTCGGACTCGATTTGTATTGAAGGAGAATGTTGCTTGTCAGTCGACCCTCGGATGACCGGGCGGAACCTGCGACGGGCTCGGAATGAGGTGGATGTCTGGGCTCGGATCAGAGGGTTCGGATCCGAGGTCTTGTTTACCTGCAGACGGTCCTGAAACACCGGGGTTTATCCCGGTGGCGGACCCTCCGACGATCTAGTCAGTCTCTGTGAGAGAGTAGCAATAACTAGGTGAATTTAAGTGGCAAAAGATTGGTTACCTGAAAAGGTGGGTGAGGGTCTAGTATTTATAGAGAATTCCAACCGGGTTTGGATCCGCTTAGGGGCCGGGTCTGAACCTGAAAGCCCATGGGCCTAACGTGGCAGAAGGCCCAGGTGGTTTAGGGCTGACGTGGCAGTACCAGGAGTAGTATAGGGCTGACGTGGCAAAGCCCTTGGTGGTATTTGGAGCAGACATGGCAGATCATGGGGCTCTTGTGCTCCCAGGAGAATCTGGTGGCCTAGGCTATGCCAGGTCATCTTCATTCTACACCAGGATGGGCGGTCGGCCCGGAGGGCTGTCGTGGATCGGAGGTCGAGGGCCATCGATGCTCGTCGGATACGAGGAGACCAGTTCTGTGGACGTGAACTTGAGGTTCGGCGCCGACCCTGTAGTGGCTCGAAGCCGAGCCAGATTGTTGTTTTCCCCATTTTTGAGTGAGAGCTGTACTGGGCCCTGGTTGGGCCCCAAGCCATTTTTACCCTTCCACAGGAGGAAAGAAGGTCGTAAAGATCTAAGGTGAGAGGAGAAGGCAGATCACCCAAGAACGGGATGCTCCAGTTTTGTTGCGAGTTAATTAAAGAAAAGTAGTCTGCCACCGTGGCTAGGGGATTGGATTCCAGGCGGAAGAGAGATGGGAAAACGGTGGCAAGTTTGGTGTTACCAATCCAAGGATCGGTCCAGAATTTAGTTTTGGAACCGTCACAACAATCATGGACGATGTCGCATTGAAAGGCTGCAGCCGCTTTCCAAACCCCTTTCCAGAAGGGGGATGCGTAGCGAAGAGTACTGGGGGAAACCTCCCACAAATGGGAAGAGGGGAAAACAGTAAGCCTTGACACTTTGGATCCACGGTAAGTGCTCGTATTTTAAAAATCTCCAAAGCCATTTACCCAATAAAGCGATATTGTGGTTCCTGAGGTTCAAGACCCCTAACCCCCCTGCCTCTTTGGAAGAGCAGACTAAATTCCAATTGCTAAGGTGAAAGCCAGTCTTGAAATTGGAAGACCCTGTCCAGAAAAAAAGTACTTCTGATTTGATCAATCCTCTTAATGACCCAGGAGGAAACGTAATATAATGACATCATATAAAGGGGGATAGAGGAGAGAACAGAGTTCAGAAGGATTAATCTACCACCACGGGAGAGAAGCTTTCCGGCCCAAACATTGAGCCTGGATTCAACCTTATCCACCATGGGGGACCAATCAGATTTATGTAGTTTTCCCCATCATAGGGGGATACCCAGATACGTGATGGGGAAGGTGGTAATAGGACAGTTAAAGAAATTGGAGACCTCGATCTTTCGATTGGGAAAGCCTCCCAACCATAGAACCGACGATTTTTGAAAATTGATCGATAGCCCCGAAGCAAGTTTAAAACAGTAAAGAAGCAATTTTAGGTTGCAAAGAGAGTGAGAGTTTGGTTCGGCAAAGATGATAGTGTCATTAGCGTATTGCAGATTAAGGACACCATCAAAAGGGTGCGATCTGCCTAGGCCCTGAATGACCTGAGCATCCCAAGCATTGCGGAGGAGCTTACTAAAAACATCTGCTACAAGGGAAAATAAAAGGGACGAAAGTGGGCCACCTTGACGAAGGCCACATTTAATTTTGAACTTGTGACCTTCTGAGCCGTTGATAATGATGGAAGAGGTGCCAGAGAAAAGACTGGATTTAATCCAAGCAATCCATTTTGGACCAAATCCTCGATTAATAAGAATATTAAAAAGAAAATCCCAGTTGACGTTATCGTAAGCTTTTTGGAAATCGAGTTTGAGAAGAATTCCTTCGGAGTTAGTGTTGTGGCAATGAGAGATGATCTCTTGCGCTGAAGCAACACTATCAAGGATAAAACGGTCCTTGATGAATCCCAATTGAGCAGGGTCGATGAGAGGAGAAATAACCGCGCTAAGCCTCGTGGAGAGAACTTTCATAATGATTTCGAAAGAAGTGTTGATCAGACTAATAGGCCTAAAGTTGGTCAGAGAATGCGCTCCCACCATTTTGGGGATGAGCACAATGTAGGCATAACTGATACGGTCGAAGGAGAAGGATCCGTGATGAAGTTTTGTAAACATACGGAGTAGATCATCTTTAAGCCAATGCCAGAATTTTTGGAAAAAAAAGGCGGGGAATCCATCCGATCCTGGCGTTGAATCACTTTTTAAAGAGAAAACAGCTGATTCAATCTCTTCTAAGGAAAAAGGAGCCTCGAGGAAAGAGAGGTCTTCAGATTGAGTACCATAAAGGTGCATCCAATCAAGGTTAATAGATCGCTGTTTGTGCGACCCAATTAGACTTTTATAAAAAGAAAGGAAAGCACTATGGATCTTGTTATCAGAGTTGAGATCAACCCCGTTGTGAACGATCGAGGAGATACGATTACAGTGTTGCCTATGCGACACGAAATTATGAAAGAAAGTGGTATTGCCGTCACCTTCCTTTAACCATTTATTCCTGGCTCTCTGAGCCCATTTGATATGGTCTTGATGAAGGATGTCAGCGTAATCACGCTTGCACGATAGGCATTCCGAACGCATGGGAGCAGATAAAGGCCCTGTTCCTCCAGCCTATTAATGGATTCAATGGAAGCTAGAAGAAAGTTTTTAAGGAAGGTGGTGTTGTTATGTCTTTCGTAGTGCCAGATCTTGCAACCAAATTTTATGGCATGAAGTTTGAGTAGGATGCTACCTAGGCCAGAAGAGCCGGTAACAAAAGATAGGCATTCCACGATCAGATTGACAAAAAGTTAGTCTTGTAACCAAAATTTTTCGAAGCGAAAATTGTGATGATGAGAGAAAGGGAAATTAGAGTAGAGGGCGATGGGAACGTGGTTGGAGGAGGGATTGGGTAACACCTTGGTGAATGTGTTGTGAAACATGGATATCCAGTTTTGGGATACAAGGAAACAATCGAGTTTGGCCATCATCGGAGATTGACGAAGGTTAGACCAGGTAAACGATCTACCATTCAGGGTAAGGATGGCAATTTACCCGAACCCAACCCGAGCCCGACCCGAGCCCGATCAAGTCCGACCCGTTTTTAGTAGAACTCGGGCCTGTTTTTTTTCATTTTTTTGGACCCGAGCTCAAATAATAAGCCCGTTAAAATTTTCGGACCGGATTCGGGTACGTATGGGTCCGACCCGAATCCGACCCGATTTATATATATAGTAATATAGTATAATACTATATACCGTAAGACCTAACTCCCCTTCATCTCCTGAGCGCGTCCCTTCATCTAACTATACTTACAGTTCGTGTGTCCCTTCATCTCCTGAGGACCTGAACGCTTCGTCTTCAGAGCTTGGAATGAAAATTTCGATTCTTGTGTTGATGGTCTTCAAACCACTATATTACATCATGTCCACTCATATCGTTGCAGAATATGTTTTCTATTAAAGTCCTAATCAATGAAAGAGGTAATCCACTCATAATTACATAGTTTCCTTGTTGTCAGCCTTAATCCTAAATTGCAGAATATGTTTTCTATTAAAGTCCTAATCAACGATATGAGTATACATAATTACATATGCGTGTGCCATTTTCATGTTGTAATTTTCACGTCCACTCATAATTACATAGTTTCCTTGTTGTCATTTTTTGCAATTGATCATATATGAGATTGTGTATACTATTTGTATCATCCATACAGAATAACATCCTGCATCATTACTGTGTTCTTCTACTTGATGGTTGTCTTTGTATGCTCTGAATCTCTGATGTTATCTTGTGTTACTTTCTATATAAAAAATTCATGAAACTATTTTTTTAAAGAATCGGGTCGGGCTCGGGCTTTTTTGGTTTATTCTGGCTCGGGCTTGGAAATCCATTTTGGACCCCGATGCAAAATCAGGCCGGGCTTGAACCCTACAAAATAATTTCGGTCTCGGGCTCAGGCTTATATAAGTCTGGCCCAAACCCGGCCCGTTGCGACCCTTAATTCAGGGGTGGATCACACAATTGCAGAGTACGGATGCAATCGTTAAAAGTGCCGGAGTGATGGTTAGAAGAAAAAGGGGTCGACCTTTCGGAAGCAAACCTAGTGACGTTAAAATCCCCACAGAAAAAACAAAGGCCATTACTGTAATCGTGAAGCGACAGGAATTCGTTCCAAAATTGGGGATGCCTATCTGAAGTGGAGGGACCATAAACTGAAATAACCGTGAGGGTGCAGTTGCAGGCCGTCCAGTGCAGTTGGACGATAAGAAAAAAGTTAAGGCGGCGAACCGCAATGAGGGAGAAGACCGACTCTTTGAAGCCGAAAAGGATCCTCCTCTAGAACCTATCGCGTCTAAAGAGATCCATTTGGAGATAATGGATCCACCGATAGCGCGAAAGGAAAAAGGAGAAGGGGAATCGATCTTCGATTCCTGGATAGAAATAAGATCACAGTGAGAAGAAGAAATTAACTGGTAAAGCGCCCACTTATTAATGAGGCAATTGAGACTCCGAGTGTTCCAAGAGATACTAATCATTAAGAGTTTGATGCTCCCGAACTCTAATACGTTCTTGTTGCCTAATGGCAAAAATCAGAGGCGAAAAATCCGAGTCAAGCACAAAGCCCATATCCTGGGCGATACTAGCCATATCTTTATCAGACAATGAATCAAATTGCGGTTGGAAAATTGAGCCTAATAGATTTTGCTAGGAGTGAGGAATGGGTTTAGTTGGAATGACATTCTAGCGGTCCATTGATTGCCGCAATGAACCCAGAGGAAGAGGTGACAAAGCACACTCTAATTTTTTGGCCCTAATGCAGGCACTTGATCTGATGAGACGGTTCGGTATTTTATCGAAAGAAGAAAGAGGAGAATAGGAATCCCTTTCCTTCTTAAGAGTTCTTAAGAGGAGAGGAAGATAGTTGCTCGTTGGCAACATAGGTAGTTGAGAATAGAGGATTTGAATGAGTAGGAGACTAGGGGAAAGGTTGCGCTAGTATAGCCTTGGGCTGCCAAATAGGATCCAGCAGGTCTGAGGAGTACAATCCGATTGACGGAACATACGGTCTAGCCCCAACCCTAATCGCCAAGTCAGAGGACATAAACGCTAGTAATTCCATAAAGACATAAACGTGAAGTACTTACCCGGACCTCAAGTGGGACCAGCCCACGACACTCAACCCATCAACTTGCCCCCTAAGTTCCCCAACTGGGCCCTTATAAGCCCAACTCCCTAATTCCTACCCTAAATCAGTAGTGTAAAAAGCACGTGTTTTTTTTGTCTCTATGGGACCATGTCCTTCATCTTCCCATTCCTCCGTTTCCAGCTAGGGTTAGGGTTTAGGGTTCCACTCTCCCCCAAATCCCCAAATCAGGGTTTCTTTCCCTCAAATCAAAATGGACGAATCCCTCAATCCCAACAAGCGTAGGCTCCCGGATTCCGATCTCCAACCCCCCGCCGCCTCCACCGGCGGCGGCGCTCCCTCCACCAAACGCCGCAGCCTTTCCCGCACGTGCGTCCATGAAGTGGCCGTTCCCGCCAACTTCGTCTCCCCAAACTCCGACGATCCAACCCTCGGAACCCTAAAAGACCCGACCTTCAATGGCGTTCCCGCCAAATCCTATCCTTTCACCCTCGACCCCTTCCAGTCCGTCTCCATCGCCTGTCTCGAGCGCCGTGAGTCCGTCCTCGTATCCGCCCATACCTCCGCCGGCAAGACCGCCGTCGCCGAGTACGCCATCGCCATGGCCTTTCGTGATAAGCAGCGTGTCATCTACACCTCCCCATTGAAGGCTTTATCCAATCAGAAATACCGTGAACTCTCCCACGAGTTCTCCGACGTTGGGCTGATGACCGGTGACGTCACCCTCCAGCCCAACGCCAGCTGTCTCGTCATGACCACCGAAATCCTTCGAGGAATGCTCTATCGGGGGTCGGAAGTGTTAAAAGAGGTTGCTTGGGTGATTTTCGATGAAATTCATTATATGAAGGATAGGGAGAGAGGGGTTGTTTGGGAGGAGAGCATCATTTTCTTGCCGCCGGCAATAAAGATGGTTTTTCTATCGGCAACAATGTCAAATGCGACAGAGTTTGCAGAGTGGATTTGTAATATTCATAAGCAGCCGTGTCATGTGGTGTATACGGATTTTAGGCCGACACCGCTGCAGCATTATGTGTTTCCAGTTGGAGGGGCGGGGTTGTATTTGGTTGTGGATGAGAATGAGCAGTTTAAGGAAGAGAATTTTGTCAAGTTGCAGGAGACGTTTGCGAAGCATAATCAGTTGGATGGGGCGGCGAGGAGTGGGGGGTTTCAGAAGGGGGGTGGGAGGATTGCGAAGGGTGGGTCGGCAAGGGGGAATTCGGATATATACAAGATTGTGAAGGTATATTTGTTTTAACTTTAATATAAGATTTTTGTTGTCTAAATAGAAAGTATGACATGCACATAGATGCTTCTGTTTGGTATCTGTCTTGCGTCGGGCACACAAACCTGTCAAGACACCAGCTAGAACATGCATCGCAAGAATTAGAGAATAACAATCATTTTTCTTCTTCTTTCGTTTCTTAACATATAGTTTTGTCTCAAGACAGGAGTATGACATGCGTTTAGTTGTTGATATGACTAATAGTCGATACATATTTATTAGAGAAGTTGCATTGGTACGGGTAAAACGTATTTGTTAACCAATATATAGCATTTGTAATTTATATATTGTATTTGTCTTCCTTGCATTCTAGAATGATATCTTATGATGCGTTTATGAATTTGGGTGAGCGGTTGAAGTTAAATACATCATAATGTGATGAACATAATAGCTTTATTAAGGATCCTACTTGAGGACGACCATGATCTAACACGCACGCACTGTTTTTTTTGGGATAGATATGGAACTGTCACTTCGATTTAGGTTAACTGGATAGTTGATGATCTTGTATGAGTTAGCTGTATCTATCATATATTTTTAAATTTCGATCATTAGACCATGAGTAATGGTGTGCAGCAAATATCAAGCATATTAAAACGATTTTACGGAAGGAATTGACAGAGAAATTAGGAATTAGACTTGTTAAAGCTAGATAAAGTTCAATGTTCAAAGTTGTGTAATGATAGATTCCTTATGACCAAAATTTAGCAAAACTCTTATTTCACATACTTTTGTGAAAAATCTTGACATAATCTTGTACAAGTAGGTTTTACTGTGATAAGAACAATGTAGTTGATAAATCTCTCTGAAATCCAATAAACGTTCTTCTCAATCTTGCTATTTGGTCATAGGTATAAATTATTATATTAGAAGTCACCTAATCATTATTTTGGATCCATGAGTCTACACTGCTTTCGCATCCTGTTAACTCATGCTTATGCTCATATTTGGTGTTTTGATATGGGGATACTTATGATGTGCAGATGATTATGGAACGCAAATTTCAACCAGTTATCATTTTCAGCTTTAGTCGAAGGGAGTGTGAGCAACATGCTTTGTCCATGTCTAAACTCGATTTCAATAGCGAGGATGAAAAGGAAATGGTTGAAGAGGTTTTCAAGAAAGCGATAATGTGCTTGCCTGAAGAGGATAGAAAGTTACCTGCCATTGAGCTCATGCTCCCACTTCTTCAACGAGGTATTGCTGTGCACCATTCAGGACTTCTTCCTATCATCAAAGAACTTGTGGAGCTTCTCTTCCAAGAAGGCCTTGTTAAAGCTCTCTTTGCTACTGAAACTGTAAGTTTATTACCTTCATTTTTTGTCCACTGCTGATGGAGTCAAACTTCCTTTATTTGCATCATTTTATTGAAGGTTGAAAATTAGAATGGTCTTCTTTTCAAGTGTGCACTTAAACGCCTTTCCCCCCTTGTGTTTCTATGTACTGCAGTTTGCTATGGGTTTGAACATGCCTGCTAAAACTGTAATCTTCACATCTGTTAAGAAATTTGATGGTGACAACAATCGGCAAATTGGATCTGGAGAATATATCCAGGTAAAACAACTCACAATAAGGACCAAGACGCATGTGCAGCTCTTTTTTTTCCGACTTAGTTATCTTTCTCATATCTGGTTGCTATTGTTAATTTATTTTCTGCATTATGGGCAGATGAGTGGAAGAGCTGGGCGTCGTGGCAAAGATGAACGTGGCATATGTGTTATAATGATCGATGAAAGGGTATATCTTTGTCTCCCGTCATTTGCATAATCCAAAACTTAATTGGAAGATTTGACGGTGTATTTCCAATTTATGTATGACTAGTAATTTATGCAACCTAGGATTTTAATACTAATGATGCAGTTTGTATAATTGTTTCTTTGACATGAAAGTTGGTAATTTTTCTTCTCCTTCCATTTATCTTGTGTTTTAAGTAATGCAAAGAAGTAAAACTTAGTCAAACCCTGATAGGAACCCATGGTTATACAGAATGAGTTATCCTCTCAGTTTGTCTCATTCTAGATACATTCCATCATACATGGTATTAATATCTTTGACATGAATACTTAATACATTTTCCAAAATTGAAGAAGCAATCTCCCTGGGACCTTCAAGTTTTTATCATAACTAGTTGTTTAGCATGTGCAATGCACATGAGAAACTAATTGTGGTTGAGATTTAAATTTGATTGATTCCAAGTAAGATGGTTAATGTAACTCCTACTAAAGTGTGGTTGAGATTAGTTTAAGAACTCTCTAGTTATAGTAGATAGAGACGAGTTTTTTGGATTAGTGAAAATTGTGCGTGCACCTCTGATTTTTCCTCTGTATTTTGTTTTCATGAATTGTCTTAATAAGCAAATACCTTTTTTTATCAAAGCCATATTAGCTTAGAGTTCGACCGTTCCTTTTTAGTTGTGGTCGTTGCTAATAATATTCCTTACATCTTCTGCATTTATCTTATTTTTCGCTTTTTGAGACTTTCATAAATCTTCAACAACAAAGTCTTCATCCCAAATCTCTGGGTTCATCACGAGTTTCCTTCTTTGTTTAGATCTGACTTTTGTCTCTCCTAAAAAAATTATGCTGAGTGATTGTGATATCCATTTAACGCAGATGGAAATGCATGTCCTCAAGGATATGATTTTGGGCAAACCAGCTCCTTTAGTGAGTACTTTCAGACTGAGTTACTACACAATTCTAAATCTTCTGAGCCGAGCAGAGGGCCAATTTACTGCCGAGCATGTCATAAAGCATTCATTCCACCAGTTTCAGTATGAAAAGGTCTCTAGAATTGATCTATTTTCTCCTTTGCTTTTTTTTAACTTTATTACTTTATGTTCTTAAAAGTTGAACCATTTTTTTCTTCATCCAGGCACTGCCATGTATCAGTGAAAAGATTTCGGAGTTGGAAAGAGAAGCTGCTATGCTCGATTCTTCAGGAGAGGTAATTTCTTTGATTTAATGAATGCTATTCCCGTGTTCAGTTTGAATTTTGTAGTTGAATACTTCCCCATGCAGGCTGAGCTCGCGGAATATCATAAGTTTGGGTTGAATTTGGCTCAGCTTGAAAAAAAGATCATGTCTGAGATTACCAGACCAGAAAGGTGTCTGTATTATTTGGTGCCTGGAAGATTGGTACGTGTAAAATTGATTGCCCTTCCTGTTCCAGCTCTTATTGATCCTAACTTAATCATATTTCTATCGTGGTCACTTGGTAGGTAATTTGTAAATTATAAGGTCTTCGGTAGCTAACTGAAATTAATCAAAGCAATCAATCTAAGAATATATAGTGTGCAATATTAGTGGCATATAACATAACTCAGATGGATTAGTGGGAACATGACCTAAGAATTTCGTACTTGATAAGCAAAATGTACTGTGAACAATGGCATTGTTGGTAAAATGACTTTGATCATATGGTATATTAAATACTAGATTTGCCCGTGGGCATGTGTCGATGGCACGTCTTTCAGAACGATACAACAGCATATGAAAAGTCTTGGAAACAGTAAATCAACAATTATATAGCTCAAGTTTGAATAGTATGACAATAATTAGTTGTAAATAAAAGTCGATGTTTTCATTAGTATATGTTGAAAAATAATTATAAATTGAGGTATAAAAGTCCATGTTTCCATAAGTGTATATATATATAGAGAGAGAGAGAGAGAGAGAGAGAGAGAGAGAGAGAGAGAGAGAGAGAGAGAGAGAGAGAGAGAATTAATAAATAGAGGAGTTGTTTTGGGGGGGGGGGATTTGAGATTGAGTTTTGGGGGAAACTTTGGGGGGGGGGGGGAATGTATTTTGTGAGGTTAGATCTGAGTATTTGATTTCGGGGGGATTGAAGAAGAGCCACCTGATAGCTTTCTTTGTGTTTTATTATATAGATGCTAGTGGTTTTGTCAGGAAAATTTTCTAATCTTGTGTACAGTTGAGGATATGGTAGGCTACTTTTTTGAGTATATTCTTACGAAAATCGGACCAACTTATATGTGTCATATAAGAAATAGTTGGGCGCCTGAACTTAGAAAGTTTGCCATCTATTTGATAATGGCAGGAATAATAGTAGAGCCGTGAGGTTGAAACTGAAACAGTTTCGGATGTTGTGAGAATTTTTTGGAGTTCTTATTTTGAATTTAAAGTTTGCTCATTCATGATATGTAATACTCTGGAGCATCTTTCTCATTTGGACCCTTTGAGTAGCATAAACTGCAAGGTGACTGTGAAGCTGTAAACTCCCTAGAATTCATTATATTGTTATTTGGGTCTTGTTTTTGAACTTCTAGGTTTGCAATATACTAATGCATGAACTGTTTCCTGTTCTTTTAGTATCACACACAAATTAACTGTATGACACATATCTATAATAATGACTTTAATATCTTTTATAGCATGATTGTTTCTGTTGACCGGAGAAAAAGCTCCATGTAATTTATCTTATCTGCATATTGTAAAAGTTTGTCGATTGGCTTGTGATTGTGGTCATTACAAATTATAACTCCCGTGTTTTAGTTCTCTTTTAGACGTGTGTTTTACCGTTTTACCTATATTTCCTTTAATATCTCAAGTTTGGTTACTTTCAAAATTATTTAGATGTGGTTCCTCTCCCTTTTGAATGGATAATTGACTATTTAGTATTGCTTTTTTACACTGTAAAAACCACTTAATGAAAATAGTTCTGGATTGGTTTAATCAGTTTTACATCCATCAAGTAACCAAATGTTGTGCTACTGTAAACCATCTATAAATGCTGTGGTCACTTGATTGATGGGCAAACACATGCAATGATTTTGAATGGATACTACTTTTACATAGATTTCCTGATATAGATCCAATGACACATGATTAGGGTGATTGATCACCCATATTGAAGCAAGAATATATTACGTGCTCAATGCTTCTGAAAGTTGCACAACCTTCTTCCTATCAATGCATGTATTACGTACTATAGCTCTAAATCCTCTTATGCAGGGTCCGAAGAAAATTTTAACTTCATAGATGGAAATGCTTGAAAAATAAAGGGCTGGCCAATTTTCATGTCATTTTGAAATGTCAAAGCCCCTTCTAGATAGTAGAAAAATGCGAAATGTTTGTTATTATTGAGATGTCGTTTTTTCTTTTCATTTTTGTAGGTTTCACATTTTCAAATGCCATTATTCATGAAAATTGGTTGCCTCACTATTTTTGATGATCTTTCAATTTATGATTAAAATTCTGCAATTGACCAGAGAAGTGGGGATTTAAGTGTATTATTCAGGAACTACATTACTTTTAGGAACAATTTTCTCAAACAAGATCTCGATCCGTGTTGTATTTCCTTCTTTAAATTGAATGGTTGCTGTTAAATAAATAATTACTGAACTTTAAAGCTTCTCAATGTGAGTTGTATAGTTTATCATAGATGTCAACAAAGGGTTCTACTGATTGGTCAGTACATGGAAGACTGATATTCCATTTCCTTTTGTATATGATTCACGACAGCACAAGTTTGAAGCTTTCATACTTCACCTTTACTAAGACATTTATCCTCTTTTATCTGGTTATATTCTTGCTCTCACTGAATAACATTTGGCGTTGAGACAAGCAGTTTGATAAAGGTCCCCCTCCCTGCAGGTTAAAATCAGGGATGGTGGAACAGATTGGGGTTGGGGCGTAGTTGTAAATGTTGTGAAAAAGCCCCCATCAGCGACTTCTTCTCGTGGTGCTGGTTACGTAATCGATACCCTTCTACACTGTTCTCCTGTGTCTAGTGAAAATGGTACTCGCTCAAAGCCACACCCACCTGGTCCTAATGAAAAGGGCGAAATGCACGTGGTGAGTTGAAGCTCATGTGAGCAACAATTTTATCAGGGTCAGTTCATATTACAGTTCAGCTGGGTAGATTTAGTTTGCACGGTAAAGTTGGAAGTCTGATTTCTATGGGTAGGACAATTTCTAAAGCTGTCCTGTGTTAATCTAATCTAGGTTCCTGTACCATTGCCGTTTATATCCGGTCTCAGCAGTATCAGGATTCAAGTTCCTTCTGATCTTCGACCTGTGGAGGCAAGGCAAACTGTACTCCTGGCAGTTCAAGAATTGGGAAAACGTTATCCTCTAGGCCTTCCGAAGTTACATCCAGTCAAGGTTTGCCCTGAATCTTATAGTTTTCCTTTCAGATTTTAGATATCCTGCATTTGTCTCATAGATTTTCCGGTGTAGTAAATTTAGGAGCTCATGGATGAACAATCACTTCACTTGTATATGCTGATATATGTAATGTGAGCTTTGTTATACTAGTAATATACGTGCAATGCACGTGTTAATTTTAAAAAATAAAGTAAAAAAACTTTGATTTGTACGTGCGAAGCACGTTTTAATAAATATAAATTTTTAAAAGTAAATATAATTTTTTGAAAAGAATATAATATAACACGTGTGAGGCACGTGTTAGTAATATGTATAGAAGGGTATAATGGGAGAGTTGAATGTGACGTGTGAGGCACGTGTTAATAAAAAAATTCAAAGTAAAAACTCTGATGTAAACGTGCGGTGTACGTATTAATTTAAACTTTTGAAGTAAAAAATATATATGCTTTACATGCGCTGCATGTGTCTATTTAAAAATTTTAATAAAAAATGGGAGAGTTGGAGGTGCACATACAATACAAGTGTCAATTAAAAAAATTTAAGTAAAAAAAGGAGAGTTGGAGTTGCACGTGCAACGCACGGGTTTGTTTGTTGACAAATTACAACTCCAACTCTCCCATTATAACATAGAGATTTTGTGAAGTACTTAAAGCTTGTCCGCACCTTCGATACTACATGATTTGAGTGTGTTGGGGGTGCTCTTCATTTTTATTTTTTTAAATAAAATTTTAATAGAACAGCACTATTCATCTTATTTTTGCACATTTAAGCGGATTTAATTAAGTTACATCTATCCTTTTATGTCTATATGCTATACTATACAATGGGAGGAGAGGGGTGTTTCATGTGTCACCTTTCTTTCAAATTTATTTTTTATAATTCTTTAATAAATGAAAACTATTGTGTGGATCTCACGTCTTATAAATACATATTATGTATGAAGGCCCTTCTAGAGAAACGTAGTATCATGATGTTTATATAAATCACATCAATGAATGCAACACCAATTCTTATTAAAAATTTGTGTGGATCTTTACTTAATAGCACTGTCTGTGTGGTACATTAAATCCTAACTCACGGCTATCCAAGACTTTTCAACACGTGTGTGCATATGGCTTACTGGTAAAAAGAAAATGTTTAGGACAGAAGTAGATCATGTTAATTATGGACTATAACTTCAAGGATCATTAAGGAATCAGGAGTTGGTTGATGGATAGGCACTATAATGTAATTTCAGGGTTTATTTATACTTTAGGTGATGAAATAGGTGCTTACGTTTATATAGGGAATTCTATTCTGTCAGGAACCATTTCTTTTGGTGGAACAAATAAAAATTTCATCACCTGCTATTGTTCATTGTGGTTTCAGTGAGTTGAATGGGTTACATTTTTCAGCTTTTGGAGATCAAAATTAGAGGTTTTGTTTCATTCTTATATATATTGAAGTGGGGATTGGGTGTGGGTGGCTGGTCCATTATTCTTTCTCAGTTTTTTGTTTTGTTTTGTTTTGTTTATTTTTGTGTTTAGTGGTGAGAGAGTTGGGAGTATTTCAGTCATTGAATTTATTTAATCTTAAATCTTTGTTCCACTTGTCGGTGGAACTGGTTTGCATTATCTTTTACTCTTTGAGGATAGGCAATGGGTTTTTTTTTGGGATCCTTATTACTCCAATTATTAGAACCACAGGGGAGACCAACGATTTTCTTATTACAGTAGGTTTACACCAAGGTTCGGCTTTAAGCCCCTACCTCTTTACTTTGTCTATGGATGAATTGACGCGAGGAATACAAGATGAGACGCCTTGGTGTATACTTTTTGCCGATGACATCGTCTTAGTTGACGAAACTAGAGCAGGAGTCGATGCTAAATTAGAATTATGGAGAGAAACTTTGGAAGCTAGAGGCTTTAAAATAAGCAGAACTAAAACAGAGTATATGGAGTGTAATTTTAGTGATATTCGGAACACAACTGAGGAAGTAGTAAATCTTGATGGCCAAGTAATACCTAAAAGACATTTTTCGATATTTAGGCTCGATTATACAAAGAGATGGGGAGATTTGTGAAGATGTTATACATAGGATCCATGCAGGGTGGCTTAAGTGGAGAAGTGTCAGTGGTGTTTTGTGTGACAAACGCATACCTTTGAAGTTGAAGGAAAAATTTTATAGGACATCTGTTAGAGCAGCAATGATGTATAGAGCAGAGAGCGTTGGGCAACAAAAAAGCAACATGCCCAAAAAATGAGTGAGCGGAAATGAGGATGCTAAGATGGATGTGTGGTAAAACAAGGAAGAATGGAATTAGAAATGAGTATATACGAGACATGCTAAAGGTAGCTCTAATTCAAGATAAGTTAAGAGAGAATCGCCTTAGGTGGTTTGGACATGTCACACGTAGACTTAGCAGTGCCCCGTTAGAAAAAGTGATTTGATAAGTATTAAGGGTAGAGTTAGGGGTAGAGGAAGACCTAAACTAACTTGGATGAAAATGGTGAAAAAAGATATGATAGCTTGTGACCTTACAGAAGATATTGCACTAAACCGTGCAGAATGGAAAATCAGGATTCATGTCGCCGACCCCAACTAGTTGGGAAAAAGGCTTTGTTGTTGTTGTTGTTGTATCCTTATTACTTCAATTATGGAAGTGATAAATTCTAGTAGGGGCTGTCAAGTATAGCGGGGTGGAGAAGATCTCTATATAATTAAATAAAAACACCTCTGCTCTTCAACCATGTATTCATGTTTTAAATCAGGCACACACACTCCGTTTCAAAATACAAGTCATTTTAACTTTTTTGTTGTTTCAAAATATAAGTCACTTCAGATTTTCGAGGAGATGCCTTGTCATTCTTAAATGTCCAAGAATTAATTTTCTATAAGATTTCCAATTTTACCCTTATCCGTTTTTGTAAGAGAAGTAATAAAAAATTATAGAGGAGGGCAAATAGGATATTGTATTATTGATGACTCATTTATAAGCTTAAAAAATCATGAATATATAGTACTTTTACTCAATGCTAGATTGTTTCTTAATAGTCGTGTAGAAACCTAGAATGACTTATATTTTGAAACGGAAGAACTATATATTAAGGCTGGCAAATGACTCGAACTTGACCCGAGTCCGACCAAGTCCGACCCGTTTTTAGTAGAATATGAGCCTAAATTTTTTGGAAATTTTCGCGAGCTCAAAGATGGAGCCCGAAATTGTTTTTGAGCTGTATAAGTCCGACCCGAAGCCGGCCTGAGCCACACGTTTTATGTGCACACTTAAGTTATATAGGTGCGTGCACACAAATTGTCCATGCATTTATGCAACACCTCTCTCTCTCTCTCTCTCCAATCCCCTCCCTCCATGTCACCCTCCCACGTTAACCTATACCCCCTATGCCTCCCCACCACACCTCCAAACATTTAATATTCTCCACTTTCCCATGCTTTGTCTTCTTCCTTTTCGATTCATTTTCCTTTAAATATCCTCAGCCTAGGTTAGGGTTTCCATTTCACCCGAGATTTAGGATTAGGGTTTCCCATTTCCATTTCTTGTTCGAGCTTGGGTTAGGGGTAGGCTGGCAGTCTTTCTCCAAAATTCCTCGCCTAAGATCTAGGGTTAGGGTTTTTATTTCTTTTTCCCAATTTTCAAATTTCCCAGATATGTTAATGCCCCATGCCGAACCCTCCCACCCCAAACGATGAAGACATGGTGATCAGAAAGGTTTATAATCCCAAACCCTGGAGGAGGCGAAACATCGAGCGCAACTTTGAAGGTACATTTAATATTTTTTGTCTAAATTTTGTTTGAAATCATCTCTAATAATGATTTCAGAGTATAACCCTAAATTTTAGTTTGAATTTATGGTTTAATTTACTAAATTTTGCTCGAGAATTCACATGCAAGATTGGAAAAATCTGGCAACCGGGCTGGGCTCGGGCATTTTGGTTTTATTCGGACCCGGGCTTGGGCCTCAATTTTGCAGCCCAACCCAAAATCGGGCCGGGCTTACCCTAGAAAAATCTTTGGGTTTAGGTTCGGATCGGGTTTGTATAAGTCCGGTCCAAGCCCGACCCGTTGCCATCATTCCGGCCCAAGCCCGACGTTTAGGTTTGGTATTTGGGCAATACCATCTATGATTCTCAGTTCACTTTTCTTACTTGCATCCTATGTTTGCCCCTTCCTGCTTAGCTGATTCCCCGTTTTCTTGTTGATTTGTTGTTGGATTAGCACCCATCTATAGACTATATCTATAGACTATTTTTTTTTGATTTAATCTTTTCTTATTGTTGAAATTTTTTCTTGCAGGACATGGGGATTGAAGACCCAGAAGTTGTTGACTTGGTTCGCAATGTAGATGAACTTGAGCAGAAATTATTTGCTCACCCATTGCACAAGGTTTGGCATATTGCATTATATTGATATATTGCTTCATTATAAAATGACTAATTTTTCATGGAGTGTTTCTCTTCGTATGTGCTCTTCTTTCCTATATAGTCTGGTCAAACAGTGCAGCAATTCAAATGGTTTGAAAGAAAAGCAGAGGTGAATCATGAAATCCAGCAGCTCAAGTCACAGATGCGGGACTCACAGGTAACAAATCTTACCAATATTTTGTAGGCTTTGGAGGACCTAATTTGCACAACTCCCGATTTTCTTTCTGTTTTTTTATGTTGTTTTAATTTTTAATCCCAAAGAGTTTGCATGCTTATATTTCCTGTGAAGAAAGCACCTAGATTTATATGTATATTTTGACTCTTGTGGTGAGGGGCGGAACCGTGATTGATCAATTGGAGTTGGGAGGGTGGATGGGGGCAAAAAAAAAATGTATTTCATATAAAAAAGCTACAATAGCTAGACTTGGATCCACAACCTTTCAACTGACTGACGACACAAACTAATCTACAGACCATACTAATACTTATGACACAATTGCGGAGGGGCCAGCCTTTATCTATTTTCCAAAATTTTAGAAAACCTTATGCCTAATAATGGATTTTCGAAAAATTTGCAGGGGCAGCCCCCCCCCCCTCTGCTTGTGCTGTCAATGTCAATAAATTATGAGTTCTGTAGCTCCACCGTACAGAACCGGAGAAGATACAACTGTTCATTCTTTTGCTGAAGTAAATGAAACATGGGAAATTTTCAGATATCTAGTCCCATTGACAAATGAAATTACTGAAAAAATCTACCCTATACTGTGTTTTGTTTACATTGTCTGCCTCACCTTTTCTGTGTAGCTACAAAAATTTCGTGATGAATTGAGGAATCGCTCGCGTGTTCTGAAGATGCTAGGCCATATTGATGCTGAAGGTGTTGTCCAACTTAAGGGACGTGCTGCCTGTTTGATAGACACAGGAGATGAGCTTCTCGTTACGGAGCTTATGTTTAATGGTGAATTTATTAGTCAGACTACATTATTAGTCAGACTACAGTTTTACTTAATAGGTTTTACTTAATAGGCTTCTTATTACTGCTATAAAGAACCAATTTCTATATCTTAAATTTCTTTTTCTAGGTACATTTAATGATCTTGATCATCACCAAGTTGCTGCGCTGGCTAGTTGTTTTATACCTGGTGATAAATCAACTGAGCAAATTCATTTGAAAAAGGAGCTATTGACGCCTTTGCAACAACTTCAGGACAGCGCAAGAAGAATTGCAGAGGTTTTAGCTTTTACCTTTGTACATTTACCTTAAGATTAGTACTTTATATGAATATCTGAAGCATGAGTTGAACTCAATGCAGATACAACGTGAGTGCAAATTGGATGTAAATGTAGAAGAATATGTAGAATCAACAGTAAGACCGTACTTGATGGATGTCATCTATTGTTGGTCAAAGGTTAGTCAAGTATTACAGTTTTCATATTGTAGTGCTAACTATTTTAAATTAAATAAAGGGCTCGTGATTTTGAATATTGAATTCCCTTTCTGTATCCTTTTTCTTCTGTGAAGTTATAAAACTATGATTATGTACAAGTGACCATTCATCTTGTCTCTATATTCATTTGTATTTCAATTTATATACTTGTATGCTTATATGTAACATTTTGACATAATTTTTAGTACATGAAAATTATATGCTCCTTTGGTTGATTTATCTAGTTTATAAAGTTAATCTCTCCTTGTTTAGATTCCCGTTACAGTTATGTTATATTTCTTAAATCTAGCATCTCTTAATTATGTTGCAGTATGTTTTTATGCATGCGCAACATCCATCCACTGACATGAATTGAGTGATCTCTCTTTAGGGGGCAACATTTGAGGAAGTAATTGGAATGACTGATATATTTGAGGGGAGCATTATACGCCTTGCAAGAAGACTGGATGAATTTTTGAACCAGGTACCTTGACTTTCTGTTCATTATTATAGTATATTTTTCTGTGCATGTGTTTTTTCTTCTTCTTTCTTTCGCATATCCATCATTTCTTCCTGAAGCTTTTGTATTAGCTTTTTAGGATGTTTAATCAGAGATGGTTATGCTAGAAGACTGTTGCTTTTGGTGGTAAGTGTTTGTAGGTTCCTTGATGCAAAAGCATCTGTTGTGGTTGGAAGATTTTTAACTATAATGGAATCCTCAGTTGAAGGGTTTGTACTTTTAGGAATTGGTATATTTAGCTTGAAGATTGGGTAATTGAACATGGTCATCCTTTATGGTCCAGAAGGGTTGTTAATTGAGTAGCTAAGGTGAAGGTAATGTGAGAGCTGAAATAGGTATGAAGGAAAATAGTGAACAAGAAATGCTGGAATATGCACTGTTAAAGATCTTCTCATTTTAAATTGATGGATGTATCTACATATTTAATTTAAAGACTGGGTCACTGAACATGATCATCCTTTATGGTCCAAAATGCTTAATTGGTAGTGATGGTGAAGGTAACGTGATCGAGCTGAAATGGATATGAAGGAGTGCTGGAATATGCACTGGTATTATCTTTTAAAATTGATAGATGTATCTTTCTTCATCTGGCTTCTTTAGAAATGTTCACAGATTGGGTTTAGAAACAAAGTCAGTTTGAGTTGTCATCGAGTTCAAAATTCATTGAAAACATTCTAGACCTGTATAGAACTTGGCAACATTAAAGATCACCTGGTGTAATCAGCGGCGATGTAACATCAGTTGAATAAATTTTCAAATGCACTATTGTAGTACCCCAAAGCTGAGTTAATTAACATGCCTAGAGACTTGGAACACAGATGCACTTTTGGCTTTGATAATTGTCCTGGAGTTGCGAAATCAAATCTCTCTCATAAGTCGCAACACTAATAGTGTATACGAATTAGTACTAATTCTTTACTTTTTTTTTTATCTAAAAGTCCCTCCACTCCTTGAGACTTACAGGTTGAGGGACTGTCTTAGCTATAAGCTTGCTTGCATTGTATTGGCTTAGAAATAAAGAACTGATTCGTCAAAGTCTTGCATATAATTCTCATGCTTTGAGTCTATTCTGTTCACTCACTAATTATTTAAGAAAAAAAAAATATGAGGTTTGCCATGAATATGATATATTATACTGAATAAAAGGCTAGGTGTACATGCCTGGTGGTAAAAAAGGGCAGGAATTAGAGGTACATATCATAGTTTATGATGTGTGGGTAGGCTGAGGTATATATTGCGTTGGCTACCTCGTGGATGTTCAGCTATTCTCAGTTAGTTGGTTTTATGGTCAAATCCTCTAATAGCACTATCTGATTGATTACTGGCAAATGGTCATTCTGGTTTTATTGTATAATTTCCTGAAGATGCTTTGGACTCCTCTGAATAATAAAAAGTGATCATACTGGTTTTATTGTACAGTCTCCTGTAGTTGTTTCTCCTAACCTTCACATCATTTATTTCTTGACAAGGATACTTTTCAATTTTCATCATTTTATCATAGAAAAAACTATTTTGAGCATCTGATAGTCGCCCGAGGGTCTTACTGGAGTATGTATATGCTCCTTTGGAGGAGTTACTTCTGAGCTCTACCTTTTTCCATGCTTGGGGATAGATCAGAGCATACCTTAACCCTCTTTATTGTGATCTTATTCTCATCAGCATAACTGAATTCTTTACTTTGGTGATTTGCTGTCCAGCTGCGTGGTGCTGCTCATGCTGTGGGAGAGCTTGACCTGGAACAGAAATTTGAAGCTGCTTGTGAGAGCCTCCGCCGAGGCATCATGTTTGCTAACTCTTTGTACTTGTAATGAAACATTGGTGCTGTTTCCAAGTGTTAGTATCTGCCTAACAAAACTGCTTCCCGTTGATCTCGTGTTGGGAGTCTTACTCCCAATGTCTCCAGAATGTCCATTTTGGTGATAGAATCAGTTGCCATGAATTTGCACCCGTGATGCTGAAAAGCTTTTGCATTGATTCTAGTATTATGTGCTACAATAGTTTACTTTTTAGTTTTCAAAATTTAATGAGAACTAATCTGTATCAAAAAGGAGGTATTATGTTGTAAAACATGGCTTGTGAGTTCCGACTGACACGAGCATTGTAGGTTTTTACCGACGTTGTAGAAACACTGAAATAGAAATGGAAAATAGTGATGGGGATCAGTGTGATCTCCTTAGCACTTTTAATGCGCGTATTTCATCTCAATTATTAAGCAGAATCTTTCAATATGTGCGTATTTCATCTTCAATGATTGGCTGCCGCCCCGCGCGCTACTGTAGCGTGCTACTGTAGCAGAATCTTTCAATATCATTAATTCCCATCGTGTTTGGAACGTCCCCTTCACTATTAGCCTTCCACCTCAGCTATCATCTCAGTTCACCTCAGCTATCATCTCAGTTCATCGCGCTTTTCTCCTCTCTGAACAATTATGAGTGGCACCCTAGGGAAGATTTCTCTTGGCGGTGGAACTCGGCAGGTGTATTCTCGGTCAAATCTTTTTATCAATTTCTTAACTTTAGAGGTATACGCGATCCTTTCGCCGAGACCATTTGGCAATCTTGTGCTCCGCTTAAGGTCAAAATTGTGTCCTGGCTGGCACTCAACAATAAACTTCTTACGGCCGAAGTTCTTAACAAAAGGAACTTGGCTTGGGGGCAGAACTGTCCCCTGTGTGCCTCTTCATTGGAGGACGCCAATCACCTCTTCGTGGGATGCGATTTCTCACGCCCGCTTTGGAAAATTTCTTCTCTAGCGTGGGAAATTTCCGTCCTTCCATCCGATTTACATTCTTGTTGGTCCAGCCCTCCTTCGAGAGTTAGATATCACCGCTCTTGGTTCCTTACGGTTCAAATCATTATCTGGATTCTTTGGATGGAAAGGAACGAAAGAATTTTTAGGCAGCGCGCGTCCTCTTCCGTAACCATCATTGAAGAGTTTAAATTCCTTTTCAATTTTTGGTCTTCGTCCTTAAAGCAAGATGCTAAAAATGAGCTTCACGGCACTAGATTAATTGACGCGATTCATTGTCTTCAAGTTTTACATGCTATATAAATTCTACCTTTCCATTCTATTATGTATGTTCTTCGGTTCTTAATGTCTTACTCTGTCTTGCTGTTTCTTTTCTTTTCGCAGGGCTAAGGCGACTGTCAGTGTTTCTTATTGATATTTTGGCTACCTGATGCCAGATTTCCCCATTTAATGGGGCTATTTTTGTGTTACTGCATTAGATAGCAGTGGTTTATCGTTCTCCCTTTAGTTATTCGGGCTTTTGTCGACTGTCTTTCCATGTTTTTTGGTTTGCTTGTCCTCAGCTGCCACTCCTCTGTTTATTTCTATTGCTGGGATGGCTGCAGCAGAGGCCACGTTTTGAGTACTGGTTTGACGGTTGCGTTATGGGCTCTTTATTTCACTACTGGTGTGGTTGGGCTTACTGTGATATTATTCCTCGATGTTATCTTTCTCAGACCACCGTTGTAGTTCTACTATATTGTCTGTTTCTGTTACTTTCTGGGATGTATGTTAATCCCAGTTTTGGTTGTAGCTGCGCTTGCTAATATATGCGGCTTGTTTCTTTGGTTACCGCCTTCTTATTGCCTTCTTTGTGGTTTGGTAGTTTTTTTAATTCTGGTCTGTCGTTTTGGCTCTTGGTTTCTTCGTTTTTGTGGATCCCGAGCTCTTGTGTTGAGTCTGAGTTAAGCTCAGGCTAGCAACTGAACATTGCCGGCTTCGTGTTGTTGACTGGATTGCACCTGGGAGGTTTGGTGGTGGCTGATGCTGTCGGCCACTGTATCGACTGCGATGCTAGTATCATGTGTCGCGGCTGTTCGTGGCGGGCGATCGTCTCTGGATCACCCCGACATTTTATTGATGTTGTCTGATTATTTTATCTTATTTCTGTTTACACCTTGTAAATCGATTACTATTTTGGATGCTCCGGTTGTATTAACTTTTGATTAATATATTGCTTTGCATGGCTGAGCCTCGGCTCTATCCGGTTCATCAAAAATTATTAGGCAGGAGTAATGCTACATCCACTAGCAACTCGACTACATTTTTCTTCACTATCTTAGGTGGCACACTTCAATTGGTGGGGGAACTCTCCTATAGGAGTGTCACCAAGGTAGCGAAAAAAAGGAGTGTCACTAAGGTAGTCAAAAAAATGATGGTGAAATTGGTAGTGGATGAAGCATTACTCATTAAGCAATATGCATAATTATCTTTTCAATAATTTGGTTCATATTTATTGTGGAATGAGTCAGTTGATTTGACTGTGCCTTTTCTTTCCTTGTTAATGGAAGTTAGAATGCTTTTCTTGTAATTTACCATAAACATGTATTTTGGACAATGTAGTTAATGAACGTGGATGTGGCATGGGTACATATGCTTGTTTTTTTTGTACAATATTGCTACACCCACAACCTGTTTTCTTTACAATCTTCTCTTGGAGATTATTGTAGAAGGTTACTGTAGAGTAGGATGTAGAAATCTTTAATATTGTGCGACATAAGGTTTTAAAGAAAAAAAATTGTAGAAAATGTTACGGATGTAGCATTACTCTTTTTTTGTAATACAGAAGCAAAGCAGTATATTAGCCTATGGCAATATGGCAAGTGGCTACAAACTGGATGATAACTGAAGAACAAGTTAAGCGCCCTTCTATATTTGAAAGGTTTGTTAGGAAACCGTTAATCTCTCCGTGGATAATTTTGTTGTGAGGCTAATATACTGTTGTGAGGATAATTATATCTATATATCTATATCTCTTCTCTAATACTATAATGGGAGAACCCCTTTCAGTCACGCACGGGTTGGGTTACTTTGGTAAATATTTTCGAAAGTGGACCTGTTTTGCACGGGTTGGGTTACTTTGGTAAATATTTTCGAAAGTGGACCTGTTTGGTAAATATTTTCGAAAGTGGATCAGTTTGAAAATTATTTCTTTTTACTTATGGACTAACTTGGGTAAATATTTTCGAAAGTGGACCTGTTTTGTAAATATTTTCGAAAGTGGATCGGTTTGGAAATTATTTTCTTTTTACCCTTTTCATTATCCTTCAATTTTTTTTTCCACGTGCACGTGTGCACGTGTATGATACTTGTATTATACTAATAGGAGAGAGTATCAACTTCTGTCCATTCTCTATTTTGAAATAAAGAAAGAGAAGTAAAAGTAGAAATTCACATTTATTAATAGAGTAATGCTAGAGCCACTACCAATTTCACTACATTTCTCTTCACTACCTTAGGTAGCACACTCCAATAGGTAGGGAATGATAGAGTAGGTGAGAGAACTCTCCAATAAGAGTATGCCACCTAAGGTAGTGAAGGAAATGGTAGTGAAATTGGTAGTGGCTAAAGCATTACTCTTATTAATACGTGCGTTATACACATTTTCATTAAAAAAAATAATATAAAAGCCTCAAACCTATAAATTTAGAACTTAATTACTAGAACTGTGATTTGCTCATTAAGTATTCGATGAAAAGCCTATTTAGCACACAATGTGTTTGTAAAAAAATGGTTTTGAAAAATTTTGCTTAACTAAATCAATTGTATCTATGTATGGTGTATGTATTAATTTCTGAAACCCTAATTTACTACCTCATTTTATTTTCAATTCCTAATTTATGTTTTTGAAATCCTGAAATTTGAATCTGGGGAAGAGTACGGGTTGAAGATGGGGATGAATGTGGTATCGGGTCCAATAATGAAATTTAGTAAGGTGGCAGGTGGCAGAGAGTAGGTTGAGGCGAACAGAGAGGTGGAGGAGGATGTTGGAGAAGGGGACGTCGCTGCGGTCGAAGACAGCGAAGACACGGGAGATGAGGGATAAGGCATCTGATAGGTGTGAATTTAGGAGGGATAGGGGAAGAAGGGGAGGGTTGAGATGAGGCGGGTCAAGGCCTGGGTGTACGAAGGCCGGACTGCGAGCATATTTTTTAGGGTAAATTTTACTGAATTATACACTTGAAGAGTTAATTTCTCTCAATTATCACACACTTTTTAAAAATTCTATATAATTTAATGAGTTTATTAAAATTATTTTAGTCTGTGCAATTGACATAGGGTAACACTAGTATAAAATAAACCTAAATATGAAATACTGGCTAAAAAGGTTAAGTTTGTATTTTGAATAAAATTGGTGACTTCTTTTTTTGGGTTCTTTTTTGAATTACAGGATAAGGCTCCAGCCTCCTGCTCCTTTCATTTATCAAACATAAATGTTTCATTGCCAACACGAAAAGGCTCATCATATATTCATTTTCACTTACATCTCCCAAATAGTCAAAACTAGGGTTGTTCACCGGTTGAGTTGGGCGGGTTTTAGAGGATTTTTGAACCCCCGAAAGTGCGGGTGTGTTTTTAAGACCTCAAAAACCGTATGAAATTATGGTCCTTAAACCCGAACTCTTGGGTTTGGGTTCGGGTCAGGCTTGGGTGGTTGAATCTCACTGAACACAAGTATTGAAACATTGTTTGTAGAAAGTAGAAATATCAAAATATAACAATTTGTTTAATATTTAACTCAAGACACCTGTTCAACTTTAATACACAAATTTATCACAAGAAAAAAAAATCATTCCACAACAATAAATATTATCCCAACATATAAAACCTCCATACATTTATAGAGTTAGTTTGAGATATGCGGACGGGGAGTACGCAGCCGAACAACCGCAGGGGATAGCCGGACTATCTGCTCTCCAAAGTAAATAATCTTGTCGAGCTGTAGCTTTAGAACACCACACCAACCCTTAGATAGAGCCCTTTATTCTTTTTCGTATCAACCGTGGATAGCCTAAGTACATAACAAGCACAGATGTTCTTTGCTCACGAAAGTCGAATAGGGATAGAGATTTTAACATATAAAGATGCCTTGCCATTTTGATGGGAAAAGGCACTGAGTGTTGCATACTATCTGCTGGACAGAGACAAGACAGAGTCGAGCCTCTTTCAGAACCTTGTTCGCGGTATGGTCTGCCTTTTGAAATAGTTAAGTTCTTTAATTACTCCCTTTTCACACGACTTCTTCTGAATATAAAGAATTTACGGGGGGAGGAAACTTATTAAAGAGGATCAGGGTTGCGAGAGGATAGCTATCCCGAGCTATAAGTTGATGTTGAACGAGAGAAACTATCTTTCTTGTATCAGCAGTACTTTAAATGATACCTTGGTGAGGGTTTCTAGCTAAACTGAGTAAGGTTCGGGTGAGGAAAGTTTTGAACAAAGGCAATGAGCATGAGATGTTGGGGGAGCCGACAGTTGTGCCACCACACCAACCAAGTATACATGTGCTAGGTTCGTCATTTTGATGTGTCGGCAATGGTAAGTCTAGTTGTCGGGCTGTAGGAGACATCCCAGATATTTATTGATAAGACAAGTTGAGTCTGGGCTAAGGTAAAAGCTACACAAATATATGTAGGTGGAAACAGGGGAAAGGATCAAATTTATCCTCATGGGAGCAAGAGTAACAATACAGTCTATAATGCTACATCCGCGAGTATAGTAAGCAGAATAGAATGGAAAATCTATTATTCATGGTGCTTCGTATCCCTCGAAATGGTGGGCGAATCCCTTCAAGTTCTATATACGTATATAATATACTTACTACCTCTCTATTTTCATAGGGAGGATCGATGAGGATAGGATCCCTCCTTCTTTGTAATAAGTTTCCTCCCCCTCGTAAACTCTTTATTTTCAGATAGACCCGTCCCCCGGAGAACGGGAAAGGGGCGAGAAAGAGCAGAAGCAGTAGCATTGCCACCCTTGCAATAAGAACAAAGCCGCGGATTCTTGTTCTTGTGCTATCCAGACTACAAAACAGATTAAGCTGCTGGCATCAAGGGCCCCAGATTATATACTGCTGAAGAAACAGAATCAAAGGCCTGACGAAAACTATTAACAACTCGCTTTATACATGCATGATACGTAAATGCTAATGGTTGTGATAAAAAAAAGGCAAGATATATTATATGTTGTCTAGCATATAATTTATATATTCTTACCATATATATTATAGAAAAAGAAAAAGAAAAACCTTATATGTAGAGTACACCAGTGCAATTTAATTTATTACCTTCTATTTAGAATGGTCGATTTGGGTGGGTTCAGGTTGGGGTCAAGGTTCAGGCGAGTTCGGGTGTGTTTATTAAACATATGAATCCCACCCAAAAAAGGGGGTTCGGACGAGTTTTTTTAACTTCGGGTTTAGGTAGGTTTTAAAGGAGTTTTTAATCCTTTATTTATGGGTTGGGTTCGGGTCAAACCTGACCCGATGAACAACCTTGTCAAAACATTGTTATAAAAAATAGGACTGAAATTATTTTAACTGAGAAAATGGACTTGGATCTAGTTGGTAGATGCAAAAACAATATGCACAAGACAAATAAAAACATTTCTTTAGGAGAAATTTATAATTTCCGAAATTCGTCACACTTGTGTTGTATTCTGTATTTTGAATAAAATTGGTATATTGTGGTTATTCTAACAACTACGACATGTGAAACAAATTTCAGTGGGTTGGTTGAAAAACGTTGTCCTATCACCTACAAAAATTTGATAAATAGTAAATTTCAAAATTTTTTGAAATCAGCAAAAAATAATAGAATATAGCCCACAAAAACTAGTAGAAAAAGTGAATTTGAAAATTTCTCGAAATCGCTCTAAAATCATAAAAATACAGGTTAAAATATTGAAATTCAGAATTCCTCAAAATAAAATAAAAACTGGTGGACCCTACTTCCTTTGAAACTGATAAGATAGTTAAATCTGAATTTCGAAATTGCCATATACAAGTAGGCAGCCCACAAAAAACCAAAAGAATAGTGAAATTTGAATTTTTTTAAATCAGCCTAAAATGATGGATTAAAATACCGAAATTCAGAAGTACACAAAATTAGCAGAAAAACATTGGACAATAATCCACAAATTAGGGTCAAATTAGTCGGACTTTGAATTACTCAAAATCCGCAAAAAAATAATAGACTATAGCATATGAAAACAAGATAAAACATTGAAATTCCGAACTTCTCAAAATTGAAGGGAAATAAAAAACTTGGGTTAGGAGAATGCGAGACCTAAACAAGTATGATGATTCCATGTGATGGAAAAGAATGTGGAGAAGAGCTTGTGTTGGGTGAACGCGAGACCTAAATATGTAAGCACATCTATCATTTTTATTTCATCCAACTTGACTGATGATTGACATGACTAATTTGTTTGATAAATTTCCCGTAGAAAATTCAATTAATCTTTATTGAATTTGAATCAGGGGTCAAAAACTAATCTAACTACGATATAAATTAACTTTCTACTGCCACAAGCATAAGTACTTCTACTTTTGTTTATTGCTTTTTTTGTGATATTGAGCTTGATGGGCACCAATGTTTTTCACACTATTTTTCCTAATATATTTTATTCTACTAACATGGTAAATATATTTGATATGGGTCAGATGACGTGGTCCCTCCTGGGCCACAGGATCTCCTCAAAAGTCGTTTATCCCCGATCATCAGGTTTGCCAGGTCAGCCCTAAACCTCCTGGGCTTCCGCCACGTCAGACCCAGGGGCAACCGGGTCCAGACTCGGCGCCCAAACGGGTCCAGATCCGGTTGGCACTGCCTATAAATACCAGATCCTCTACCCCTTCAAAAGGTAATCAATCTCTCCTATCTAAAAACCATAGTTACTGTTACTCTTCAGTGACTGACTAGACCATTGGAGGGCCTGCCACCGGGATCAACCCCGGTGTTCCTAGGTCGAGTGTAGGTACACGAGACTTCCGGATCCGTGATTCCAGATCCGAGCCGAGCATCCGACCTCTACCTCACTCCCGCTTACTCCCGAGCCGTTCCCTCAGCTGAGGGTCGGGCGTACCGTCAGTACCGAAGCTTCCTCAAAATTACAAATTGAAAGAACTCACACCTGGTGCAGCCACCCCTTAAAAACAAACTGCATCAGGTTGGCACCGAATGTGGAAAACCTTGGTACAGACATCAGTCCGAACCCAGCTATTAACGGTATCCCATCAATCCGAGCTCACATGGCACCCAAGCCCAGGAGAGCTGTCACCTCTACACGTCGTCAGGATGCTCCTCCCCAGGATGTCCCCGCTGACACTCATGGATCCAACAATCCGAGGGTCAGCCTCGGACCAGAGTCGGGTGCCTCTCGCTCGGTCGTACACGACCTGCGTCAAGTCATCCAGAACCGACGGGCCAGTCAAACTAGGGGAGGGGCCGCTTCCAACTCGGTCCCGAACCGCCCCAGGCCTCTGCCCCGAGAGCGGGAGCCGGCACTCAGCCGCATCGACCGGAGGCCGCCACCCCAACGCGACCCAGTCGAACGGGCTCCAGTCACCCACTGTGAGTTCCAAGACTTTCGGAACGAGATCCTAGGGACCCCTGTCAACGAGGCACTCCACCGCTCTCATTCGCGGTTGGATGTTGGAGCCAGCGCGTCTCGCGGTCTGACGGCCCCGCCAGAGTATGACGAGGATAACCTAAGATGCCTCCAGGAAATTGAGAATCGCCTCGACCACTTCGGAGACGGCAGTGCGAGGCCGGCTCAGGGTCATAGGCCGACCCGACCTCCTTTCTCCGCTGTAATCCTACAAGTGGAAATACCTCGGAATTTTTGACCTCCCCAATTCAAGATCTATGATGGTGAGAGTGATCCTGCTGATCACATGGAGGGTTTCAAGACCCTCATGATGATTCACAGCGCTTTGGATCCCCTCCTATGCCGTGCCTTCCCTGCCACCCTCCATGGTCCGGCACGGGAATGGTTCTCTAAGCTCGTCCCCAGTTCGATCTACTCGTTCAACCAGCTGGAGGCCAATTTCCCGGCCCACTTCGTGACCAGCAGGAAAGCCGAAAAAATGAGCGCGTCCCTACTGGACCTCCGACCGAAGGAAGGGGAGTCACTCCGGCAGTTCGTCCAGAGGTTCACCACGGAGGCGAGGTCAGTCTCCTCCCACGATGCCGGGGTCGCCTCGATGGCGTTTCAACACAACATCCGGCACGGCCAGCTGAAGGCATCCCTGGCAAAGAAGCCTCCCCTCGATTTCCCTGACCTGCTCAATCGAGTCGAAGAGTACATCCGGGCTGAAGAGGCCCTAAATCCTAGGACACCAAAGAGGTCCCAGGAAAGGGAAGCACAAGGCCGACGAGGCGGAGCCAACAAAGAAGGTCCCAAAAGACGGGACCCTCATGAAGAAGGCCCCTGTGATCCCACGCTTCGAGAGGTACACGCCACTGAAACAGAACATGTAGGCTATCCTCTTAGCAATCGAGGACAGAGACCTTATCCAGATGCCCCTTCGACCGACCAACAACAAGAAAAGATATCAGTAGTTCTACAGCCGCTTCCACCGGGACAACGACAACAACGACACCGACTACTGTCGGGCCCTGAAGAACGGAATCGAGGCCCTCATCCAACGAGGGTATCTCCGAAAATTCACATGGGAAGACGCCCGGGACTGAAGAGACATGAGGAACCGGAGGCCTTCTCTTCCTCCTCGCGCCCCCAACTGCATCCCGAGCGGAACCCCGAGCCTGAAGAGACCGAAGGTCAAGCCATCCTACATTGCGTCCATAGGGGGCCCATAGGAGGAGAGTCCAGCACTTCCCGCAAGGAGTTCGTCCGAGAGGTAAACGCCGTCCGGGTCTCCCTTCCCCCCAGGTTCAGCAGCTTCCTGTCTCTTTTTTAGGGGAGGACCAGGAGGGGGTTCGGCTCCCGCACTGCGATGCGCTCGTCATCAGCCTAGTCATGGCGAACTACGAGGTCCGTCGGATTCTCGTGGACAACGGGAGCTCAGTGAACAACCTCTTCCTGGAAGCATTTGAGACCTCAAGCTCCCCCGAGACAAGCTGAAGCCAGCTGGGTACACCCTGCATGGGTTCTCTGGCATCCCAGTGCCCATCGAGGGTATCGTGACCTTGGACGTCACCGCCGGTACGGCCCCTCACAGACAAACCGAGTCGATGGACTTCATGGTTGTAAACGTCAAAGCAGCTTAGAATGCCATCCTCGGCTGACCAGGGCTCTGCTCCCTACAAGCTGTTCCCTCGGCCTACCACCTAAAGCTGAAATTCCCCACCGAGTCTGGTGTCGGGGTCACCCGAAGGAACCAAGAAGCAGCACGATCGTACTATATGACGGCAATCGGCGGCGGTGTGTTCCCACTGGACGCCGTCGAACTGCAGCCCAAAAGGAGCCAGCCCGAGCCCGAGCCAGCGGACGAATTAGAGGAAGTCTCGTTCGAGACAGGGGACATGTCGAAGTGGTTCCGCGTGAGCTGCTCCCTCGCTCCCAACCTCAAGTCCGACCTGATCGATTGCATTCGCCGCAATGTTGACCTTTTCGCCTGGAAGCCCTCTGATATGCCCGGGATCTCTGAAGACCTGATCATGCACAAACTTAACGTGATCCCCAGCTCAAAGCCGATCGTCCAGAAGCGACGTAAGTTCTCCCCGGAGAGGCAGCAGGCAGTGAGAGCAGAGGTGGACAAACTCTTGTCCGCTCGGTTCATACAGAAGGTCAGCTACCCAGAGTGGTTGGCAAACATCGTAATGGTCAAAAAGGCGAGCGGGAGCTGGAGGATCTGCATAGACTTTACCGATCTCAACAAGGCATGCCCCAAAGATCCGTTTCCTCTCTCCAGCATCGACGCTCTGATCGATGCGACGTCGGGTCCCGAGCTCCTTTCTTTTATGGACGCCTTCTCGGGGTACAACCAGATCCGAATGTTTCCCCGTGATATAGCCAAGACGTCCTTTGTCACAGACCAAGGTCTTTATTGCTACCGGGTTATGCCCTTTGGGCTGAAGAATGCCGGTGCTACTTATCAGAGGCTCGTCAACCGAGTCTTCAAGGATCAGATCGGTCGCAACATGGACGTGTACGTCGACGACATGCTCGTCAAGAGCCAGCGGGGACAGGACTACATCACCAACCTGGAAGAAGCCTTTGGGGTCCTTTGGACCCACAATATGAGACTCAATCCGGCGAAGTGTGCGATTCCTCGGGTTCGTTGTTAGCCAGCGCGGCATCGAGGCGAACCCCGAGAAGATCCAGGCCATAATCGACATGGCCCCTCCTAGAAACATCAAAGAGGTCCAGAGGCTCACGGAAAGACTGGCGGCCATCGGCCATTTCCTCTACAAGTCCAGAGAGAAGTCCCTCCCGTTCTTCAAAGCTTTGCACGGAACCGGGGGCTTCGAGTGGGGTACTCAGCAGCAAGAGATGTTCGCCCAATTGAAAGAGTACCTCGCCAACCCTCCTCTCCTCAGCAAGCCTGAACCAGGCGAGCTCCTCTGGCTTTATCTTTCGGCTTCGAAAAATGTGCTCAATGTTGTTATCGTTCGAGAAGAGGACGGAGTCCAAAAGCCGCTGTACTATGTGAGCAAGGTTCTGCTCGCTGCCGAGACCAGATACTCAAAAGTAGAAAAGGTGGCATATGCCCTGGTCATGGCCATGCAGAAGCCCCGCCCCTATTTCCAGGCGCATTCAATTCAGGTACTCACGGACCAGCCTCTGAAGGCCGTACTCTACAAGCTCGAGAGCTCCGATCGACTGGTCAAATAGTCGATCGAGCTCAGTCAATACGACATCGGCTATCAACCAAGAACGGCCATCAAGGGACAGGCCCTCGCCGAGTTCATCACAGAATGCACCACCTCCGAGCAACCCGAAAGTGGAGAGGCCGACCAGACGTGGGAAGTTTAAGTCGACGGCTCTTTCTGCGAAGCGGGGAGTGGTGCGGGCATCATTTTGCGAGGACATGACAATTTCCTCCTCCAATATTGCCTCTGCCTCAACTTTTCAACCTCCAACAACGAGGCCGAATATGAGGCCATGATTGCTGGGCTCACCCTGGCACATCAGGCAAGCGCTAGACTGATCAGGGCCTTCAGCGACTCTCCGCTCGTGGTCAATCAGATCACCGGAGAGTACGAGGCCCGTGATGATCGGATGATCCGATACTTGGCCGTGGTCCAGTAGCTCTTGGCGTCCTTTGACGAATCTATAGTCTTAAGGATCCCCAGGGAGCATAACGCCCAGGCCGACGCTCTGTCAAAGTTAGCCTCCTCGTCCTTCGAAGGTCTTGACCTCACCGTCCTGATCGAAGTACTTCTGAAGCCGAGTGCCGACCTCTCCGAGACCCTCTGCATAGAAGACGGGGCTCAGCCAGACGATTGGACCACTCCCCTTAGAAAGTTTCTAATCAAAGGAGAGCTTCTCGATGACCGAGCCGAGGCAAGACCGATCAGGGTCCGTTTAGAGAGGTTCGCCATGATCAGTGAGACCCTCTTCAAACGACCATACACCACGATGGACGGAAGGCCTTACCTCCACTGCTTAACCCCCGATCACGATGGACGGAAGGCCCTACCTCCACTGCTTAACCCCCGACGAAGCAAAGTATGCTCTCAAAGAGCTCCATGAAGGAATTGATGGGTGCCATATGGGAAGCCGATCGCTTACGCAAAAGGTTCTGAATCACGGGTACTACTAGCCCACAATGCTGCAAGATGCCTTGGCCCTGGTAAAAAAGTATGACCCTTGTCAAAGGTTCTCCTCGGTGAGAAGAGCTCCGCAAGCAAACCTCCGCTCCCTGGCCAGTCCTACCCCCTTTTCTATGTGGAGGATGGATCTGGTAGGCCCATTTCTGAAGGCAACGGGCCAAAGAAAGTTTCTTATAGTGGAAATCGACTACTTCACAAAGTGGATCGAGGCCGAGCCCCTGGCCACGATCACCGAGCAGCAGACCCAACAGTTTTTTCTGGAAATACATCGTCTGCTGATTCGGAATTCCACACGTACTCATCACAGATAATGGGACTCAATTCACGGGTAAGAATTTCTGAAAGTTCTGTGAGGATCTCGGGATCCAGCAGCGCTTCTCTTCGGTATGCCACCCTTAGTCGAACGGTCAGGCCGAGAACGCAAATCGCCAAATCCTTGACGGTCTCAAGAAATGACTTGATAACTCTTCCAAGGGGTTATGGGTCGCCGAGCTGCCGAGCATTCTCTGGGCCCACCGAACAACGAAAAGAATCTCCACGGGAGAGTCACCATTCAATCTGACATACAGCACGGAGGCCGTAATTCCCCTAGAGATCGGGCTCCCTTCGCCCCGGATCATGGACTTCGACAAAGTAAGAAACTCGGCACAGCTAGGGGACCTCGTCCTCCGAAAGCTGGCGGTATCTAACCCCGGCCAAAAGAGGAAACTGGCCCCAAACTGGAAAGGCCCGTACAAGGTTTCTGAGGTTGTACGCCCGGGCACGTACCGCCTCACCGACCCGAAGGGCATGGCTTTCAAGAGGCCCTGGAACACGGAGCACCTCATCAAATTTCTCGAAGGGGAGGATTAGCCTCTGCAGATGCTCCCATGTAAATTATAAAAAATATAATCGGCACGTCGTGCCTTATTTTGTAAAGTCAAAATATGTTGTAATTATGCCAGCTTTCTTAAAACAAGCTTCAGCTTCGTATTAGCTCTCTTGAAAAACAAGTCTCGGGCTCGGCCTTCGGAAGGAACCGTGAGCCACAAAAAGTTTTCCTTACAAGCTTGGGGCTCGACGTTAGGAAGAAACCGCGAGCCACAAAAAGCTTCCCTTACAAGCTTGGGGCTCGGCGTTCGGAAGAAACCGCGAGCCACAAAAAGCTTCCCGTACAAGCTTAGGGCTCGGCATTAGGAAGGAACCACCAGCCTCAAAAAGTTTCTCATACAAGCTTGGGGCTCGATGCTCGAATGACACTGCGAGCCAGAAAAAGTCACTTCTAAGGAATGGGGGCTCGGCATCGACCTCGAGCATGGCTTGGGCTTGTTCAAGTCCATCAGCCTATGCGCTTGGCGATGACAGCCAGCTACACCCATGCTATCTTTTCGAGAACAGGTATGGGGGCTTGGCATCGACATCGAGCAAGGACTTGGCTTTTTCCAAAGCCATGCGACCTTTACGCTCGGCGATGACCTTCAGCTACACTCATAACTAGCTTCTCTAAGGTATGGGGGCTCGGCATTGACCTTGAGCATGGCTTGGGCTTGTTCAAGCCTTGCAGCCTACGCGCTCAGCGATGACCTACCAGCCACACCCGTACTATCTATCCGAGAACAGGTATGGGGGCTCGGTGTTGATCTCGAGCAAGGCCATGACTTTTTCAAGCCATGCGACCTTTACACTCAGCGACGACCTGCAGCTACGCTCATCACTAGCTTCTCTAAGGTATGGGGGCTCGGCATCGACCTCGAGCATGGCTTGGGCTTGATCAAGCCCTACAGCCTACGCGCTCGATGATGATCGCAAGCTACACTCGTGTTATCTACCCAAGAACAGGGGTGGGGGCTCAGCATCCACCTCGAGCAAGGCCTTAGCTATTTTCAAAGCCTTGCGACCTTTATGCTCGGCGATGACCTGCAACCACGCTCATCACCGGCTTATCTAAGGTATGGGGCTCGGCATCGACCTCGAGCATGGCTTGGGCTTATTCAAGTCCATTAGCCTATGCACTCGGCGTTGACCTCCAACTACACCCGTGTTATCTACCCGAGAACAGGTGTGGGGACTCGGCATCGACCTCAAGCAAGACCTTGGTTTTTTTAAGCCTTGCGACCTTTACGCTCGGCGACGACTTGCAGCTACGTTCATCACCAGCTTCTCTAACGTATGGGGGCTCGGCATTGACCTTGAGCATGGCCTGGGCTTTTTCAAGTCCTGCAGCCTATGCGCTCGGCGATGACCTCCAGCTACACCCATACTATCTACTAAGGAGTGCACATTAGGGCTCGGTGTCAACCTCGAGCAAGGCCTTGGCTTTCTTAAGCCATGCCTTTTACGCTCGGCGACGACCTTCAACCATGCCCGTTTCAAAATTTTTCATTAAAGATTTAGGGCGCTCACCTTCGGCAAACGCCCCGAGCCCCGGACCGTTGGTTGACCCACCTCTCACCCGCGAACAACTCGGGGTTTACGACTTTCAGAGCAAAAACTGCAAATTGTTCGAGGGCGGCAGGGGAGCCACCGACCCAGGACTCTCGCCGAGCCTCCGGACCGATTGGTTGGCCCACCACTCACCCGCGAGCAACTCGGGGTTTACGGCCCTCAGAGCCCGAATTGTTCGAGGGTGACAGGTGAGCCACCAACCCAGAACTCTCGACCAAAAATTCTACTTATGGGTACCCGCCTTCGGCAGGCACCCAGATCTCACCTCCAGGGTCGACCCACCTCTCACCCACTGACAGGTCGGGGCCAGCGACCCTCAGAGCCGAAACCCCGAATTGTCAGCCATTAATATTTATCGGAAGACGAAACATCACTTATTGGGCGTTGTCTGCAAGAAATTGCAGTTCAGCTCCAGAGCAACGGAACTTTCCACAGACCGACCGCCCCTTCTGCCTCGGCGGTGACCTCCAGCAAGGCCAGGCTCGACAATAACCTTGAGCTACACTCCTGCCCTCTTCACTCAATAAATCATCGTGGTTAAAGAAGTTGAAGTTTTTATTACTCATAGAGCGCCAGAAACGGCCACACAATACAATGAAAAGGTTACAAATCACTCATCGCTCGGCTTAAAACTCAAACTCGGTGCTTCCCACGGGATCCTTCGTGCGCTCAGCCGGTTTGACCAGCGAGGGTACCCCGGCAACGGAACTTTCTGTATCGGCAGGCGGGGCCACCTCTAAGAAAAAGGTCAGAGAAGGTCCTAATACAGAATTGCTCGCCTCCTCGACCAGACCAGTGCCTAGCATTAGCTTCAGCCTACGGATCTCCAACTCTTTCTCTACAACATCCTCATGAAGAAAAGAATCTGAAGTCGATCGCCCACTCGAGGCATTCGAGATCGACCAGTTCGTCTCAACTGCCCACCAGTCCTGGTAGGCTATAGCCTTCTTCAGACGAGCAACCTCCAAGCTGAGCTCTCTAGACTTGTTCATAAAGTAAGTCACTGCGGTCTCTCGATCCCTAGCCTGCTTACGTTGATGAGCCAGAACACTCTCTATGGCCCCCAACCCAGCTCGGACCCAAGAGACCTTGGCAGAACCAAGGTCGGTGCCGAGCACCTCATGTGTCTATCAAAAAGACTGGAAAAGCAACATGTCACAACAAAGGCAAAAAAACACAAGTCATAGAGCATCAGCCAAAAATTCTTCGTTTATAAATTCAAAAAATTTTTAGTTATAAAAAAGCGGTGGCCAGTCCGCGTTTGGCAATTACAAGAGAGAGAGAGAGAGAGAGAGAGAGAGAGAGAGAGAGAGAGAGAAGGAAATTCCTAAACTACTGTTTAGGACGGGGACGACACCTCTTCATCACCTTGGTTGCCCCCGCCCTCCAGTCGAGCGTCCCCCTGCTCCTCGTCCTCCCTGCCGCGAGGCGTCAGCGGAAGCTCGGGGAACTGCCACCCGTAGTGGAGATGGCCGATCCGAAGGTCCAGATAGATCAGCAGGATGTGCTCCCGGACCTTGTTATAAGCCTCATCCTACGAGGCGATCAGGGTGTCCGCCATGGCGATCACCGCCTCCTCGTTTTCCTTCTTGGCCTTCACCTTGAGGTGCGCCAGCTCGTTCGCATGATGCCCTGTAATGGAGACCAGCTGGGCATGGGCGACCGTAAGGGCAGACTCTGCCGCCGTCAGCTCATCCTTCAGCCGAGTGGCTTTCCGAAGATAGCGCTCGGCATTCTTCCTCTCGATGACGATCTCCTTCTCGAGGCACTTGTGAAAGTGCTGCGCATGCTGCATCGCCTGGTCGAAGAGGATCAAGTTAGAAGAATTCTTCGCAAAGCTAAACCAAAATGCAAAAGGAAGACTTATCGCGAGGTGGGCCTAAGCGAACCTCATGTAGGACGTATCAGCCGTCTCCACCACCAGGTTCATACGATCCCACTCGGTGGCGAGGTGCTCCACCACCTCCACTGCAACCGGGAACTCGAAAAGCGTATCTTCTGATTTGACCCCCAGTCGGGGGCATACGGCCTCATTCGCTGCCGACCCAACATCTGCTCGACGGTCGGGCGAAGTGGCGGGAGAGGCCCCCTCGCGACCTCGGCAACTTTTTTGCTGTCGGAGCTCGCCCTTGGATCTCTCGTCGACTTTGACGAATGGTGGTGGTGCTTCTTCACTCTCTTCGGGGTCAACTCCTCGGGCCTTAGAGTCACGGCCTGGCGGTCCCTGCCCCCGAGGCGGCCTTCTTTGCCATGTTGGCCCTCCTCTTGGCAGCCAGGGCTACTACAACATTTCAGTTGTCGAGCTCCTTGGTAGTATTTCTACAAAATGAAAAATAAACATGTTAACGCGAAGGCAAAAAAAAAGACGGAATGGAAAAAAAACATACTAGGTTTGGCCGGGCTCAGTCCGGCTCGGGCGAGGTGTAGCTCCGTGAAATGAGGACACCCGATGCTGTGCCCCTCCACGATCTTATCGACCTTCGCCCACTCCTTCTCAGTCAAATCTCTTCGCTTCGGCGGCTTGTGGTTCGGCTTTCCAAAATTCCAAACTGTTGGAATTTCCCAGTGCTTCTCGCTTCGGACTATGAAGTACTTCTCCTTCCACCCCTTTATGGAGTCCGGATGTCCATCCATCACTTTCTTATGAGGGTGTGGCGAGAGATAGAAAATCCCCCCTGGTCCTCAAGCGAGCTCATTCCCAGGATGGCTCGGAAGTATGTGAGCCTCGACGTGATCCCTTTCTCCTGACACTTCAAAATGAAACACACTAAGTATTTCCAAGAGTTGGGACCATACTGCATGGGGCTCAGCTCCCCCCAGGTTAGCACCCTCTTGATGAACGGATTCAGTAGGAGTCTCAATCCCGAGATGAAAGCGTCCTCAGGGAACATGCAGAAGCTCGACTCAAGCGCGGTGGTCGGGCGGATCCCTGGGTTCGACACAAGAAGCTCGAGCTCCCGCAGAATAAAGTAAGCCGCCCTCAAGATGGGCAAGTAGTCCCTATGCAAGGCGCACTTCACGCTGTCCATCTTGATCATGGACTGGCCCTCGTCCCTCAGCAACGAGGTGTACGCCAAAAGATCATCCACGTCGTTAGAGTACATCCTGATCGACCGTGGATTTTTGCTGGAGAGATGGGGGTACTTAAACCCGGAGCCATACTCATACTTGTCCTTCTCGGCCGGACTGTCGGGCCGTATCCACTTCCTCTTCCTCTTTCGGGGGCGATCCTTCCTATCGGGGGAAGGGGTCGCTAGGGGAGGCAACGGTGGGAGGTCTGTCTCTTCTTCCTCTACCTCTTCCGCGATCCCTCCGACCTCGCCATGATCACCACCACCTTCAGTCCCTTGCTCGGACCCCTCCTGACCATCACCCTCCTCAACCTGCTTCTCTTCTTCCGAGCCTCCTTCCCCGGACTCATTCTCCTCCTCAACAAACCCCTCTCCCTCGGGGTCTCTGATTGCAAGGGATCTACAATGAAAGCTACGTCGCCCTCGCTATCCAACCCTCCGACTGATAGAACCTCCTCCTTTACTAGGCGCAAGTCACTCGATGACCAAGATATCGAAGACGAATGAACTTCCTCCTCGGTGCGACCTGAAGTGCCTGCCTTGGAGCCGGACTGAGATCGTGACATTTTAAAGCAAAAATACTAACCTGTTTCACCGGAGAACGCAAAGGTCAATGAAAAGTGGTCGCCGAAGGTGTGCAAGGAAATTTCTGTTGTGAAGAGGATGCAAGCAAAGTGAAGAAGTGGGGTGGGGGAAGGGGGATTTATAAGCGCACACGGGACTCCTCGAATTCCGCAAAGAGATCTGGCCATCTGATCTTCATCATCAAGATCTAACGGCCACTAAGATCTTGATGACGTCAGCCTAGAGCGCAAAAATACCTTCTTACCCTCGACTCTGTCAACCAACGCGGCAGCTCGGTGCGCAGGGTTAACTTCTCGGGTACTTCACCTTTATTCACCCAAGTTCCTCCTACAAAAAGTCTCTCAACTGCTTTGGCCTCGATGCTCGGATGTCACTGCGAGCCCCAAAAAGTTTCTCCTAAATTGCTTGAACCTCGACGCTCGGATATCACCGCAAGCCCCAAAAAGTTTCTCTCAATGGCTTCAGGGTCGATGCTCGGATGTCACCACGAGCCCCAAAAAGTTTCTCCTAAACTGTTTGGACCTCGACGCTCGGATGTCACCGCGTACCACAAAAAGTTTCTCTCAACGGCTTCAGGGTCGACGCTCGGATGTCACCGCGAGCCCTAAAAAGTTTCTCCTAAATTGCTTGGACCTCGACACTCGGATGTCACCGCGAGCCACAAAAAGTTTCTCTCAACGACTTCAGCCTCGACGCTCGGATGTCACCACGAGCCCCAAAAAGTTTTTCTCAACGGCTTCAGGGTCGACGCTCGGATGTCACCGCGAGCCAGAAAAAGTTTCTCTCAACAGCTCTTGCGCTTCGACGCTCGGATGTCACTGCAAGCCCCAAAAAGTTTCTCTAAACTGCTTAGACCTTGTCGCTCGGATGTCATCGCGAGCCCCAAAAAGTTTCTCTCAATGGCTTCAGGGTCGACGCTCGGATGTCACCGCGAGCCCCAAAAAGTTTCTTCTAAACTGCTTGGGCCTCGGCGCTCGGATGTCACCGCGAGCACCAAAAAGTTTCTCCTAAACTGCTTGGGCCTCGGCGCTTGGATGTCACCGCGAGCCCCAAAAAGTTTCTCCTAAACTGCTTGGGCCTCGGCGCTCGGATGTCACCGCGAGCACCAAAAAGTTTCTCCTAAACGGCTCGGGGTCGGCACTCGGATATCACCGCGAGCCCCAAATTATCCCCCAACCAGTGAGGGGACTCGCCTCCCGACCCTCGACGCTCAACAAGAAGACCCTCTACTCCACGGATCTCGACGTCCCCATGCTTTTCCAACAAGTGAGGGGGCTCGTCTACCGACCCCCTACGCTCGGCCAAGCGACCTCGGGGTTGGCGCTCGGATGTCACCGCGAGCCCTATATTATCCCCAACCAGTGAGGGGGCTCGACTCCCGACCCTCGATGCTCGGTAAGAAGACCTCCTACTCCACGGATCTTGACGTCCCTTGCTTTTCCAAAAAGTAAGGGGACTCGTCCACCGACCCTCGACGCTCGACAAGAAGACCCCCTACTCCATGGATCTCGACGTCCCCTTGCTTTTTCAACAAGTGAGGGGGCTTGTCTACCGACCCTAGGTGCTCGGCAAGAAGACCTCCTGCTCCACGGATCTCGACGTCCCCTTGCTTTTCCAACAAGTGAGGGGGCTCGTCTACCGACCCCCTATGCTCGACCAAGCAACTTCGGGGTCGGCGCTCAGATGTCACCGCAAGCCCCAAATTATCCCCAACCAGTGAGGGGGCTCGACTCCCGACCCTCGACGTTCGGCAAGAAGACCTCCTACTCCACGAATCTCGACGTCCCCTTGCTTTTCCAACAAGTGAGGGGGCTCGTCTACCTACCCGAGGTGCTCGGCAAGAAGACCTCCTACTCCACGGATCGCGACATTCCCTTGATTTTCCAACAAGTGAGGGGGCTCATCTATCGACCCCCTATGCTCGGCCAAGCAACCTTGAGTTCGGTGCTCGGATGTCACAGCGAGCCCCAAATTATCCCTACCAGTGAGGGGGCTCGAATCCCGACCCTTGATGCTCGGCAAGAAGAACTTTTACTCCACGGATCTCGACGTCCCCTTGCTTTTCCAACAAGTGAGGGGACTCGTCCACCGACCCTCGATGCTCAGCAATCCGAGCTTCGACTCTTCTGCACACGGCACCCCTTGTGACTCCAAGAGGGGATCCCCTTCATCCTACCCCACTGACCTCTTAGGGAATTTACGGATCCCGTCCTTCGCCGTACACACCACTCCGCTCTTTCTACAGAGGCAAAA
This sequence comes from Hemerocallis citrina, assembly GCA_017893485.1. Lineage (NCBI taxonomy): Eukaryota > Viridiplantae > Streptophyta > Magnoliopsida > Asparagales > Asphodelaceae > Hemerocallis > Hemerocallis citrina. The sequence goes on from CM030362.1 coordinate 113,321,222, forward strand.
AACTACTCCTACACGACTAGATTACCCAGCCCTCCTGGAGTGAGGGGCTCCTGATATGGGTCAGATGACGTGACCCCTCCTAGGCCACAGGATCCCCTCAAAAGCCGTTCACCCCCGATCATCAGGTCTGTCAGGTCAGCCTTAAGCCTCCTGGGCTTCCACCACGTCAGGCCCACAGGCAACTGGGTCCAGACCCGGTTGGCACTGCTTATAAATACCATACCCTCTTCTGCTTCAAAAGGTAATCAATCTCTCCCCTCTAAAAACCCTAGTTACTGTTACTCTTCAGTGACTGACTAGACCGCCGGAGGGCCTGCCACCGGGATCAACCCCGGTGTTCCTAGGCAGAGTGCAGGTACATGAGACTTTCGGATCTGAGCTTCCAGATCCGAGCCGAGCCTCCAGATCCGAGCCGAGCATCCGACCTTCACCTCACTCCCGCCTACTCCCGAGCTGTTCCATCAGCTAAGGGTCGGGCGTACCGTCAGCACCGAAGCTTCCACAAAATTACAAATTGAGAGAACTACACCTGGTGCAGCCACCCCCCAAAAACAAACCGCATCAATATTCATATGTTAATGGATCAAATTTTATGTCCACAAAATTAGCCCCATCTTAGAATCAGGCCGGTCTTGACAATTTGAAGGCTCGAGGTGAACAAAATATTATGAGTTCATTCTTTTAGTAATTGAAATACATTAATATATAAAAATAATTTACATGTTTAAAATTACCACAGAAATATAATCATATATAAATCCGTAGATGATATGAAAGCTTAAAAATAGTTCCAAAGATTTGAAAAATTGTCATACAAACATTATAATAAATAACTACAAATATGTCTACCAGTTTCTAAGTATCTTGATAGCTCCAAAATATTTCCAACTGCAAAACAAAATGACAACAAAATACAAAGTATCAATCATCATTTAAAATAACTTCTACTGGCAGTTTGAGAAGCAAATTCATCAATAATGTTTTCCAAATCAATTTTTTCCAACAAATCCTTTTCAATAAATAAGATTGCTAAACCATTTAAACTCTTTTGTGATATGTTTGATCACAAATAAGATTTCACCATTTTTAATTTAGAAAAACTTCTTTCAGCAGTCACAGGTATAGTCACAATATTCTATAAGCAATTGAAACATTAGGATAACAATCGAAAACATGTACGAACTCCAGGATTTCAATGGTTGTTTTTTTTTTCTGTTGGTAAAGTCACTTATAACACTTTCAATTCAGAAAATAAATCATTTGAATTAACATCTACAAAACTAACATGTTTCAAAGTATTTTCAAGATGACAAACAAATGTTTCAACATACGATATAAAATAAGAGAAGTTGAATATGCCTGATAAAAGTAGACCACGGAGGCTGTTGGAGCAATGTGAAGGATTGTCCAGCGCAGCAATGAGAAAGAGCAAAAATTGGTGATGGCACATATACAATTGTGTTGCAAATTAGAGACAGTAAGACACTTTATAAGATAATGAGATATAAAACAAATGAAATGAAGGGTAACATCTTCGCAATGCAAGATATTATATGATACTAAGTTAGCTACAATGAGTGACCAGTGACCACCATGCTCCTCTCATTGACTAGGGAGCATAAAACCATTTATAACATGTATTCTACTTCAGTACACTCTGTAGTGAGTTGTACTATGTTGCTTTGATGTTCAACGTACTACATTACCTTTCAAGAACAAGAAGAAATTAAGAAGGGTAAACTTTCAGGTTTCAGTAACTTCACAGATAAATATCCTCGTGCTTCTATTTTTGTACTCAATTCTCTGTCTCATACTTAATAATTATAAATGTGTGCGTGCAATTAGTTTTTTTTCTCATGCTTCGGACTTAGTCAATACTAAAGGATACCTCATGCCTAAGAATGTAAGGAGCGAAGAACACAGGATAGTGCAAACAAATCTCATCATTGAAATAATAATAATAATAATAATAATAATCACAACAATGCAAGGTTGTGACACTTACCCCCAACAAAGTGACCAAAATGCGAGCTCCACTGCAACCTAGAGGATGCGCTAGAGCTACAGCTCCACCATGTACATTTATCTTCTCCTGTAGAAAGAAACAAGCGGGTAATGTAAGCCATACATAGCATATAATGCACTTTTCATTAACTGAGCAGTTGACAACCACCATCTATGTATAGATTGAGCTCAAACATATGTAGTATGAGATTTATACAGATAGAAGAAAGAAAATGGAGGTACTGCAATACTAATAAAAGGTAATGACAATTTATAGCTATGCATAGCTAGAAAACTTATAGGAGAAAGCCCAAGAAGTTATTGATTAGACTATAGATCAAGGAGATTCAGGACTTCTGGATTTTGTCAATGAGCAAAGCGTATCTCGAAAATTAGGACAAGGAAGAGGGATGAGGTCCTTAGAATTAGATTTGAATTGAAAAAAAAAAAAATGGAAAGAAAAGTTGAATAAAAAAAATAATGATGCCCCATAAGCTCGGTTCACACCCAATTCTCGTTGCTGCTTCGCCTCCCCTTCTCGCCGCCTCGCCATCTCCAACACGGTAGCGGTGAGTCATCGATTTCATGCCCATTTGATGCGTCTTGTGTAGTTTCACTAAAGTTATAATCTTGTTTCAGAAAGTTGTAATTTTGCTATAATTATGTAATATATTCATTGGTGAAGTGAAATTCATTAAATTATAAATCTTGAGTAGTATAATTAGAGAGTTGGGATCTTTCTGTGAGGAGATTGAGCTCCTATGCCAAACTCTTGATGAGGTAGTAAATGGTTATAGGAATGACCTACATACACAATTTCATGATGACCTTGGACTGAGTGGTTGAGGCTTATATTTTCGATTCAATTTATGGAGCTTTTGGGACAACTATGCAATAGACAAATGGTTCCCTTAATGAGCATGATAGACATGTTACGAGGTACCCCCCTAAGTCCCTTTCATGTGCTTCTTCCTATTTCTTTTTACAATCAAGTTCCGTTTAATTTACTTCAAATGTCTGCTACGAAAAAAAGATGTTGTTAGTTAATTGATCATTACAAACATAGCAGCATAGGATAATTATTCTAGACTTTTCTTTATAATGACACATCTCTGATGTTGTTACAATTCTTAATTCTAGAATCTCACATTTTGTTTTGGAAATATTTTTCCTTAGTTTTCAATAAATTTTGCATTTTCATAGTTGATATACTCCCTCTTACTGCTTGTAACTAGAGATGAGGGAAATAGAAAAATACAGAGAGATTGTTTTTGGACCATCATGATGCAAACCTTCCAAATGGTATGAATTTTCATATCCTTTTTTTTAAAATATAAATAACAAATACTTACTATTACTCACAATAGAACTTTCAGTTGTTTGATAAGAAATAATATATGGTAATGAGCAATGGATACTCACTTCTTTGGAAATTAGCTTGTGTAAAGAAATATTGGCATGAGTTTTGACTTAGTTATCTTTTCCTTGTTCAGCTATCTATCCTTCCATTCAATTGTACAATCTTTTTTTCAAGCAAAAAACAGGGTAAGCTCCTTGTACAAATTTATCTATTAACATAAAAATCTAATTCAGTACATGAACTCCATAGACTAATTGCTAGACCTTAGAAAATTAGTGTTAACTAAACAAAAATTAGTGAATTATACTGACCTAGATCATAGAATGTGAATATCTTAACATTTAAGTAATATTTGCTAGTGAATTGTTGTTTTCTTAATTATGGAGTCGAGAGTAGATTTTAGAGGGGACACATCTATATATTCTCTATTTACTTAAGAAATTCCATGCAAAATAAGAAACATCCTCTCTTTGTACTCAGTCATGTTGGAATTAATTTTTGAAGTTTTCCGGGCCGGATTCCGGCAGGCTCCCGCCACCGGCGGCGCCGGAAAATGAGTGGATTGCGATCCTCTCGACGAGTACTATTCCGTAGTATACTCACTTGCCAAAAACGAATTCCGTATGAATGAGAAATGTTGATCCAAAGTTGGGTACTTGAAAGGTACTAACTTGGCAAATGGATAGTCCCATATCGGAAATTGGAAAGGAATTTTTCTAGTATATATACTAGAAAACTGGACTGAAGGGCATGGCCCGGGGGTTACCACTAACGTGTAGTGGAGAGAAGACTTAGCCAAAATGACAAACATGCGCACGCCCGCCCGGCCCGGCCCGGCCCGGCTTGGTCTGGCTTAATTTTTTTTTTTTGCCCAGATAAAAACTCTTCCCCTACTGAACTGAAAAAACTTTTCAGATTCAGTAACTGGTACCCTTTACTCTGTAACAGCAGAGTAATGGCTCACCAGTTATGAATTTGAAGAGTCTCCATTACTCTTCTGTTACAGAGTAATGGCATCTGATCAGTCTCCAATTTCTTCTATAAATCCAGACAGAGTCTTCTATACAGATACAGAATTTTTCGTTTTTTATTTTTCTTTCGCTTCTCCTCTGCGTTAGTGTCAACTGAGAGTACAACACAGACAACAGTTCGTTGTCTCTGAAGCAAGGGTGCTGCGTTCTTCAGAGAAGGTACAGTTGTATCCTGGGAAGCAATTCGCCGGTAACCGTCACACTACGGGGTGAATTCTGCTTTAAGGACGGAGATTATCAATCTTGACTCTGTGCAATTTCTTTTACTTACTATTTTCTTCCCTGTATTTGATTTCTTCGCAATTTCTGTTGGGATTTTCTATTATTCTATATTCAGGTTCTAACAATCTTAAACCAGAATTTTTTCCTCACAGATTCTAACAGTTTTGTGAAGTATATTTACAGGTGCTGTTCGGAAAAAACAACTAATAGTTTCTGTTTCAAACAATTTCAGAGAAGAGAAAATAAGAACATGGAGAACACACCAACTGACATTGCTAATGGGCTTCTCAGTACCGAAATGCCGGTGACCCAAAATGTGACTGCACAATCGGTTGTGGCACATTCGGTCGTTCTGCCCACGCACATAACCGTGGAAGAAAAATCGGAGAAGTTCGATGGAACTGGATTCAAAAAGTGGCAAGGGAAGATGCAGTTCTACCTGACCACATTGAAACTGGACAGATTCCTCACAGAATCTGCCCCGATGCTGGTGCCAATGGATGCACACTCCGTTGCTGCAGTTGATGCGTGGACTCAGGGCGACTACCTCTGCAGGAACTACATCCTGAATGGCTTGGTAGACCCCCTGTACAACGTCTACTGTGTCTTCAAGACGTCCAAACTCCTGTGGGGGTCCCTGGAAAAGAAGTACAAAACAGAAGACGCTGGGTCCAAAAAATTTGTTGTCGGCAAATTTCTGGACTACAAGATGATTGACTCCAAAAATGTGGTGAGTCAAGTCCAAGAACTACAGGTTATAATGCACGACAGTGCTGCAGAGAGTATGACGCTGTGCGAGCCATTCCAGGTTGTAGCGTTCATTGAAAAACTTCCACCTGGGTGGAAAGACTTCAAGAACTACCTCAAACACAAGAGAAAGGAGATGTCTCTTGAAGACCTAATTGTCAGGTTGCGGATCGAAGAAGAGAATCGCAAGGCTGACAGGTCCTATGGAAATCAGTCCATAGAAAAGGCCAATGTGGTGGAGCACGAACAGAAGGGCAAGAAGAGAAAGTTTCTGCCACAAGCCTCAAACAAAAAACCTCTTGCAAAGAAGTTTGCTGGGAAATGCCACAAGTGTGGTAAGCTGGGGCACAAAATTTCTGAGTGCTGCAGTAAGGACAGTAATCGTTCAGGAACAGGACATGTAAAAGGGAATGAAAAATCCCACGCACACATAGCTAAGAACTTGTCCACTGGTCTCTCTGACCTGGACCTCTGTACTGTAGTATCAAAGGTCAATCTTGTGGGGAGCAATCATCGTGAATGGTGGTACGATACTGGGGTCACCAAGCATATCTGCTCGGACAAGGAAATGTTCACCTCCTACCAGAAGTGCAACAAAGATGAACAGCTGTTCATGGAAAACTCTTCCACCTCCAAAATTGAAGGAACAGGGAAGATAGTGCTGAAAATGACTTCAGGCAAAGAGCTAACACTCACAAATGTGCTGCATGTCTCAGACATTAGAAAGAACTTGATATCAGGTTCTTTGCTAAGCAAGAATGGGTTTAAGGTTGTTCTTGTTTCTGATAATTTTGTACTGTCTAAGAATGGGGTATACTTGGGTAAAGAATATGTAAAGGATGGACTGTTCAAGTTTAATGTAATGACAGTCATTCCTAAAACTATTGTTCCTGCTGTTCCCAAAGTCAATGAAATAACTCCTATTGCCTATGTTGTTGAGTCTTCCTCTGTTTGGCATGAAAGACTAGGCCATGTTAATGTAAATTCTATGCGTAAATTAATTAACATGAATTTGCTACCAAAATTTAAGGTAGATAACTCTGAAAAATGTGAAGTTTGCACGGAGGCCAAACTCACTAAAACGCCATCACGTTCTATAGAAAGAAACACAGAAACTCTAGATCTAATTCACACGGATCTGTGTGACTTAAAATATGTGCAGACCAGAGGTGGCAAAAAGTACTTTGTGACTTTCATAGACGATTGTACAAAATTCTGTTATGTATATTTGTTACATAGTAAAAATGAGGCTTTGGATAAATTCAAAGAATATAAACTTGAGGTTGAGAATCAACTTGGCAAAACGATTAAAATCGTTAGATTTGATAGAGGAGGAGAATATGATGCACCATTTAACATGTTCTGCTTGGAACATGGAATAGTTCATCAGACAACTGCTCCCTACTCACCCGAATCAAACGGTACTGCCGAGCGCAAAAACCGAACTCTAAAGGAGATGATGAATGCCTTGTTGTTGAATTCTGGCTTACCCCAAAACATGTGGGGGGAAGCGTTGCTGACTGCCAACTATATTCTTAATAAAATACCTCACAAGAAAATCGGCAAGACACCATATGAAATGTGGAAAGGTAACTTACCTTCGTATAAATACCTCAGAGTGTGGGGGTGTCTAGCAAAAGTGGCAGTACCTAATCCGAAACAGGTCACCATCAGACCTAAGACGATTGATTGCATATTCATAGGCTATGCACACAACAGTAGTGCATATTGGTTCTTGGTATACAAATCGGATATACCGGATATCCATGTGAATACAATAATGGAATCAAGGAATGCTTCCTTCTTTGAATACGTGTTTCCGTGTAAGGATACTACGTACCCCAAACGTACACGTGAACAAGGGACTGCAAGCACTTCAGTTGATGAACCAGAACATAATACTGATGAGCCTGGACGAAGTAAACGGGCTAGAACATCAAAATCATTTGGTCCTGACTTTGTGATGGCCTTTCTGTTAGAGAATGAGCCCAGAACTTTCAAGGAAGCCATGTCTATGCCTGATGCTCCTATGTGGAAGGAAGCAATCAAAAGTGAAATAGACTCCATTATGCAAAATCATACATGGGAGTTAGTCGACTTACCTTCTGGATGTAAAGCTCTAGGATGCAAATGGATTTTCAAACAAAAATTGAAACCAGATGGTTCAATAGAGAAGCATAAGGCTAGACTTGTGGTACAAGGATTTAGGCAAAAAGAAGGCCTAGATTTCTTCGATACATATTCCCCAGTTACAAGAATAACATCCATAAGAATGTTGATAGCTATTGTAGCTCTACGTAACCTGGAAATACATTAAATGGATGTTAAAACTGCATTTTTAAATAGAGATTTAGAAGAAGAAATATACATGAAACAACCTGAGGGTTACGTAGTTCCTGGACAGGAAAACAAGATGTACAGGCTTGTAAAATCACTGTACGGCCTGAAACAAGCTCCAAAGCAGTGGCATGCAAAATTTGACAATGTTATGATGTCAAATGGTTTCAAAATAAATAAATGCGATATATGTATCTACATCAAAGATACTCCAAATGGATACATTCTGGTCTGTCTATACGTAGACGACATGCTCATTATTGGAAGCACTAACGACATTATCAAACAAACTAAGACCATGCTTAGTGGCAAGTTTGACATGAAAGATTTGGGAGTTGCAGATGTCATACTAGGAATCAAAGTTTTCAGGACATCTGAGGGGATTAGTTTATCTCAAGCTCATTATGCTGAGAAAGTACTTGAAAGATTTAAGAATTATTCTAATGGAACAGCAAAAAGTCCCGTCGATCCAACTTTTCACTTGTTCAAAAATACAGGCGAAAGCATATCACAACTGGAATATGCACGTGTAATTGGTAGTCTGATGTACCTAACAAATTGTACAAGACCGGACCTAGCACATTTGGTAAACGTACTGAGCCGATACACGAGTAATCCAGGACGAAGTCACTGGAAAGGAATAACTAGAGTATTGAACTACTTGCGACATACTCAGAGTTATGCACTGCATTACGCCAGATATCCAGCAGTACTGGAAGGCTACAGTGATGCCAACTGGATATCGGACTCCAAGAACTCAAAATCCACAAGTGGATATATCTTTATACTTGGTGGTGCAGCTGTGTCTTGGAAATCCTCTAAACAAACGCTATTGGCCAGATCCACCATAGAATCTGAGTTTATTGCTTTAGACAAATCGGCAGAGGAAGCAGAATGGCTTCGCAACTTTTTAGAGGATATTCCTATGTGGGAAAAACCAGTGCCTGCCTTATGTGTACACTGTGACAGCCAATCGGCTATAGCACTGGCACTGAGTTGCATGTATAATGGTAAGTCTCGTCATATCAGAAGGCGACACAAAACCATTAGACAACTGCTCTCAAATGGAGTAATCTTTATAGAATATATAAAATCGGCCGACAACCTAGCGGATCCATTTACTAAAGGTCTGTCGCGAGAGCAGGTTGTGAGATCATCAAGAGGAATGGGTTTAAAGCCTATGATGAAAGAGGATACTTGATGGAAACCCTACCTAGGAATTGGAGATCCCAAGATCTAGGTTCAAAGGGACAACTAAATCTTGTTGAATCGACAAAAGCACTGAGAGATTAACACCTCATACCCACTCTTAGGATGATAAAACAAGTGCTGCCTGCAAATAGTTAGGATAAGTTTGGCTTTTAATGATTCTTATAGCTTTGAAATAAAAGTAGGGTATAGCAGGATACTCTTTATGGGCAATCACCTTTTGAGTGTGAAATGGGGCCGTTTCTAGGAGAATGAAGAGAGGCTACATTCTCCAAGTTTACTCATGATTAACCAGGGATGTTCAAGGCCAAAATGAACACAACAAGAGAACTTAGTTCTGTGAGTAGATGAAACTGTGTGATAGTTATTGTCTAGGTTCACAATAACGCCCGGGTAGTTCAAGACATCATGATCACTACCTGGTCAAGTGAATCCGATAGCTAATTACTAAGGATGGTTCAAAGTTGAAAAATTACTACCGTTCCTGATGCAGTGATTTTCCGATTGTACTCTCAGAGTCTTTCTGTCATGTTTTTTGTTTTTCTGTCGTGTCTGGATTCCATGGTCTGGTAATTTCCATTCATGTGGGGGATTGTTGGAATTAATTTTTGAAGTTTTCCGGGCCGGATTCCGGCAGGCTCCGGCCACCGACGGTGCCGGAAAATGAGTGGGTTGCGATCCTCTCGACGAGTACTATTCCGTAGTATACTCACTTGCCAACGAATTCCGTATGAATGAGAAATGTTGATTCAAAGTTGGGTACTTGAATGGTACTAACTTGGCAAATGGATAGTCCCATATCGGAAATTGGAAAGAATTTTTTCTAGTATATATACTAGAAAACTGGACTAAATGGCGTGGCACAGGGGTTACCACTAACGTGTAGTGGAGAGAGGACTTAGCCAAAATGACAAACACACGCGTGCGCGCGTGCGCGCCCGGCCCGGCTCCGGCTTTGGCTCGGCTTGGTCTGGTCTGGCTTAAATTTTTTTTTTGCCCAGACAAAAACTCTTCCCCTACTGAACTGAAATTTTTTTTCAGATTCAGTAACTAGTACCCATTACTCTGTAACAGCAGAGTAATGGCTCACCAGTTATGAATCTGAAGAGTCTCCATTACTTTGCTGTTACAGAGTAATGGAATCTGATCAGTCTCCAATTTCCTCTATAAATCCAGACAGAGTCTTCTATACAGATACATAATTTTTCGTTTTTTATTCTTCTTCTTCTCCTCCTCTGCGTCAGTGTCAACTGAGAGTACAACACAGACAACAGTTCGTTGTCTCTAAAGCAAGGGTGCTGCGTTCTTCAGAGAAGGTACAGTTGTATCCTGGGAAGCAATTCGCCGGTAACCGTCACACTACGGGGCGAATTCTGCTTTAAGGACAGAGATTATCAATCTCGACTCTGTGCAATTTCTTTTACTTACTGTTTTCTTCCCTGCATTTGATTTCTTCGCAATTTCTGTTGGGATTTTCTATTATTCTATATTCAGGTTCTAACAAGTCAACTATAACACCCATTAGGATTGAGAGGCTGTTGGATTGGATAATGAAGATATTGTCGGCATGCTTATAAATATCTAGAACCTTGAAGTTCCACCCCCCACTAAATATCCAAAAGAAAGTTCATAGAAGAGAGATTCACAAATTACAATGTCTTCACCAAGCTCTAATGGATCCATTCCAAACTTTGGAAGAAGGTAAATAATTTCCTCATGATTTTTTGTGTTATTTCCTACGCTACTAGACAAGGTTTAAAAGAAAACTATCATGACTTCTCTTTCTTTCTTTAGTTCATATTATAAGGGAAGGTGGGAATAATTATGACGGGCACTATGGGAATAGGAAAGGCCACTACAAAACTCTGCTGCCTACATGGTGCAAAGGTGGTGATAGCTGACGTACAAAATGACCATGGTCAATTTGTTTGTGCCACTATTCAGAGTTTAGGACTGATGACATAGCCACCTTCATCCACTGAGTTATCTCCAAAGAATTGGATATAAAAAATGCAGTTGATTTTGTGTTGTCCAACTACAAAAAAGTAGACATCATGTTTAACAAACAAAGCTGCTATGGAAAAAGGCGTATGCTCCAAAACCATGGACTTCGCTGTGTGCGAATTCGAGCATGTGATGAAAATTAACTGCACTAGAGTTCTCAGGATCAAGTATGCAACCAAAGGAATGGTTGCAATGTTCAAAGAGGGCATTAAGGGGAGTAATATTTGACAACTAAAGATGGCATCTTCAGTTGTAAGCGAGATGGAAGCACTTCAGTAGCACTTTGGTACGTTTAGCAAAGCATGCAGTGGTTGGACCAACGAATAATGCGGCAGCATAGTTGGGGCAATAAGATTAAGAGTAAATTGTACCTTGCCATTTTTAACTTGTGCAATGATGGCATAATTTTTTTTGGGGAGGGATGCATGAGGAGTGGGAGATAGTAGTTGGAGTTTGATATGGGTAAAAATACAATAAAATCGGGTCCGTTCAATCGAGCACGAATCTTAATGCTCTTAGAAGTAAAACAGTTATTTCAGCAGATACAAACCCGATGGATGAGTTCGGCCGTTTTCAGGCATATCGACCCAATCCAGCCTTTAATAAGGACTGTTACAACAGCCATAACGCAAAGGAGTCCAGATCCATCGAACCCAGTTTAAACCTCATATTTCTAGGGGGTAACTGATTCTATCCCTCCACCCACAAGAGAGAGTTTGAAAGCTTTATCTCTTCACGTGAAAGGGCTTAATTGACTCTATCCAAATACTGAGAAGTAAAGATAGACGAATAACTTGAAACTGGGCCCCCTCGGCAACTATACATACCTCGAGACCTCAGCAACCAGGCAACTGACAACTCCGCTCTTAAAACCCACCATATCTTCGAGTTTCCGACTTAGGTGTCGGAGGGTATGTCGCCGGGGTCACCCCCCAGTGTTTCAGACTTGTTTGTGGGTCCACGGAAAAGATTTCAGCCATTCCTGACGATCAATCTCAGAGTCAAGTGCAATTTTTGGAGGTCAACATCGACGAATAGCAAATGTTTGATCTTTACTGTTTTTATTTTTGAACATTTCATGTATCTGATTGCTCCTACATAGAATAAGCAGCAATAGATTGGCGCTCTTTATGGGAAGACAGAAAAGATCACCGATCCAACTTTGTCGATCCGAAACCACCTTCTCAACCATGCCTCCAAGCATAAGGCGAGGACGACGGCTACTAGCCAACGAGCCAGCCATCTTCCTTCACCTCCTTCCCTCGCCGAGGACCCACTTTAACAACTTCAACAGGTTCAACAGTCTCAAGCAGATCAACAACCTCGACTCAAGTAGCCCCCTCTCCAACAGATCCAAACCTCCGTCCAAAGGAGCAGCACCGGGGGGCTCCCGCCGAAGCCGTCCTGAATGACCACTTGCACGGCCGTTCAATAAAAACAGAGGTTCAGTTCGTACTGTGACCCCCTCAACAGTGCCCCAACCATAACCAGATCTCCGTCAGGTCATCATCAACCATTAGCAGGAGTTCGACCTCCGAATCTGCCTCAATAAGAGATGAGCCTAGGACGAAGCTCCCCATCCAGAACAGCAGGGAAGAAAGTGGAGCCTCTCTCCTCGGAGACCAAGGTCCAGAAACCCTCCATCTCCCAGGGACCGAAGAAGACCCCTCTCTCCTAGGGGGCGGAGAAGGTCCCTTCCCTCTCAGCAACGAAGAAGCCAGACAGTAGCCAACCGACTAGTTCACAGGCCAACAAAGATGAAGAGGCACATGTTACCAAAGCAGAGTTCCAAAATTTCAAAGATGAAATCCTCCAAGCTATCAATGCCGCCCCAAACAGCGGTCGAAAAATAAACAATCACCGTCTCGCAACCGTACATGAGGAGGATTCCCAAGGGTCGACCAGATCCAACCAGAGGGATGACTCAGTCCTTCTCCACCTTCGAGAGATGGAGGACCGTCTCAACAAGATGAATCAGGAGGAGGACCAACAAGACAAAATCTTTCGTCCAAGCATACCTCCCTTCTCCAAGTCAATCATGGAAGCCCCTGTCCCTGAGACCTTCAAGTTGCCTCACTTCGAGTCATATAACGAGGAGTCTGACCCGATTGATCATATTAAGAGTTTTAAAACTCTCATGATGATCCATCAAGCCTCAGACATGTTTCTTTGTAAAACCTTCCTTGCCACATTGAAGGGGCCAGTAAGGGAATGGTACTTCCGCCTATCTCCAGGCTCCATCTTCTCATTCGATCAGTTTGAAGAGATTTTCCGCACCCACTTCGTCAGCAGCCACTGAACCGAGATGAAAAGTGCATCCGTACTGAACTTGAATGAAAGGAAAGTGGAATGACTTAGGGACTTTGTCTGGTGCTTCACAGCCGAGGCCCGGTCTATCGCCTCCCTCAATCAAGTAGTAGCAGCCGCCGCATTTAGACTCAACATCAATCACACAGACCTCAAGGATTCCTTTGTCAAGAATCCTCCTCTGGACTTCTCAGAACTCCTGTTGAGGAGCAAGAAGGATATCCGAGCTGAAGAGACTCTCACCCCCCCTCCAGTCGAGAAGAGCCCTCTTATGGGAACAAACAAAAGTGTGCAAACAAAGAATGATCCCAAAAATTTCAGAAGAACAATAGTGGCCAACACCATCATCCTCCTCATTTTGAGAAGTTCACCCCCCTCAATCCCATCATATCGGCTGTACTCATAGAAGTAGACAAGGAAGTGCTACTCCGCCCTCCTCCGAAGATGAATACTCCAGGGAAGAGAAGGAATAGAGACAAGTGGTGCCGCTTTCACAGCGATCATGGACATAACACGAATGACTATCAGGCTCTCAAGGAGGATATCGAAGAGCTTATATAGAGGGGGCACCTATCCAAGTTCGTCAAAAAGGACATGACCGATCCTTCTCCACCCCGGGGAGCTAACTAGCGGTTCAAGAAGCCCTCTGAGTCCCAAGACTCAGAGCCAGGAGCAGTTTTTCATTCCATTCACGGAGGGCCTATGGGGGGAGAATCAAACTCCTCCCGAAAGGCCATCATCCGGGAAGATAATTCGGTACAAAACTTTCCCCTGACCAAGTGCTTCGGAGTCCCAGTGACATTCTCAGAAAGAGACCTAGAAGGCATCTGAACTTCCTACTGTGACGCGATCGTACTTAGTCTCCACAAGGCCAACCACGAGGTGCGCCAAATCCTAGTCGACAACGGCAGCTCCATCAATATCATCTTCCTAGAAGCCTTTCAAGGCCTCAAGCTTTCTCGAGATCGTCTCAAGCCTGCTGGATAAACACTCCATGGGTTCTCTGGGGTTCTAGTCTCAATCTAAGGAATAGTCACTCTTGATGAGACCGCTAGAAAACCCGGATAGAGGCAATGGACTTCCTGGTCGTTGATGTGAAGGCCGCTTATAATGCCATCCTGGGCTGACTAAGCTTAGCAGTACTTCATGACGTACCGTCAGCCTTTCACATAAAAATAAAGTTTCCGACCTCTGCAGGAGTAGGAGAAGTCAAAAAAAGCCAAGAGACAGCTCAGAGATGTTACACCATTACAATAGGGGGCTTGGTCCTCTCACTTGAAGCATTAGAGCTCCCTAGCGAAACAGTCAAGTCCACCCTGAACTAGTTGATGAACTCAATGAGATCCCCCTCTTATGGGAAGACAGACTTGGAATATATAACATCAAATGAAGTACCACGAGGGTGCCTAACACCCTCTCCAGAAGTAGGTTTTCAGTTTTCAATAAGGCCGCCACTTGCGATACCACCAAAGCATGTAATAACGGCTCGCCCCCCTCACAGCAGCCACTTAGTTTTTCTTTCAATAAAATTTAGTTTATTTTTTCTCGCAAAGATCATTGCACTGGCCTCATACCTGTCCACCTGAGTCATGACTGCAGCTCAACTAAACAGCTTGTTTAGAGTCCAGCTTCTCTCTAAGGGCTGCTCCCACGACTAGCTAGCATCCAAACAATAATTTCGAAGTCCAACACTTGGTTTGACGGTGCTTTAGTCACTTGCGAACAAGCAAGTGCAAAGTGGCTCACCATGCAAAATTTCTTCTGCAACTGGTTGAAACTCTCAAACAACAAGTTCGAAATCCAACACTTGGTTCGATGCTGCTTTAGTCTCTTACGAATAAGCAAGTGTGGAGTGGTTCACCATTCGGAATTGCTCCCGCAACTAGTTGAAACATTCAACAACAAGTTTGGATTCCAACACTTGGTTTGACGCCGCTCTAGTTGCTTACAAATAAGCATGCAGAGTAGCTCACCATTCGGAATTGCTTCCATAACTTATTGAACCGCTCAACAACTCCATAAGGGCGTAGCTCATCTGTTTAAGCTCCCGAGAGATGGAGATATTGCAGACCAGTTTCTACCCTTGAGATGTGCGAATCTTCAATCTATTGCTAAATAGAACTTCTAGGCCTCTGAGTTCTCGACAAAACGATAGGTCATATGCCCCGCTCGGAGCTCTATAGCTCTGGAAATAGGCAAAACACCACAGCAACGTTGGAAGCACGCGAGCATGCGGGTTTGGAGATAGAAGCAACCGTTCGAATCCTCAGTAAAATGCATCAGAATGCCCATAAACAACTCAAAAGAAGACATACAAAGCTCAATGTCTGATACAAGAGAAAAAACAAGGCCTAGCTCGCCCTAAAAGCTGCTAATGCGGCTCGACAACCCTCAGTAACAGGTTCGATGCTCTTCTCTTTGCACGAACTCCTCCAACAACTTCTTAACTCCGTGCAATGGTGCTGAAGTCCAGCTCATCCATAGAGCTTCTCTCACAACGAGCTCACCTTCAAGCATCAGTTACAGCATCCCACTCTCTCGCCAAGTCGTCTCTACAAACTTGTCGGGCTCAAACGGCAAGGTCGGCGCTACCACCATCCTTAAGTCGTCTCAACAAGCCTGCCAGGTTCAGACGGCAAGGTTGGCGCAAACTCTCTCCTCGAGTTGCTTTCACAATCCTGACGGATCCAAATGGCAAGATCGGCTCCATCTCCCTCCTCGGGTCGCCTCTACAAACATGTCGGGCTCAAACGACAAGTTCGGCATCCATCTCCTTCCTTGGGTCTCCTCTACAAACCTGTCGGGCTCAAACGGCAAGGTCGGTGCCAACTCCTTCCTCGGGTCGCCTCTATAAACTTGTCGGGCTCAAACGGCAAATTCGACATCCATCTCCCTCCTTGGGCTCCTCTAAAAACTTGTCGGACTCAAACAGCAAGGTCGGTGCCAACTCCCTCTTCCGGCCGCCTCCAAAAATTCGTCGGGTTCAAACGACAAGTTCGGCCCCCACCCCCTCTTCGAGTTGCTTCTACAAGCTCGCCAGTCCAGTTGCTTAGACATTCAGGAGCGAAGCTCCTCTTCATAGCCCATTGGGGTTTGTAACTTCTGTTTTCGCAAATACGTATTTTCTGTGTATTTTCGGATTTTGATTCCTTGTAAATTATTTTTCCGCTTTCAAATTCTTTTGTTAAAATATATTGTTGGATCTTCTATTAAAATCTATTTTTGATCAATAATTTTATTTGTAACTATTTTCTATAATTTTTTAATTGTAATACAAATCGGATTATTGTTATTATTACCTGGATTTCAATAATTATTACTGTCATTATTTTATCATTATTCTAATTATTAATATTGTTATTGTTGTTATAATTATTGTTACTATCAGTATTATTTTGTTAGTGTTATTATTTGCATTATTATTATTTTGTTTTATTTTTAGCCTAAACATACTCTAATTTATCTAATATTTATTTATAATTTTATTTTCCTTCTTGGATTTTTTTAAAACACAACTACCCAATACCCATTATATATTTACCCTAACCCGTTAAGCCCATTAAACCCCATACCCTCTTTCCCTGTGCACCCGACACCCAATACATCTGTATTACAATATACACCCTAACCCAACTACCCTATATATACAACATGTTCACCCTACCCAGCCGTTTCATCTTCTTCTCCTCCCTCTCTCTCCCGATCCCCCTAGCCCATCTGCTGCCCCGGATCCCCTTGCACTCCTGACCTCCTTGCCATCCCCTCCTGCCTCCTCCCCATCCTTTCCTTCCCGGTGCCTCGACGATAGTGCCCGCACCACCATTTCCCCCTCCGCTGTGTGCCTCCCCTCATCGTCTGCAGCGCCGCACACCCCCAGTCGCCGCCAGCATCGACAACCAGCAGTCCAGCCCCTATCGCTCTGTGATCCTCTCGATGACGCAGCCAGACCCCTGACCATTCCCTGTGCCGTCGCTCCGGTGCTGTTCCCTTGGCCACCTATCCCTATCGTTGTCCCTGTCAGTTGTCCCCTTAGCCAACTGCCGTCAGCCTTGTCCTGAGCACCAACGCCAGCCATCGGAGCCAAGCCAAGCCAGTGCAGCCCCATTGCCATGGGTTGCTGTTGATCAAGTGGTTCTTGATTATGTTGATTCCTAGCATTCGATCACTCGTGATCTTGATTCTTGATCTCGACCATCGATTGGTCGATTCCTTGATCTCGGCCGTTGGATCTCTTAATCTTCATCATCTTGATCATCCTCTTAATCATCGAGATCCGTGCATTGCATTCGTGATTGTGATTGTTATCATGTGTTCGTGATTGGTTCATGATTCGTTCGCTCGTGTTCGTGCCCGGGAATTCGTTCCCGTTATTCTCATCCTTTGCATCGTTCAGTCATTCAGGCAAGTAACTTGTATTTTTTTCTTTGTGTAATAGAAATACTAAATACCGCATGTAGTGTAGTTGTGTTCTAGAGACAATTCTTGTGCAAAACTCCTGTTGTATCTTGTCACTATTGTGTTGACCCGTCAGTAGTTGCCTCATTACACACATGACATGAAATAACTTAGGGATGACCAATTCTTGTATATATGCATGTTGTTCGTGATCTATGATGTGTTGTATGATCTTGTATGCTTAATGTGTTATTTGTAGTATAACTTATCGTAGACTTGTAAAATACCCAGTAACATGTTATTTGTACACCTAGTATATCATATTTCATGTTTGGTTATGATCTGGATAGGTTTTATATGACCAATGTGGATTTTATGCATAAAGAAGATTTCAGTTTTTGTGTAACCCCGTTTTTATCAGTATTTTAGCCCATATTAAGGTCAGTATATGAAAATTATTTGTGAATACGAATTATAGAGAATTCTGTCTACTTTTCAGATTTTTTGACAGATCTCAGTTTCGATTTATGAGCTTCGAGTTATGACTATTTTACTACAAATGTGTTTAAAATTCCAAATCCGTGTTTATATGAATTCTGTATGGTAAATTATTTTTCTACTGATGGTAAAGATAATATTTTGATCCAATATTTTGTTGGTTACAACTAAACTTGATGGGGATTGATCCCTAATTTTTATGGATTTAATTGATAACTTTTATAAACCATTTTGTTCTTGTGAATAACTACTATACATGCAAAATTTTCATACTGATCAGTAAAGAAACATAATTTCAACCTGATTCTGTTTGCTTTTTATAAAAACTTTGTGAATATGAATTATAGCCTACTGTATCTATTTTATCAGCCTTTTGACAGATCTGGATTTTGATTTGTATTTTGTGAGATATTGCTGTTTTAGTAGTGCTGTGTTTATGATTCCAGATTTACAAAACTTTCTGTATCTTGCTGCTTCCTGATTTTACTTGACTATTCTATCTATGTTGGAAAATTATGAAACTTTATTTTATGTTACTAAACATACTAAGAAATACCCCATATTTTTCGTGGATTTAATTAGTGAGTTTTCATGCTGTTTTCCAGTTTATGAATACAAGCTTCTGGATTCAATTCTGTTTTGAGACTTGATTTTGTGAAATATCATATGACTTATGTATATTTGCTGGATTCGGCCAAGAGTCTGTTTTTCAGATTTTCTGACGGATCCAGATTTGCATTTTTGTAGCAACAGGAATTCCAGATTTAGTGTAGTACTGTCTTGCTGTCCTGAATTAGAATTTTCGTTGTTCTCCCTATTTATGTGTTGTCTTTCACCTATACATGTTTATCTTTCAATCTGAACCTGTTGCCTGTTTATACCATGTTATTCTTGCTCTGTTTTGTGACACATTCATGCCTGTCTAATAATAATAATAAAATAACTAAGTCGGGGTTAAGAGAAAGATCTAGTAGTGGATAATATAGAAATGTTTACTTGAAAGGAAGCCCTTGTTTCTCACAGGATTATCTGTTACGTGTTCGTGACTACATGATACACGGCTCTGTCTGTCTAATTACCCTGACTGCACACTTCCCTATAGGAAGGTGTGCTCAGAAAAGAACCCATAGGTTCTACCTGTCTATCTGGATCTGCATCTGATATTTGTCTGTTTGATACCTGAGTACACGACCCTATAGAATCCCCTACGAAATCTAAACGTAACTTGTTTGAATGTAGCAACCATGTGGTAAAAGTTTGGGACGCATGAAGTGCTACCTAGATAGTAATAACACAAGACCTGTAATAATCTGACATCTGTTACCTGTTTACCTGTATCTGTTATCTGACATCTATTATCTGTTTGACTATTACATGCTACTGGACATCTGTTATCTGTTTACCTGTCTGTATAATACTTGACATCTGTTACATATCATATGTATCTGTTAGTATACCATGTTACTTGATTCTGTTTTCCTAATTCATGTTAGACATTCTATTTTGCTCTGTCATATCTATTCCATGCTATGTTTGTTCTGCTGTTATTTTATATTTGTTTATTTTTTTCTGTACTTGTGCCTGCACTACAAGCGGCCCGAAACTTGCAATGACGGGAGTTTTTTTTCTCTTTTTTTCTCTTCCTGTAATTTATTAAATTGCAGATTATGGAGATCAGCAGCCCGATGGAGTGGGTGATATGAGATTCTAGTGTTGGAGTTTTGCTATTATTATTAGTTCCTATTGCTTATTTGAATAATTGTATCTGTTACTTGGATTATTTTGTATTGGGCAATGTGACCCAGAATTATTGACTTGTTCAGATCTGGTTTATTTGAGATTTATTAAGATTTGTTTCAAGTAAATTTCTGTTGGTATTGATTTATATTTGCATGCGTGGTTGACTTCTCTTGCTTCCTACTTTGATTATTCTTGTGAAATGTTATAAAGATCCTGACAGCTTATGGATGATGAAAATCATTCGTTGGGCTTAGTCACGTATCTGTATTTCGTATTTCCTTTTGGGAAACGGGGCGTGACAGGATTGAAGCTTGTCTTCATAGCTCATCGGTGGCAAGGCTCCTCTTCGTAGCTCCTTTTCTCAGCTCCCCGGAGACAGAGGCATTGCAGGCATGTTTCAACCCTGATGATGGACGATTCCTCGACCGACTTCTGAATAAAGCTTGTAGATCTTCGAGTCCTCTTCGAATCGACTACTCATACGCCCCAATCAGACCTCTGTAGCAGTGGAAATAACAGTTTTACTACAGCTGCACACAAGAGTTACAAAAAAAGGGAATGAAGCAGAGAAAGGGATGCGGAAGCAGGCGCCAGCAGGCCCCAAACGCTAGCCAACCGCGTGGCACCACGTGCGCATGCAGTAGTGGAGCAGGCCCCACAGGCGTGCAGACATCGCCACGCAGAGGGCAGACAGTGTCAGCGAGCCCCACTATCCCCTTTCTGCCGACAACACCTGCCACGTGGCGCACCCACGTGTGGCCAACGGGCCCCACTCCTCTTTCCCTCTCTTGATAATTGTGCTACATGGTGCCTTTGCCCATGTAGCATGTGGGGCCCACCGAGCTCCCCATCGCCAAACCGAGGAGAATGCGAACCGGGGAGAGCAACAGCTTCGTGGCTTTTTTCACTGTTCAATCACCTCAATTTTCGCGCCAAACGAGATAAAGGAACCAGATCTCTCCAAAAACAACGCTCTTCAATTTTACGAGCAAAGAACGTGAAAAAAAAAAGAAAAAAAAATTGTTGACTGGTCAACACCTCGTCAGCACGTTGACCAGTCAACGTTAACATGACATGGATGACCCATCCACAGACATGTGAGCCCCACCATGCTACCCGGTGCAAAACCGAGGAGGTTGGTTGCTTTGATGATTTTTTATCGTTGGATCTCCATAAAGTCTGCGCTCCTCTCGATCGACGATCCAGATTAATTCATATATTATTTATTCTTTAATTTTTTATTTCTTAATTATAAATTTTAGAAAATAATTTAAAAAATCAAAAATTATTTTTAAAATCTGGAAAATTATTTTAAATTTCTTAAAATTGTTAAAAAAATTAGAACATTATTTTAAAATTCTGAAAAATAATTATTATTTTAGAGAAAATATTTTTAAAATTTGAAAATTATTTTAAAATTCGTATTAATTAATTAAAATTCTGAAAATGATTAAAAATTGGGGAAAATCCATAAAATTCCAAAAAAAAAAAAGAAAAATCCAGAAAATTCTTAGAATAATTCTGGATACTTTACAGAGTCAGAACAACTCAGTTACACCCCGAGTAAGATTTAAACATCCTCGATGACTCCGATAAGTTCTGTAAATCATGAAACACGGATGAACTACTCCTCAAATGCTGTGAAACTCAGCCTTCGGAAGTAGGGGCTTGTGATATAAGTAAAAATAGAATAAAATCGAGACCGTTCAATCGGGCACGAATCTTAATGCTCTCAGGGGTAAACGATAATTTAAGCAGATACATGCCCGATGAGATGAGTTGGGCCGTTTTTGGGCCTATCAACCCAATCCGGCCTGTAATAGGAACTGTTACAACAACCCTAATGCAAAGGAGTCCAGAACCATCAAACCCAGTTAAAATTCCATATTTCTAGGGGGAACTGATTCTATCCCTCCACCCACAAGAGAGAGTTTGAAAGCTCATTCTCTTCGTCAAGAGAGAGCTCAGACTCGATCTCTTCGTGTCAAAAGGATAACCGACTCTATCCAAACACTGAGACGTAAAGATAGATGAATATCTTGAAACTAGCCCCCCTCAGCAACTATATATACCTCGAGACCTCCTTAGAAACCAGGTAACTGATAACTCTACTCTCAAAATCCACCATACCTTCGAGTTTCTAACTTAGGTGTCAAAGGGTCTATTGCTGGAGCCACCCTCGGTGTTTCGAACTTGTTTGCAGGTCCGCGGGAGCGATTTCATTCATTCCTAATGATCAGATCTCGGAGTCAAGTATAGTTTTTGGCTGTCAACATCGACGAATAGTGAAGGTTCGAGCTTTACTGTTAATTCACGTTTCTATTTGCTCCCACATAGAATAAGAAGCAACAGAGTTCAAGGGTCTTGCTTGAAGATACCAAATTCATTATTTATTGCAGTCAACAAGATCTTACTTGCTCGCATATTGAGACTCATCACTCCTAAAATGTGCAGCACCTTGTGCAATATCCTCGGCTTCAAGCACTTGCCCGCCTTTGAGATTATCGAGGTTTGTTATTTTAATATTTAAATCTTTTTTTGGTTTGTGAATATAATTTATTTAGTCAGCAACAATTCAACAACTCGCCTACATTAGCATAGCATAGAGTATAATATTTTAGCATGTTAGAATACAAGTGTAATTTTCCTCAACCCTTCTACAACTTCAAAATTTTAACTTAGTGGCGGAAAATTTCACATGGTATCGAAGCCCTAATCCCAAATTTCTAACTCCATCACAAAACCACTAATTTCTTCTCTTCCTTACTGCTTTCAACAACAACAGCAAGAACCAATAACAACAACGACGACTAAACCCTCTCCTCTTCCATCATCAACTCAGACAACCCAAATCCCCCGAATCCTCGATCTCCGGTAACCCAAATCCCTGACTTCTTAGACAACACTCCCTCTTATGCCACTGATCCTCTTATGCCACTGATCAACATTTTCCCTAAATTTCAAAAGCCCAATAAAACTCTTATATTCTTTGTGCCAAATTCTCAATTTAACGAATAATTTAGCCCAAATTTTATTTGAACCTATCACTGATTCTAAGTGAGCTATAAATTGTGATATACCTTTAAAATAAACTGAACAACAAACCTGAGGATTTTTTTCTGTACTGACCTACTTTTTGAAAATATTGACCAAACTGACCTACTTTCGAAAATATTTACTCAACTGATTCAATTTTGGACACGTCAGCATAAAACGCTATTGGCAATAATGAAATCTATTATTTTGATGTCGTTGTTTCCAATAGAGGCACCTGTAAAAAAAAAAGTCTTCCGTTGCCGCTATTGGAAGTGACGGCATCAATACATATCGCTTTCACTTAGGAGCTCTCTGACTTCAGGAAAAAATTGTATGAGAAAATTTTTTATAACTGATGCCGCTATTCCCAATAACAGCATTAATAGCCTGATACTGCCATTGGCAATAGCGACATCAGTGTAATCCACAGTGTACTCCAAATTTCGTGCATGTGCATAGCTTCAAGCCCATTTTCGACCTTGATGCAAATAGTCGTATCTCTCAAAACTCAAAACATGAAAGTTGTAGATCATTTTCTTGGTGTTCCATAGCATTTTGAATCTTCTCAGTCGGAGTTCGGATGATAAGGTTATGCCCAAATTACGTAGCGATATCGAAATTGTCCAGAAATTTAGAGTACACTGTTGATTATACTGATGTCATTATTGCTAATAGAGGCATCAGGATAATTATGCCATTATTGGAAATAGTGGCATCAGTTATAAATAATTTTCACTTACAGTTTTTTAATTTTATCATCCGGACTCCGATTGAGATAATTCAACAATTTAATTCAACAAAAAGTGGGTCAGTATGGAAAATAATTCCAAACTTGAAGAGGTAAATTTAATTGTTGATGGAAGATAGTAAATAATCTGTGAGCATCTTTATTTTTTAGCATCTCTTGCTGTTTTGACTTCCAACATCCTTGTTTCTTTTACAAAGCAATTAGAAGAACATCACCCTCATTGTTGGAACCGGGTTAGAGACTGTTCAACAATTTCCAAGGTGTCATTCTTGCAGTGAAAGTTTTTTTGGTAAGAATAATAGTAACCAAAGGTCCAAAACAATGAGAAATCTTAAATGATTGTGGGCCTTCAAGTTCACCTTCCACCCAGCGAGCCTACAATAAGACATGGTCGTTCATTGTCACGTCTCGCTTTTCAAAAGAGAATACGGAATACAAATAC
Source organism: Hemerocallis citrina (assembly GCA_017893485.1). Taxonomy (NCBI): domain Eukaryota; kingdom Viridiplantae; phylum Streptophyta; class Magnoliopsida; order Asparagales; family Asphodelaceae; genus Hemerocallis; species Hemerocallis citrina. The sequence goes on from CM030362.1 coordinate 113,345,302, forward strand.
GCGACAAAAGCCCAGCGAATGATTTTCATCATCCATAAACTGTTCAGGAATCTTTACAACATATCACAATATAATCAGATCGGAAGCCAGAAAAGTCAACCACATGCACATATGAACCAAATACCAACAAGAATATTTGAAATAAAATATATTAATCTCAAATAGTCATGATCTGAATAACACAAATGATCCTGGGTCACATTGTCCAAATACAAGAATACAAGCAACAGATACAATGTCCAAAATGAGAAACAGGAGATAAATGAATGTTACCGCTAAATCTGGTGTGGGGGTAAACAGACAGTATTTGTGGATTCTTGGAAAACTTGAATAGCAAACCTGAACCTGTTCTGCCGGGATTTGACCGCTGACTCCCGCCGTTCACCTGCAAAAAGTGCAAGACACCGGGGTTGATCCCGGCGATGCACCCTCCGACACTCAAGTCAGTATTCAGGAAGATTATGAAAGAGTGTAAATTGGCGAAAGATTGATTACCTCTTAATAGTGGTGGATGGGGGATATTTATAGTCGCCTTAGGGATCAGATTAGGAATGTAATCCCTGTGATCAGATAAGGAATGTAATTCCAATGATCAGATTAGGAATGTAATCCCTAATTCCCAGTGAAAGGATAGATGTGAATCATGGCCGTTGATTATGATCAATCAGAGACCCTAATTCTATCCTGCTGGACCGGGTTCATATCGGGTTAGGACCCGTACCCGGTTGAGGTAGATCCGTTCGTGGGTTATTGGGTCTTGAAGAAAGACCTAGTTCCCATTTCAGACCCGTTAGTAGGTGAAATTACCGTTTTACCCCTAAGCTTTAAGATTCGTGTCCGATTTGAATGGCCCCAATTTAATTCCATTTTTAGCCATATCACGAGCCCCCCACTCCCGGAGACTGAGTTTTACAGTCTTTGAGGAGTAGTTTTGTTGTTCTAATGGCGTACGGGATTTTATCGGTGTTCTTAAGGGAGTTTGGAATCTTGCTTGGGGTGTAATGGTGTTATTCTGGGCTTATAAAATACCCAAAAATATCCTCAGAATTTTCTGGATTTTTGGGTGATTTTTCCAATTTTTTCTGAATTTTTTATTCATTTTCCGAATTAAATAATTAATTATCGAAAATATTAATTAATTATTCTAATTTAATAATTATTTTTCCAGAATTTTAAAATAATTTTTCTGAATTAATAATTATTTTTAAAATTTTTAATTAAATTTTTTCGATTTTTTAAATATTTTTTCGGATTTTTTTAAATAATTATAACAAATTAATTAATTAATTAAATATTACCTGGACACGTGGTGCGTTTCTGAGCGTTGATCATGATCAGATGTGTGCGCATCGCAAAGCAGATCACGTTTTGGACACGTGGTGCGTTTCTGAGCGTCGTTGGTGTCGTGACGCGATTTTTGAAAAGATCGGACGATGCGTGTCGGTCGGCAGCATTTTTCTTCAATTTCGCACTCGGATTGCATGTTGCTCGGAATCCGAGCAACTTCGCCCAGTTTTCGCGTTGCTCGGAATCCGATCTGGGAGGTGAAGCCACGTGGCAAATTTTTTTTTTTTTGGTTTCTTTTTCTTTCTTTCCACCAGCTCTTTCTTTCTCCCTTCCACTCTGTTTCTCTCTTCTTCTCCTTCGTCTTTACCGCCCTTTGCTTCTTCTTCGACCATCGCTTCGCCCCCGACCTCGTCTCGTCGTGAAGCTCGGCAAAAGAGCTCAGCGATGGAGTCTCTTCGAGAGAAGGCGTCGAGTTCGGCAAGGAGGAGAGTCCGTTTGATTTTGAAGGAGGAGACATTGGGTTCTTCGTCGGAGCTCAACGCGGGGGCGCTCGGATATGGAGGAGCCTGGCAGAGTCGGAGCTTGCGCTGTGGAAGGCGAGCTTGATTGTGGGAGAGCTCGACGCAGTGGTGAGCTCGTGAAGGGGGAGCTCGACGCAGTGGTGAACGTTCGAGCTCGTCCATGTGCGGCAAAGATGGGTTCGTCGAGGAAGGTGCTCGGAGCTCGGAGCTCGGAGCTCCGGAGTGGGAGCTCGGCATGGCGAGGAGTTGGAGTAGAGTTCGAGCTCGGTAATGGGTTCGACTCGTCATTTGGCTCGGAGCTCGGCCATGGGTTCGGCGCTGTGGAGGCCGATGAGGTCGAAGGTGACGAAGGTGGAGCTCGGCGCTGTAGCGGAGCTTTGTGCTCGGCATTGTGGAAGCCGACGAGGTCGAAGGTGATGAAGGTGGAGCTCGGCGCTGTGGAGCTCGCGGAGGGTCGTCGAGCGGCTTCGGCGAGTTGGCGAAGAGCATAGAGCTCGGCCATGGGGTCGAGCGAGCTCAGGGGCAAAGCTCGTGAAGGGGGAGCTGACATTGGGTTCGATGGAGATGGAGGTGTGAGCTCGGCGTCGGAGGCAGCTGGCGACGGAGGGGGGAGCCCGGTGGTTGCTCGAATGTTTGCGAGGTTGGCTTCAGAATTTTTTTGAAGAAGACGATGCCTAGCAAATTGTTTTTGGTGGGAAAATGTTTTCAGGAGGAAGAAGGGAGGGGGGTTACGGATGCGGGCCATAACGGGTGCCAACCCGACCTGTTTACCCTTACTCTTCTTCCCCTTTATTTGTTTGTGGTAGTTGATCGGAATTGTACACATTTTGAGGCAAGTTTTTTGCCGTTTTGCAGCTCGGCAGGACAGTAGCTCGGATTGTAGATCCGAGCTACGTGGCTCGATCTGGACGGTCGATCACGATCGTGGCGCGAATCACGAGACAAGAGGCTCAAATTTTGAGAAAACGTTATCTTGTCGTTTTGTGGGCATGGCATGATCTGAGCCGTCTGATCGAGATCTTGCACGAATTTTGGGGAGAAAGTTTTTTTCTCCAATTCACAGCTCGGATGGCTAGTTGCTCAGATTTGTAGATCCGAGCTACATGGGGGGATCTAGACGGTTGATCACGATCATGGCGTGAATCCCGATGCAACAGTTTTTGCCACTTTCTTGCTCGGCGCAGCTGTATTGTGATCCACTTTTCGAGTGCTACGGAGGTCTGATCAGGGCGTGCGACCCCTCATTTTGAAGCTAACTCGGAGATCTACAACTTCTCTTTAGGAGTGGGATGAAGATTCACACTCCTTCATGGTCAAAATAGCCCCGCGACATCCTTGTCTCCATGAAGTTGAGGAGTGTTTTGTCCTTGGGGATTTTTGAAGAGGGGCTCCACTCCTAGGGGCGAAGAAGATGTGCTAGGAAGACCCTCGTAAGTGCCATGGGAAGACCCATTCTTTGAGGTGAGTGCAAGGAGCAACACTGTAGGAGAGTTTTGAGCTCCAAACTCGCTTAGAAGAGGTCCACTTTGGAGGCGAGCGGAGCGAAGAGCTTGACTCTAGGAGGGAACCATTTGGGAGACGAATTTGAGGAGTAACTCTAAGAGAGAGTTGTGAGCTCGATCTGAACCGTTGGATTTCGGCGTGGATCTCGAGGCAGGCTCGGTTCTCGAGAAAACACTAGCTTGTCGTTTAGTGGCGCTGGAGGGATCTGAGCCGTTCGATCGAGATCTTACACGAATTTTGGGGAGAAAGTCATTTTTTCCAATTCGCAGCTCGGATTGGCACTTGCTCGGATTCCGAGCGGCATGCTTGTGTGATCAGGCTCAGATTGCTTGTCGCTCGGGTTTTGGTTCTGAGGGACGTGGAGAGTCATTTGGGAGACAAATTTGAGGAGGAACTCTAGGAGAGAGTTGTGAGCTCCGAACTCATTGAGAAGAGGTCTGCTTTGGAGGCGAACGGAGCGAAAAGCTCGACTCTGGAAGAGAGCCATTTGTGAGACGAGTTTGAGGAGCAACTCTAGGAGAGAGTTGCGAGCTCCGAACTCGTTGAGAAGGTGTCTGCCTTGGAGGTGAGCGGAGCGAAGAGCTTGACTCTGGAAGAGAGCCATTTGGGAGACGAGTTCGAGGAGCAACTCTAGGAGAGAGTTGTAAGCTCGATCTGAACCGTTGGATCTCGGCACGGATCTCGAGGCAGGCTTGGTTCTCGAGAAAACACTATCTTGTCGTTTAGTGGTGTTGGAGCGATCTGAGCCGTTCGATCGAGATCTTACACGAATTTTGGGGAGAAAGTCATTTTTCTCCAATTCGCAGCTCGGATTGTTACTTGCTCGGATTCCGAGCGGCTTGCTTGTGTGATCAGGCTCAGATCGCTTGTCGCTCGGGTTTTGGTTCCGAGGGACGTGGAGAGTTATTTGGGAGACGAGTTTGAGGAGCAACTCTAGGAGAGAGTTGTGCTCCGAACTCGTTGAGAAGAGGTCCACTTCGGAGGTGAGCGGAGTGAAGAGCTTGGCTCTATGAGAGAGCCGTTTGGGAGACAAGTTTGAGGAGCAACTTCAGGTGAGAGTTGTGAGCTCCGAACTCGTCGAGAAGAGGTCCGCTTTGGAGGCGAGCGGAGCGAAGAGCTAGGCTCTAGGAGAGAGCCATTTGGGAGACGAGTGTAAGGAGCAACTCTAGGTGAGAGTTGTGAGCTCCGAACTCGTCGAGAAGAGGTCCGCTTTGGAGGCGAGCGGAGCGAAGAGCTTGACTCTAGGAGGGAGCCATTTGTGAGACGAGTGTGAGGAGCAGCTCTAGGGGAGAGCTTTTAGCTCTGAACTCACTATTTAAGTGAGAGAATCAACGTTTGTGGGAGCAGTTCCGAATAGCGAACCACTTCTAACTTGCTTAAGAGCAAGTTATTCGAAGCGAAATCGAGCCAAGTGTTGGACTCCGAACTCATCGTTAGAGGGAGGTTCAACGGTTGTGGGAGCAATTCCGAATGGCGAACCACTTCTTACCCGCTTATGAGCGTGTAATTTGAAGTAGAATCGAGCTAAGTGTTGGACTCCGAACTCGTAGTTAGAGGGAGGTTCAACGGTTGTGGGAGCAATTCCGAATGGCGAACCACTTCTTACCTGCTTATGAGCGAGTAATTTGAAGCAGAATAGAGCCAAGTGTTGGATTCCGAACTCGTCGTTAGAGGGGTTCAACGGTTGTGGGAGCAATTCCGAATGGCGAACCACTTCTAACTCGCTTAAGAGCAAGTTATTTGAAGTGGAATCGAGCCAAGTGTTGGACTCCGAACTCTTCGTTAGAGCTTAGTAAGTTACGGGAGCAGCCATGTAGAAGAAGCTGGACTCCGAACTCACCATTTAGCGAGTCGTGACTCGGAAAGATAGAGAAGCAAGAGTAATAATTTTCAATGACAAAATGTAAAGTTTTATTGAGATAAACTAAGTGGCTGCTTCAATAGGGCGAGCCATTATTACATGCTATTGGCCGGATTACAAGCATCGGCCTTATTGAAAATCAGAATCCTACTTCTACGATAAGGTGAAGACCTCTTGGGAGGAGCTGGGAGGTTCTGAGTCTTGAAGCTCGGCGGGCCTTTCTGTTCGTTTGTTGGCTCCTCAAGGGGGAAGCTAGGCCCCATCTTTTTGGAAGAACTTGGTCAGGTGTCCCGCTGTATGAGTCCTTCGATCTCCTCCTTGAGAGCCTGACAATCATCCGTGTCGTGGCCGTGGTCCCTGTAAAAGCGGCACCACTTATCCTTGTTCCTCTTCTTTCCAGGTGTGTTCATTCTAAGGGGGCACGGAGTAGCCCTTCCTTGTCCATCTCCATAAGAACTTCTGATATATTGGCAATGAGGGGGGGTGAACTTCTCAAAACGAGGAGTCGGGTGGCGCTGGCCATTGCCGTCCTTCTGAGATTTTTTGGGACCCCTCTTCGCTTGTGTTCTTCCGTTTGTTCCCGGAAGATGTCTCCTCAAGAGTAGGGGGTTTGAGAGCCTCTTCCGCTCGTATGTACTTCTCCACCCTAAGTAGGAGTTCCGAGAAGTCCCAAGGAGGCTTCTTGGCAAGGGACGCCCTGAGGTTGGCATTAGTGACGTTGCGCTCGAACGCTGCAGAGGCTACTGATTGGTTGAGAGAGGGAATGGACCGGGCTTCGGCGGTGAAGCGTCGAAGGTAATCCCTTAGGCGTTCACCCTTTTCTTGGTTGAAGGTCACCAGGGATACACTTGTTTTCTCGGCCCGGCGGCTACCCACGAAATGAGTAAGGAAGAGCCCTTCGAACTGATCGAATGAAAAGATGGAGACCAGGGCGAGTCGAGAGTACCATTCTCTTGCAGGCCCCTTCAACGTGGCAGGAAAGATCTTGCAGAGGAGGGCGTCTGAAGCATGGTGGATCATCATGAGAGTTTTGAAACTTTCTATGTGATCCGCGGGGTCTGACTCCTCGGTATACGACTCGAAGTGAGGCGGCTTGAAGTTCTCTGGGATGGGGGCCTCCATGATGGTGCGGGAGAATGGAGGTCTGCTCGGGCGGAGGTTTATCGCCCGTTGCTCTTCTTCCCTGTCAATTCGGCCGAGGTGCCTCTCCATCTCTTGGAGACAACGGTAGACCGAGTCTTCTATTTGATCATACCTTGCCGAGCCCCGGGACTCATCTTCGTACGAGGGTGGACTGGGGCTGCGGCGATGGTAGCTTGAAAATGGACGAGGATTGAGAGTGTGAAGGCGATGGCTCCTAGTTGGCTCATGAGTAGGTGGCCTCTGGTTGTTCTTTGGGGTGATATTGAGGGCCCGTAAGACTGTCGCTTGGAAGTCTTGAAGATCTGCCCTTGTGACTGGTGCCTCTCCAGCTTGGTGGTCCCTATGTGTGCCCGGCTTACTGGAGAATGAGTTCTCCGCCGATGACGCTGAGGGGACTCCCTTCGCCCATTTTGAGTAAGGGACCTTCTGTAGTCTCGGCGATAAGGAGATCGCTCGTTTGGACGTTGTTGGCGGGAGGCTCCCTCTCGGGCCCACCTTTCATCCAAACGGCGGCGAAGATCCTCTTCCTTCTGCCGATTGAGGATGGTATTTCGAAGTTCAGAAGCTCGGGGATTATGGAATGCCATAGAGTCGAAGGAGGGGTTGTGTATTGGGATGCGGTCCTGTTGGAGAGGTTGCTTCTGAGGATTGGGACGCGAGCCCCCCGCGCCGGCATTCTGAGGTCTGGTTGGATCCCAGAGGGGGTTGAAGATTCTGATGAGGGAGTTGGTCCAGCCGCAGGGGTCCTCTGCTTGAGGAGGAAGTTTCCCCTGCTGCTGAACAGGTTGGAGGGGGGCCTCCTGTTGTGGTTGAGGAGGGGTAGGCCCACGGTTGGACCCTCTGGATCTGAGTTTCCTTGAAGGCATGACGGGGGAAGGTCTGACCTATGGGAAGAGGAAGGCTGCTATTCGTGGTGTTTCCCACAGACGGCGCCAATCTGTTACCGCTAAATCTGGTGTGGGGGTAAACAAACAGTATTTGTGGATTCTTGGAAAACTTGAATAACAAACCTGAACCTGTTCTGCCTAGGGGTGGCGAACGGGTCGAACGGGCCGGTCCGGGCCCAACCCGTGCGGGTTGGCACGCTCGAGTGGGCGGGCCGGGCCGGGTTGGCGTGTTATGCGGGCCGAGCCGGGCCGGGTCAACTTCTGATTTGGGTGGCCCGCCCAACCCGTGAACCCATTAGGGCTCAACCCGGGTTGGGCCGGGTCGACCCGCGGGTTGGCCCATTTAATAATATATATATATAATATTTTTTTTGTTTTGTTTTGGTAGCTTAAATTGAACTAATAATAATAATAATTTTACAAATGATGTATACAATTATACAAACAACCATATTTTTGTTTGATGAATATTACATTTCTTAAAAAATTATAATACTAAGTAAGTAATACTACTAATAAGTAATAATACTACAATTCTTCAAATATCCCCAAATGATGTTTAATTATAATACTAAGTATGTAATTCAGTAATAATACTAATAAGTAATAATACTACAATTCTTAAAATTGAATCAAATATCCCCAAATGATGTTTAATTATAATACTAAGTAAGTAATAATACTAATAAACAAAAAAAATCGTAATAATAATAATAAGATTGAAAGAGTGAAATTGACAACAAATTTTGAAATTTTATTCATATGAATTTAAGTTGTACAATTTGAACAATTTATAACGAAATGAAGAATTCAATTCGCAAATAAGTTTTATACAATAACATATTTCTTATGTACAATTTTAATTGACTACAATTTTTCTAATTTAACATAACAAGAAAAGCTATTGTTGTTGTTGTTGTTGTTGTTGTTGTTGTTGTTCTTCAGGCGAGTTGCTCCCACTTGTGGAACTCGAGAGTGCTTTCCCTTGCGTCCTATCTTCAGCCTTCAGCCAGTCTTCTGTGCATATGAGCATCTCTAACGTCTCGGGCTTCAACCGATTCCTGTAATCAGATAGAACCCTGCCACTTGTAGAAAATGCACTCTCAGAAGCAACTGTAGAGACAGGAGTTAGTAAATCTTTAGCCATAATTGATAGAATACTAAAAGTGTGTTCATGTTCTTTCCACCACTGTAAAATATCTAGTGCAGAAGTAAAAGGCTCAGCATCTTGTTGGTTATACCAATTTAATTCATTTGGTTGATTAGTCCTAGGTTTTTTAGATTGAATTTTTTCAAGTAAACTAAATGTTCTATCACCAATTCTACTTTTACCTTTAGAACTACCAGAAGAAGAACTAACTACAGAAGTTGTACTACTAGAAGCAAAACGTCTATCATAATAATCATACAAGTTATTTAACGTAGATTCAAATTAAACTAAAAAACTAGCGCAATCAATTGTTAATTCTACAATGTTCTCTAAATATCCAAAAAATATTTCTATCAAATTCTTCGTACCTTCTAATTTGATATGAGGATCCATAACAATAGCAACACAAATTAACATAGGAGGAGGAAAATAATACTTCAAAAATTTTGTAAATGCAGGTTTTACAATGTCACTAATATGGGTATCATTTAACATTTCGTTAAATGTTTGCATCATGCTAACTAATTCAATAAAAATGCTACTAGAAGTAGATTCATATGTTTTTGAAAATTTTAAAGTTGCGGTTTTAAAAGGTTCTAAAAATTTCAACAAAGATTCAGCAAAAAACCAATCGGCGGGAGTCATTTCAAAATTAGGCATATTTTGTGCGATACAAAAATCATTTACAACTGCTTTATATTCGGTGACAACATTTAGTAAATCAAAAGTAGAATTCCATCGGTGTCTAACATCCTTTGGAAATTTTCTAAAAGGAACATTTCTAGCTCTACACCAAGCTTTCCATTCTTGTAGAATGCTTGGTTTTAATGCAGTGAAATGTACACAATTTCTAATTTTAATTATATATGGATCAGCTATACCTAATGCATCTTGAACACATAAATTTATAATATGACATGCACATCTAACATGAAAAATATTGTCAGATGGAGGGTTTAATATTCTTTTTAAAGTATTAATTGCTACATTGTTGTTAGATGCATTATCAAGACTAATAGCCATAATTTTATCGCGAATATGAAAAACATCACAAATTTCTAAAATACGGTTTGCTATTTCAGCGCCACTATGGGGATACGGCAACGACGCAAGTGATATGATTCTTTTATTAAGAATCCAATCATTGTCGATCCAATGACAGGTTATTCCCATCATTGGAATATTGTTGACACCCGTCCAACAATCCGAAGTTAAACTAACCTTACAAGTTAAACTCCATAAAATTGCAATCAACGCATCCTTCATTTTCATGTACACTTTAAAACAATCCGATTTGCAAGTATTTCTCGGAATTCTTTTAAAATGAGGGTTTAAGGCCGTTTGATTAAAATTTTCCAAGTTCCTACTCTCGGGATAGGTAAATGGTAACTCTTCCTTAATTACTAATCGGGCCATTTCCCGACGAACAAGTTCGGGATCATAAGGGTGGCTATCTACTTGACCGGTCCTAGGGTTTATTCTTTGTTGGCCTTGTATTTGATCAAGAAGATCTTTATGATTATTTAGGATGTGCCTACTAAGTGTACCGGTTCCGTCACCCCTCTTGAATTTGTATTGTTTACCACATGATTTACACATTTTCACACCTATACCCGGAGTATTTTCGTCCGGGATATACTCATAAAACTTATGCCAATCGCTAGTTTCTCCTCTACTTTTCCTACTACTACGGGGTTGTGTGGTTTCGGTTTGTTGTTGTTGTTCTTCTTCTAATTTTTCATGTCCAACATCATCGTGTGTACCCTATTGTTCCATAGTAGGATCAATGTAATCTTGGGCGGGCTCAATAATTGGGACAATTGGTGGCCTACGTGAAGATGAGGAAGAATCTTGTCCGCTACGACCGCTACCGCGTGAGACATAGTGTAGTAATGTGGTATGTAAAAAAAAATCTACAATGTAAGAGCGGTGAATTATACAAAAAAAAACTAAAAAACAAGAGGGTTGAGATAGAGAAGTTCAAAAAACGAACAATAATTTTAACTACAACGCAAAAAAAAAATAACAAGAGAGATAGAGATATTTTGATACCGTTCACCGTGGAATACGCATATAAAAAAAACTGTGAAAATTAGAATATAATAGAAAAGATGGAGGAGCGCTTTGCCGATTTCGCAATTGAAGAGTTGAGAAGAGGTTGAAGTAGATTTGAGTCGATGGTTGAAGAGAGTTGAAGACGTTGAAGACATTGAATTTTGTTCTCCGATACGATCGAAATTTGATCGTGTATACGCCTCCTTGTACACTTGTTTGATGATTACTACAATTGTTCAAAATTTTTTTTTTGATGTATAATAGTAGAGAGAGTAAGAGAGGGAGGTGTGATTTTTTTGGAGATTTTTGGGGGCTATTTATAGGCTTAGAAGTGGGAAAAAATAAAAAAAAAAAATTTTGATCAAAAAAAAAATACAAGGAGAGTATACGCCTCCTTGTACACTTGTTTGATGATTACTACAATTGTTCAAATTTTTTTTTTTGATGTATAATAGTAGAGAGAGTAAGAGAGGGAGGTGTGATTTTTTTGGAGATTTTTGGGGGCTATTTATAGGCTTAGAAGTGGGAAAAAATAAAAAAAAAAAATAATAAAAATTAAAAGAGCAACAGCCAGTAGCAACGGCTCTAAGAGCCGTTTGCTGCCAACCGTTGCCAACGGCCAGCGACCCGGGTTCGAACCACGGGTTTCGACCCGTTCGACCCGCGGGTCGAACGGTCGGCCCGTCACGGGTCGGGGGTCGAAATTTGCGGGTCGACCCGCGGGTTGGCGGGTCCAATTCGCGGGTTGACCGGGTTCGTGGGCCGGGTTTCGCGAATCCAATTCGCATAAATGGCGACCCGGGTCGACCCGGTACTGTTCACCGGGTTCGACCCAAACCCGTGAAACTCTTAAGCGGGCCGGGTTCGTGGGCCGGGTCGCGGGTGGGTCGCCGGTTGACCCGGCCCAGTTGCCACCCCTAGTTCTGCCGGAGTTTGACCGCTGACTCCCGCCATTCACCTGCAAAAAGTGCGAGACACTGGGGTTGATCCCAGCGACGCACCCTCCGACGCTCAAGTCAGTAATCAGGAAGATTATGAAAGAGCGTAAATTGGTGAAAGATTGTTTACCTCTTAATAGTGGTGGATGGGGGGGTATTTATAGTCGCCTTAGGGATCAGATTAGGAATGTAATTCCTGTGATCAGATAAGGGATGTAATCCCGGTGATCAGATTAGGAATGTAATCCCTAATTCCCAGTGAAAGAATCGATGTGAATCAGGACCGTTGATTAGGATCAATCAGAGACCCTAATTCTATCCTACTGGACCGGGTTCATATCGGGTTGGGACCCGTACCCGGTTGAGGTCGATCCGTTCGTGGGTTATTGGGTCTTGAAGAAAGACCCAGTTCCCATTTCAGATCCGTTAGTAGGTGAAATTACCGTTTTACCCCTGAGCTTTAAGATTCGTGTCCGATTTGAACAGCCCCAATTTAATTCCATTTTTAGCCATATCAATGAAGATAGCAAAAGCTCCAGCCAACTAGAACTTTAGATCACATACTCCATCGGACAGCTGATCACCAAAATCTGCAGTTTGACAATTTGCAGGAGAAGGAAAGAGAAAACAAGTACCCGTCAATTACAAGTTACGGGGCACTTATAATGTAGGATACAAGTACATGGGGAAACTAAACAAATCTAAATAATAACAGAAACAGACCTAGCATGGTATAGCAGAATCAACTAGCATGGTATACTTACATGTGTCAAGTATCAAAGTCAAAAGGCATGCATACAGATATACAGATAGTGTCAATTAATAGTGTCAAGTGATAATATCAGACAGATAACAAGTAATCAGATGATCAGATAACAGATAGCCATATACAAATAACAGATTCAGATTCAGATTTCGGATATAGATACAGATGTCATGTTCTTATAAGTCTTGTATTAATTACTAACTAGGTTGCACTTCATGAATCCATCCTTTTACTATATGGTTGCTACAGTCAAAACAATTTCGTTTTAGATTTCATAGTGGACCATAGAGGGCAGTGTACTCAGGGACAAGCAATCCAAATCATATACCAAATTCCAAATAATCCAAATCATATACCAAATTCCAAATTAACCAAAGCATATACCAAATTCCAAATAATCTAAATCATATACCAAATTCCAAATTATCCAATCATTTACCAAATTCCAAATATGGAAAACACGGGCCCCCTTCTGAGTACACGTTTCTGAATTATCCATTATTAGATCCTTCTCTTAAATCCCAACTTGGTTATTTATTATTATTGTCAAACAAGCATGTAGGTGTACAAAATATATCAAGAATAACATGGAATGATCATATGACAAGTTCAAGTTGCAAGATAAACATGTACGGGTGCAAGATAACTGATAAAGAATAAAATAATCAAATCTCAAGTTCAGGACAGCAAGACCACACTGCAGTAAAACAGTGATTCCCAGTGTTACAAATATGCAAATCTGAATCCGTCGAAACGTCTAGAATATAGACTACCATCCAAATACAGTGAATATAAATAAGTCATATAGTAATTCACAAAAACATAGTTCAAAACTGATTTGAATGCAGAAAACACGTTCAGCCAAAAATCAGAAAATCGAGTTAAAGAGCATGAAAACAGCATGAAAACACATTAAATAAATCAACGAAAAATCTGGGGTATTCTCCTATCTGTTTAGTATCAAAATATAAAGTTTCATAATTTTCCAGAAAAATTAGATCAGTCATCAAAAATCTGAAAACATCAAGAAACGATAATTTAGCAAATCTGGAGTTCCCAATACAGCTGTACGAAAACTATAATATCTCGCAAACCGTGAAATGAAATCTAAATCTGCCAAAGGGAGATGAAAATAAACAATATAAACTAACTTTCATATTTCACAAATATTTTTCATACAGTCAAAGGAATCAGGGTGAAAATACGATTCTTTACAGAACTGTGAGCAAAATACAACAAGTATAGTTTTTATAAACGGGCATGAAACGGCATATAAAACTCATCAATAAAATCCATCAAAATTTTAGGTAATCCCTAACTAGATATAGTAAAACTGACCAAAGTTTTAGATCAAAATAATATGTGTGCCACAAGTATCAAAATAATTTAGTCATCAAAATCACCATGAAACGAAATCTGGAAAAGATCTACACCTCTGTAGTAAAACAGTCATATCTCACACATAGAAAAATGAAATCGAGTAAGGTCAGAGGGGTTGGAAAGAAGATGAATTTCTCTACAAATCATGTTTTATACTAAAATTAAGATTCTAATCTTAATATGGTCTAAATTACTGATCAAGACAGATTATCGGCAAAATACAAAATTTCTTTAAAAAAAATAAAATCAACATAATTCAAACGAAACTTGATCCAAACACAACCAAACACGAAATTTAGTCTACCAAGTGTCCAAAAATATGGATTAGGTTATATAACAAGTCCACAACAAGCTAATCACATGGATCTCAACAAATAGTCAAATTCTCACAAATAGTTCACATACATGATCAAGTCAAGAACGGGTGAAAACCTAGTTATTTCATGTCGAATTTGTGTCATGAATCATCTATGGTCAAATAGCACTATAGAGATGAAACCCAACAAGAGTCATCTCTAGAACCCAACTACATTATAGGTTGTATTTTTGACTTGTATCATACAAAGGAATTTGAGTACAAGTTACTTGCCTGAAGGACGACGACGAAAAACCATACCAAGCAAGAATAACGGGAACGGATTCCTGGCACGAACTCAAACACAACGAACGGACGAGACCCAACGAACACAAAAGGAGCACGACGAACAACTACGAACGATGAATGATGAATCCCACGAACCCATGAACTAATGGATCCAACAAACACACGAACTCAAACGAACCAACGAGAACACACACCACAATTACCCGAGATCCAACACACAATCCTCGAATGAATAACCACGCACACGATTACGATCGAAATCACGAAACTAAGAGCAGATCTTGATGATCAAGAGATCCAATGGTCGAGATCACACTTGATCGAAACTCGTTCAAAACAGCAAGCACCCAAGAAGAGGTGACCGGAGTCAGAGGTGTGTGCTGTGGGAAGGACGACGGCAGACCGCGATGGCAAGAGGAGTACACGGCGGTTAGAAGTGGCCACCGCAATCACTGTGGGTGAGGAAGTGGCGGCCAGGGGGCAAGGCAGCATGCTGACGAAGTCGTTGTTGCGATGGGAGGGTGTCACGGCCGGCACCGCATCGGCTGCTGCAGTGGCTGCGCGTCGGAGGGACGGCAACCAGGGCGAGGGGCGACAGTAAGGGATGAGGGCAGGGAGAGGAGGATCGGGGTCTTGCTGCGTCTGCCTGCGCGTCGACTAAGGGACGTCGGGGTGGCGCAAGCAAACGGGGCACACAGCGGGAAGGAAACGATGGTGTAGACGCTGTGGAGGAGCATCGGGGAGTCATCTGGAGTGCTGGGTGTCGCTGCAGGCGGATAGGGGAGAGGATGAGAAGGCGGCTAGGTCTAACAGATGAATAGGGGAAGGTGAACGGGTTGCAAGGTATATATATAGGAGAGAGAGGGTGACAGAAATGGGTAAACGGGTAAAGGGAGGGGTTTGGGTAATTGTTTAGGAAGCACAATAAGGGAATGGGGGTAACGGGTTTGGGCTTGGGGTAATTAGGTTATCGGGTTAAGAGATAAACAGGGTGTTGGGAATATTAGGGTTAAAGTAAAAGGGATATTGGTTTATAAGTTTAAAATCCAATAGGGTCAAGGTAACAAAATGAAATAGGGTTTATCACAAAAATATAATTTGCATTAAAATATAAGATTTATTTGAGATAAGTACAAATGTAATTTATATATAGAAATAGGTTTTTTAAATTAACAAGCCATGATAATAAATCATAACATAATAATAATAAGAATAAAAATAATAATAACAATAATAATCAAGGTCATAATAATAATAATAATAAGATTTTTATAAAAAAATAATCATTGGGAACAAGTTGCAAATAAAACTATTGTTTAAAAATAGATTTTAATACGAGATCAAAGAAAACATTTAATAAAAAAAAAAGAATTTGAAATACCAAAAATACACATAAAATACGGAACGGGAAAATAGGGGTTACATTCATACTTACATGCATACAACATAAATAGTGGAGAATGATATTGCCGTGATGACAAACTTGTTGGGATGGGGTGTCTGCAAATACATCGGTGGCACAGCGGAACTGATTAGAGAAATGAGGATGTCAAAATAGAGGAGACGAATCAATTGAACACCCAAGCAAATAGATCCACCAATCTAACAAAAACACAACATGAATTTATCCCGGATAGCTTTCGCTTAATCCGGAGGGAAATATAGGGAGATGTAATCTTCAACTAGAAAATATTACAAGGAGTTAATGATTCACTCAATACAAGGAATTAAACTCACTCATTAAGAACTATCTCTCTCAAAGCTCTCTTTGCAATGGATAAAATATCAATGAAGTACTTATCTCTCATAATGGAGAAGATTACAATATACAGAAGAAGAATAGAGAGAACCTTATGTCCATCTTGATTCTCATTCGTCTGATATAACCTGTAGAAGAAGTAACTGAATAGGAGTCGCACGGTTTGATTTGGAGTTGAAGATTTGGCTGAAACGACCTAACAAATCGAGGCCCAAAAAGAACACAGCGTCGCGATCGGTCAACTACACCAACAAGTGTGGTCGACCGTCCCTTAGGACAGTCGACCGTCCCTATTCCTAGCTGCTGATGTTGTTGTTTTCTCTTCTATTCTCTTCGACGCTTTGACATCCGTACTTCATCGTATCTTCTTCTAATCTAAACCACGAGTATTCAAGACATATTCCTAACAACCTCCACCTCAGATTGCGTACGAGTGTTATCACATGATGTGATTATTCATCTCCAAACTCTACTAAACTCCACTTGAAAATATACTTGGAACAATAGTTTCTTCTACTATTTGAACAAATCTTTACTCAATCTCATCGATCAGTATACCCCCTCAATGGCACACCTCAGTAAACGTTATTACAGAGTTACCAACCTCTGCACGAACTCCACCTACATCGAGGCACTCTCCACCTCTCGACGATATTCGAACGTTGTAGTCTCGCTTCGATGATGATAGTTACGGAAAACTAGATGAGCTTGCGGGAATAATGGAAAAAAAAGCAACAACACCTGCGTAGGTATTTTGGATTCCCCAAGGCCTATAGAGATTGTGTTGGTTTGGCCCGACCACTATCATACTTCTAATCACCTTACGTTGACCCTAAAAACAGAAAGAATTCCACCTCGAGCCGTGTATCTACAACCCCGTGCTTCAAGAATTTTCAAGAAAATCAGATTCCGTTTAATTAGAGGAATATGCAAAACTTCCCTTAGATTGAACATGTTTAGACCTGGCATCTTCAGCTCAACTGTCCTCTCACCCACTACTTCACAAATTTCTCCAGTTGTCGTTCTCACACAATGCCAAATAGTATACTTATAAGTAGAAAATAACTCCCTCTCGGGGCAAATATGAGAAGAACTCACTGAATCAAGAATCCAACTAAAATCCATTTCTAAAGAATTTGAAACAAGAAAACACAAATTACCTGAATCATCAACACTAACCACATAGGCAGTAGATTTTTCATCCTTCGCGCTCTTCTAATTCTGCAATTTCTAACAGTGTATCTTGATATGCCCTGACCTCTTGCAATATCGGCAACGAATCAAATCCTTTTGCATAGTACTTTGTCTTCCACCTGAAGGACCATCCACTGCTAGACAACTTCGAGCAGACGATGATTTTTGGGTCTTCTTCCTAAGTTGATTTTCCTTCAATGCTTTGATTACACAATTACTGTAATACTTTCCTTGACAGATTTACCATGTAGCATGGTAGTGATCAAATGCTCGTACGAATCCGGCAGTGAATATATCAAGTTGAAAGCTTTATCTTCCTTACTCACATCCGCGTTAATCGCCTTGAGTTTCGATAGAACCTTGTTGTACTCTGTGATGTTGTCTTGGAGATCGGTACCTTCCTTCATTGAGAAATCGAATAACTTGCTTTTCCAATGCATCCAATATAATAACGATGAACTAGAGTAGTCAGCTATGAGCTTGTCCCACAAACTCTCCGTGCTAGTTTCTTCAACAAACTTGCACTTGACCTCGTCCTTCAATGATAGTCAGATTAGACTTACAGCTCTTTCAAAAATATCAACCAAAACATCCCCCTTCATATCAGATAGCTTTTCCTTCTTCTAGACGGCTAACTATAGACGTTCTTGAACTAGGACATCATACATGTCTACCTTCCAAAGATTAAAGTTGATCTTTCCAACGAATTGCTTGATCTTCCAAGGACTGTGACCTGTCATTTTAACCAAGGGACTCGGCAACTTGAAGCTCTGATACGACTTTGTTAGGATGGGGTGTCTACAATCACACCGGTGGCGCAGCAAAATTGATTAGAGGAATGCGGATGTCGAAGTACAGGAGACGAATCAATTAACCATTCAGGCAAATAGATCCACTAATCCAACACAAACACAACAAGGAGTTATCCCGGTTAGCTTTTGCTTAATCTGGAGGAAAATATTCAATTAGAAGAGATTACAATAAGATAATGATTCACTCAATACAAGGAATTAAACCCACTTACCAAGAACTATCTCTCTCAAGGCTCTCTTTGCAATGGAGAAAATATCAATGAAGTACTCTCTCTTTCATATTGGAAATGATTACAATAAATAGAAAAAGAATAGGGAGAACCATATTTTAATCGTGATTCTCAGTCGTCCAATATAACCTGTAGAAGAAGTAACTGAATAGAAGCCATACGATTTGACTTGGAGTTGAAGATTGAGCTGTAACGACCTAACAAATCGAGACCCAAAAAGAACACAGTGCTGCGATTGATAGAATGCACCAACAAGTGTGTTCGACCGTCCCTCTCTCGGCCAAACCATGTACAGGGGTCGGTAGGGCGTGCGGTCAACCGTCCTCCAGGACAGTCGACCGTCCCTCTTCCTGGATACTAATGTTGCTGTTTTTTCTTCTACATTTTTCGAATCTTCGACTTCTGTGCTTCATCGTATCTTCTTCTAATCCGAACGATGATTATTCAAGACATATTCCTAACCGAGCAGGCATTGTTATGTTTGGTTAATGATTTGGTTGATGTGGAAGTATTGCAAAGACGACTAACTCCTAGGATTGGCTTAATTCAGCTATTCTAAGGCCGGCTAAGATGGTTGTGCACATTTGCATAGACCGATGTTTGAGTTGAGAATTTGGCTTCCATTTACCATGGAGCAGATAACTTCCCTCTTTGCAGTGATCAAATGATTGATACAGGATATGGAGGTGATATTAGTTGAAGAAGCAAATCAACTTATTAGGATTGAATATACTGAGATTGTATTTAAAAAAAATTAATTTAAAGAAAATTCTATTGTATTAAGTTTTTTTGTGCTTTTCAGTGCTAAAAATAAAATTTTAGATACATAAAGATACAAGTTTTGTTTTCTCAATGCAAGAAAGCAAAGATTGCCTTCTGAATTTGTTTTAACCTTTTTTTTTTTTAGGAAAAGGTGGAGTCTGGCCACCCTGTTTAATTAATAAGTGATTAATAAAACGGAACTCAGGGTACTGAGCTTACAACAAAATCCTAGAAATAAAACATAAAAACATACTCCACCCCTAACATGGGGGGTGGGACAAAAGACAGAACATACGGTAGCCACAACTAAATACATCCTTCCCCCCAACAAACCCTGGGGTGGTGGGTATCACTGTCTATCATAGTTCGTACTGGCTCTCAGTCAATCGTCGGGCCGATCTCAATCTCCTTATCATCAAACTCCTGTATCTGAAACACAGTCGCAATCCTGCCCCTGGGACTTGCTGCTGCCACATTAGTCCAAAATGAAATTAGATGCATTATATGAGTAAGATTGCCAGAAATACTATTGCAAGTTCCACGAAAGTAAAGATTATTTCTGTCTAGCCAGAGAACCCAGGTCATTGCGGCAATTGCAATATACCACGCCTCTTTCATAGCACCTCTCTCCGACGCGAACTTGGTTCCTACCCGTAGGTCCTCGTATGTATTAGGGTATTGAGATGTTCCTAGTGCACGGAGAACTTCAACGACAACCGCTTTGCTCCTAGGATAGGAAAGGAAAAGATGGTCTCTAGTCTCCATGGTGGCTTGGTAGAACCCACATTGGGAGTCCAAGTTTGGTTGGCGCTTTGCTAGGTTTTCTCTAGTCAGAATCGCATCGTTTAGCACCAACCATAGGAAAACTTTGGTTTTTGGAGGTGCTTTCATTTTCCAGACAATGGTCGACCACTTTGGTGTGCATCCCCTAAAATGGATGCGGTTGTACATCGATCGAACCGTGAATCTACCATTCCTTTCTAGACCCCAGGTTTTCTTGCCAGGCCCCTGAGAACAGCCAATTCCAGCATTGGTGATGAAGGTCTGAAGTTCCGTCAATCTACGCTGGGAGCCTACCTCAAGCGGTTGTTTGAAAGCTGGGTTCCATGCGCCCCTTTTCCAGGCTACTGCCACCGTGCAGTGTGATTGTGATGCTTGCTCGTATAATTCGGGGAACATGGACCTGAGTGTGTGGTCAGCACACCACTTATTCCACCAAAATCTAGTGAGTCTGCCGTTACTAATGGCTGATTTAACACAGCTGTTGAAGGGTTCGTATGCCTTGGTGATACCTTTCTAGAAGCAGGATACTCTAAGGCCTATCCTGAAGCCTAGATTTCTAGTTCCATTCCCATGCATGTATCCCTGAACAAACTGCTGCCAACCTTCTCCATTAGGGTAGAAAACTTTCCACCACCATTTCCCAGTAGCGCCAGATTCATGTCTCGAAGATCAGTTATACCCAGGCCTCCATGAATCTTTTTCATACATGCCTTCTCCCATCTAATGAGATGATATCATCCTCGATCTGGGTCTTCCCCTTTCCATAAGAAATGCATCATAGTCCTGTCAGTTCTTTATATTACTCATCGTGGCATCTCGAAGAAGGAGAGGTAGTAGGTAGGAAGGTTTGAGATGACTGCATTAATGAGCATGACTCTCCCTCCCAAGGATAGGATTTTCCCTTTCCATCCTGCTAGCCGTTTCTCGACCCTATCAATGATAGGTAGCCAATCTGCCTTTTTGAGTTTTCCTGGTCTTAGCGGCAATCCAAGGTACTGAATAGGAAACCTTTCGATGGAACAATTGAGGATTGTGGCATGATCCAGCGTCTCTTCTGGGGTCAGAGCAATGAGAATTAAAGCACTTTTGTGGAAATTAACTCTGAGTCCTGTCCAACCTTCAAAGCAATATAGAATTCCTTTGAAGACGGTAGTTTTCCCTGGGTTTCCATTGCCGAATAGAAGAGTGTCGTCTGCATATTGTAGTATAGAGCAACCTTGATGCTGTACCCCTTTTGCCACTGGTACAATCCAACTTTCTCTTCTTCATTTGGTCATCATGGATCTTAGCACGTCTTCCACAATGGTAAAGAGTAGGGGTGATAGCGGATCTTCTTGTCTAAGCCCCCGTTTGCAGGCGAATGGGTGACCTGCAGTCCCATTGACCAAAATAGCCGTCCTGCTAGTGGTAAGACACGTGTAGATCCATCTGATCCATCTTTCCCTGAACCCCCGTCCAGCAAGTGCTTCCAGTAAACAATTCCATTCCACGAAATCATAGGCTTTCTCAAAGTCCGGCTTCAGGAGGTAGCTCTCCGCATTGGAAGCGTGGCACTGATGGATAGTCTCTTCAGTTGTAGCGATGCTGTCCTGAATACATCTTCCCTTAATGAAGCCTGTCTGGTCCTGACTAATTAGGCCGTCCATTACCTTTTCTAGTCTGTTAGTGAGAGTCTTGGTAATGATCTTAACCGAGCCGTTAAGGAGGCTTACGGGGCGGAAATCACCGACACATCGTGATTCTTCTTGTTTGGGGATTAGCACCACCTCCACATATTTGAATCTCTCCAGTTTGTTTTATGCTCATAGAGGTCTTCGAACAGCTTTAGCAGGTCATCTTTTATTTCCTCCCAGAATATCTGATAGAACAAGATCTGTACCTTTAGATCCGTTTTAACCTTATTATGTTTCTTGTACCTTTAGATCTGTACCGTACATTTTTGTTTGTTCATCATTATTCGCTAATGTTAAAATTACTAGCCATATGTTACAAGTGGCTGCATGTGATATGTTAATTAAGTAACCAAGGAACTCTGCACCTCATCTAATCGAAATTTAAATTTGGAATGTATATTGTTCTAAACAGTTTTTCTATTTTGTTGCGAATGTAACTACAAGTACAAATATTAATATAAAATTATATTATCAGAATCAGATTCAATCATTGGTTTGAAGTCTTTGATTTAAATACCATTAATTTCCCACCAAATAGTACATGTAGTCTTCAATTAAAAGTCAGACCTTTAATGAGAAATTTTTGCAAGCATACTAAATTTTATTGTGTGTTTCCTTAAATATTTGACTAATGATCACTATTAGCCATGTGCACCAAAATCGCATGCATTTGGTGGTTGGAAATTGATGATTATTACTATATAGTCAGAGAATAAATGAGTGTTAAAGATAATTGATAATTATGCAGTGGAATTTTTGTTTCAGAGTATTGTGAAAGAGGTTTTGGAAGTTTTATAGCTTGAGAGAACAATAATGTTTCATAAGGAAAAGTGAAACTTGATAAAGTTAACAGAAAGATGGGGAAATATCATTGGACTATTGGATTGAATACAACTGAGTACAATGACTCCTATATATAGGAGAGAACTAAAAATACTAAACTGATATCTAACACCCCCTCTCAAATTCACGATGCGTCGAACAGTGTGAGTTTACCCACCAAATAATGAAATCTCTAGACAATATGAAACTTGGTGAAGAAGTCTGTTGTCTTCTATGAAGAAGTAACAGAGTGAAGTGATATGGTCCATGCTTCAAAGCGCTCACGAACATAGTGGCAATCTATCTCATGTGTTTGCTCATGAAACCAGGTTGCTTGCAATGTACAATGCACTCCGGTTATCACAATAAAGAGGAGTAGTGCCTGTGAGAGTTACACCCATATCTGATAACAGCCAACAAACTTGAACAAAATCTATCACACCCCGCTTCCCAAAAAAATACGGAATACGAGTACGTGACAAAGTCCAGCGAATGATTTTCATCATTCATAAGCTGTAAGGATTGATTCAGCAGCACAACAAGAATATATAAGAAATATACAACCACGCATACATGAAACAATCTCATAATCAAAAGAATTATTTGGAAACAATTACATAATCCTCAAATAAAAATAAGATCTGAAAAACACTAAAAATTCCGGGACAACATGACCAATGCAAGTATCAAGTAGCAACAACAATGAATTAATAAACTCAATGCAGAATAACTAAAGCATAAAGGATCCCAGTCAAAGCTTAAAACACTTGGTCGCTTACTCCTGTAGGTAACTCGTCTCCAAAACCTGTATATTTAATAATACGAGAGAAATAGAGAACAAAGAAACAATCTGCCCGTTAGTACAAGTTACGGGCCGCAAGTAGTATAAGAAAAAGGATACAGGAACAAGGTAAATAGAGTACGGAACAGAAACAAGAATCAAGTCATAGTACATGGCATGAAAAGAATGCAACACGTAAATGTAGCCAAATACTAATAAGTAAGTAACATGATCAGATACAGAACCAGGTAATAGGTAAGCATGCAAACGTGTGATCGGTGTCAGATAAACATGTAACTGGTAACAGGTAACAGATAACATGTAACAATAACAGGTAACAGATAACATGTAACAATAACAGGTAACAGATAACAGGTAACAAGTAACAGGAACATGCAACAGGAATGTGAAAGTGAAACATGTTATTCTAAGTCTTTTATTTAATCCTATCTAATACAGCAATCATATGTCCCATATATATATACCACATGTTTGATGCATACAATCAAGTTAACGTTTAGACACTAGTGGTGGATATTATAGGGCCATGTACTCAGGTATCATGTAAACTGGAACATGCATGTAATCAGGAACAGACATGAATCATGTAATCATGAAATCATGGCATCAGGTAATCATGTAAATTGAAACATGTATGAATCATGTAATCATGAAATCATGGTATCAGATAATCATGTAAATTGAAACAGGTATGAATCATGTAATCATGAAATCATGGCATCAGGTAATGGGAAACACGGGCCCCTTCCGAGTACACTTACATATATTGTCCACTACTAGATCTTTCCCTTAAACCCCAACTTGATTACTTATTATTATTATCAAAACAGACATGGATGTGCACAATTAGGGACAGATAACCATGACAGGGACATGAAACAGGTTCAGACTGACTGGAAACATATTTAGGTGATAAACAACATATAAGGAGGACACCAAGAATTCCAATTCTGGACAGTAGGACGTTGTACCAAAACTGAAAATTTCTCTACTACAGAAAAAAAAAATCTGGATACGTCAGAAGTTCTAGAAACTAGACTTTCTACCGGTTCCAGCGAATGTACACACAATATATAAAAGTCACAACAACTGAGTTCAAATTTTTATTCTTTGCAGATTTCGTGTTTAGGCAGCATGTGAATGTAAAATTCATGTGTATAAAAATTAACTGTAAATTCATTGAAAAATATTATAATATTCATAAATCAGTTCAAAATCATGTTTAGTAACATACTAGAAATTATCGGGTCTTAATTATATTCTTAGCATGGTATTCAAATTAGTTAATCGAGGAAATATACTTCAAAATAGAAATCTGGAATTGAAAATGTCACTGCACTAAAAATAGTACATATCTACACATCGGATTTCAGATCCGTCAAATGTTCTGAAAACTAGACACACGGGGCTAAAACTTCAGTTTACAAGGTTCCAGATTTTAAAGTCAACTACTGGGTCGAAACCTCAGTACAAGATCAAGAAATTTATAGGACATCAACATTGAATATTCAATAACATCAATCTCAACATATATCTATATATATTTATACTACTATATCATGTGTTCGTGTCGTGCATGCAACATCAAGATAATCGATGATCTATCTACGAATGCAGGGTTGATCGGAAATCAAATCAAACTAGAATATTGACAGGTCAAGATTATCGACACAACAAAGCAAGAAGACGAGATTCAATCACGATGGATTAACAATAAAATCTATTTGCAGTATTTCAAAAGGAAGCTTTTACGAGAACAAATAAAATTGTACAAGAGGATACTTGCCTTACGAGATGATGATTCCGATAAAAATATTAGAATAACGGGACTCGGATCCTGGGCAGCGAAGCACGTGTACACGAGAGGCGGAAACTATACTTACGGTGCACGTACAATCAAGACAGTAGCAACACGGTGATGATCCGAACAGCAACCAGCAAAAATTAACACCGGATTCCCACACAGCACACAGCAAATCCCACACAGCAATCACAACAACAGCTCCAACAGTAACGGCAAGAAAGACTGCATTGCGAGGACGAGAGACAGCAGCACCCGCGGCAACTGCGAATGTAAGAGTGACAACAGCCAATGACAACAAGGGGCAACGAGAACACGGGTGGTGTTCGCTGTGGTGGACTGCAAGGTGGTGCTCAGGGAACTCGAATGGCAATGGTGGCTCGGTGGTGGCCGTAGGTGGCTGTCGCTGCTGAGGTGGGAGGCAGGGCGACACTAAGGTGAGTGCGACAGCATCAGGAGGCGAGCAGGATGCAGGGAGAAAAGTGATGCAGGGCTGGTGGTGGCTGACAATGGGTCTAGAGAAGTGGTGGTCGATGGGTTCGCGGAAGACTCTGTTTTTGGAAGAAACAGAGGAAGATGATGGCGGTAAAGGTGTGCACTGGCGGTGGAGTAGGGTGCAGTTGAGGATGGGGACCAGTGCGAGGCTGGAGTCGATCGGAGGTGGGTTTGGGAGTAGGGTTTTGGAGGAAGGAGATGGGTGCTTAGGGGGTAATCAGAGGAAGGAGATGAAGGACGGGAAAGATGAGGGATTAGGAGTAGGCGGCTGCTGTTAGATTAGCCAGAATGGAGAGCAATTGGATAATTTGGCTAGCCAAAAAAATTTCCATTCCATCCATACTAGCTATTTTAGATAATTATAGATATTTTAAAGCCTAAAAAATACCAAACCCAAAAAAAGCCCAAGCAAATTAAACTGAACCCTTAAAAAAAAATCAAACCCAGATTAAATATTGAAATCTAATTACGATTTTTTCAATTGCGATTTTTTTAATGGAAATCCACGAAATAAATATGGAAATATAGAAATCTGAGTGATTGAATTTCCATAAATAAATATGGAAATATAGAAATCTGAGTGATTGGATTTCTATATAGAAATCTGAGTGATTGGATTTCTATATACAAATATGGAAATATAGAAATCGCGATTTTTTTTTTAGTTTGGCGAGTGCTTTAGCGAGCAATACAAACTCGCCAGATCTGGCGAGTGAATATGATATTTCTATTTTGGCGAGTGCTTTGACGAGTCCCGTTGGAGCAGATTTTTATCTCTAGGGTGATTAAGATTGATAAGATTAGGATTAGGATTAGGGTTAAGGGGGTTATATATAGAATTAGAATTAGGGTTAAGATGTGGATTTGGGTTATTGGGTAAATGGGTATCGGGTTGATCCAATAAGAAAGGGTAGCGGGTACGGGTTCAAATTCAATAGGAAAGGGTATTAGGTTTGGATTAAAATTAAATGAATAAATCAATAATAATACAATAGTACAATAAATCAAATAGTATACATTAAGTTAATACTCAAATACTAATAAATACAATAGATTATACGGATTCACAGAATAAATAAAATTGGGTTTGATTTGGGCTAAAATATAATGAACAGTAATATAGTATTACATATTAATTAATTAAAACAAATAGTATACATAAACTTCATACTCCAATAAAAATAGAAAAAATTAAAAAAAAAATCGTAGAAATCATAATAATAATAATAATAATAAGATTTGGGTTAAATAACTTATAAAATAGAAATAGACTTGTACTAAAATATATAGTCTACTGAAGATAGCGAAAAAAACCGTTAATGAATAAAATTGACTTTATCAGGGAATCCAACAATAAATTTTAACAAAAAGAATTTAAAAGCGAAAAATAATTTACAAAGAATTGAAATTCTGAAAATACATATTGGCGGGAATGGGGGTTACAATTTCTCTAGTAATGCCTGCCATTGATCTGTACTCAACTTCAGTTGAAGAACATGCTACAACTGCCTGTTTCTTGCTTCGTCACGAGATCAATGAATCACCAAGAAATAGACAGAAACCTGTGGTACACCATCTGGTGGTAGGATCACTTGCCCAATCTGAATCAGAATACGTGCAGAGCTCTATGGTGGATGTGGAAGGCATGAATAATGAGCGAGTGATAGTGCCCCGAAGATATCTGAGGATCCGAAGAAGAGCACCACAGTGAGCTGATGTAAGAGCAGAAACAAACTGATTAACAATACTAACTGCATGAGCAATATCGGGTCTGGTCATGCATAAGTAGACAAGTTGTCCCACAATCTTTCTGTATCTAGTGGGGTCAGGAAGGAACTCACCATCTATGGGACGAAGTTTCATATGAAGCTTTGAGGGAGTGTCGGTCGATCGACTGTCCGATAGACAAGCAGTGGAGATAATATCTGATGTGTATTTCCGTTGAGAAATAAGTATCCCCGGAGACCCGTGGGCAATCCCTAGGCCCAGAAAGTAGCATAATTTGCCAAGATCATTCATATGGAACAGCTGGTGAAGGTACTTCTGTGTGGAGGCAATGCCTGTAGAATCGTCCCCAGTGATAATCATTTCAACAACGTATAATAATAGAATGACCCTCCCCTATGGTGATGAACGCATAAACATAGAATGGTCCTGTGAACTCTGACTGAAACCAGCCTGGGTGATAACACTGCGAAAGCACTCAAACTAGGCTCAAGGGGCTTGTTTCAGACCATATATTGCTTGTCGCAAACGGCAAACATGACGAGGAGGTGTGGTAAGACCAAAAGGAGGATGCATGTAAACAACCTCAGATAAGATACCATGAAGAAAAGCATTCTTCATGTCCATCTCATATAACGGCCACTTACGAATGGTGGCAACGGCAAAGAGAGAATGAACTGTTGTTATCTAAGCAACCGGGGCAAAAGTCTCGTCATAATCAATACCATGGTCCTGAGTAAATCCTCTGGCAACAAGATGAGCCTTGTGTCGCTCAATGGATCCATTAGGTTGATATTTGACCTTGAAAATCCATTTGCAGCTAACAGGCTGGACGCCTACAGGTAGTGGAACAACATCCCAAGTGCCAGTTTGATCAAAAGCACTGAACTCCTCTGTAATAGCTTTCCGCCACTCAGGATATTGAGTAGCTTCCTGGTAGGTTTTAGGCTCACGTTTAGGGTGTATGGCAGTGAGATACACGTGAAATTATGGTGAGTAGGAGGCTAGGGTGGCAAAACCAAACTGGTCAGAAGGACCAGTGGCATCAGGTGTGTAACGAGCCGGTGGGATGGCTGAGGTAGAACATGCAGACTGATGGACCGGATGAGGAGGAACAAGGTGGGGAGGTGAGATAGGTTGTGTGTGTGCATGCAGTTGTGGGGATGTAGGTAGTGAGAGAGCATGATGTTGTGGGGATGCAGGTGGTGTCTCCGTAGGAGGAAGAATAGGTGGAACGTCAGTATGAGATGGGAAAGGAGCTAAAGGAGTGGGATCAAATGGAATGCGTGAAGGTCTTGCCGGGGAAGAGGGCCCAGCAACAGGGGAGTCAAGAAAACTAGCATCCTCAGGAGAGGTCAAATAGTAGGAAGAGTTTTCCACAAAGGTGACATGTCGGGAAATTTAAATACGACCGGCCATAGGATCAAAACAACGATATTCTTTATGTTTAGGACTGAGACCGAGGTGAACGCACTTAGTAGATTGGGTGGTGAGTTCTATGCGCTCAGTGGGAGGGAGAAAGACATAACAGGTGCATCCAAAAGTACGGAGCATGCTGTAGTCCGGTGATGAGTGATGTAGAGCCTTATAAGGAGTTGTACCAGATAGGACAGATGAAAGAGTGATGTTAATGAGGCTAACAGATATCATGACAGCTTCAACCCAAAAAAACGAGGAACAGAAGAGGAGAGTAGAAGAGCGCGAGCCATCTCAAGAATTTGATGGTGCTTGCATTTAGCTACACCATTCTGCTCGTGTGTGTGGGCAAGATTGATGAAAGAGTGTACCATTAGATCGAAAAATCGATCTCATAGAAGCGGAGGTGTACTCATGAGCACCATCAGAGAGAAATATTTTGATGCATACACCAAACTGAGTGCGAACCATGTTTGTGAAGAGCCGGTAAATGTCAGGTATTTCAAAGCGTTGGAGCATAAGAAACACCCATGTGTATCTAGTAAAGTCATCGATGAAATTGACATAATAGAGAAAATCTTTGCGAGAGGGTGTAGGAGATGGGCCCCATATATCAGTGTGAATAAGTTGAAATGCATGAGTGGACTGAGAAGTACTTTTATTGCTAAAAGTAAGGGCTAAGTGTTTTGCCAACTTACAAACCTGACAAACAGACAACGGAGTGAAAGTAAAATTTTCAAGAACAACACTACGGACTAAAGTTTTCAAATGAGACTCACTAACATGACCTAAGCATCTGTGCCATAAGTCGGCATCAAAACTGATAACACCAGCAAAATTCGAAGTATAATTATGATCATGAAGGAAATCTAGGTGATATAAACGGCCATGTCTGCTAGCCCGTCCAATTGTGTGACCAGTCTGAGGATCCTGTATGGTACATCCTAAAGAAGTAAACGTAATGGTAAGACCACTATCGCATAAAGCACTAATGGAAATAAGGTTTATAGACCAATGCGGCGCATAAAGAACAAATGGCAATGTAAGAGTGGGAGTGTGAATAGATCCGGAGTGTGTAATGTGGAGTAGTGAGCCATCAGTAGTGTATAGTGACGGTGAGTGTGTGTTAAGGGGAGTGCTAGTGGTGAGGAGTGTATAATGGCTAGTAAGATGATATGAGGCACCAGAATCTAAAAGTGATGAAAAGTTCATATCGGGAGTAACGGAAAAGGCGGGGCAGATGAGCTAGTATTGATAGACTGACCCGAGTTTTGAAGGTCCAGCTGAGCGAGATGTTGCTGAGGAATATCATAAGGAGTAGGAGAAGGCATAGGTGGAGTAACTGTCATTGCACTTGGTGGATGAGAAGGAACACTGAGAGGAGGTAAACCATGTTGTTTCCTGCACTGCTATGCTAGCACCAAGAGTTGTGGGTGCATGATGAAACACTCGTGATGAGTATGACCATTCTGCTGACAGTGGGTGCAAAAACGGGGACGACGATCAGGAACACTGCGATGGTCAGATGCATGAGGTATAAGGCTGGAGCGAGGTTTGCGGGAGAGAGAGGGATAAGGTGCAACATTCAGAACAATGTCACTACCGGAGGACGGGGTAGAAGCTGGAGTGGAGAGAGCATGTAGTCGTGTTTCTTCAGCCACAAGTTCTACTATAACAGCTTCAAGACGAGGAACTGGATCACGGTGAATCAACTGACTACAGAGGGATTGGTATTCTAGCCGAAGACCCATCATAAAGAACATGAACTGACGCCTTTCTCGAGTAACACGTACATCAGTATCTTCGAGTTGTTGCAATTCGCGTCAGATATGACACATGGCTGTGTAATGCTCCTGAATGCTGTGATCACCCTGACGATCAAGGATTGACTGAACAAGAAGCTGGTACTCATGGGCTCCGCTAGCCTGAAAAAACTGAGTATTAAATTGAAGCCAAAGAGCCTGAGCGGGACGAATACGAAGTAGATCTGCACAGAGAGAGCGGTCATCGGAGGAGGTAATAAAGGAAATGATACAACGATCATGATCATCCCAAGTGGCTTGGAAAGTGCCAATCAGTTGCTTTTCGGTTTCTGACGCAGTATCCACGAGATCTTTGGGACGAAGAATGGAGCCATCAATATGACCCCATAAGGAATGTCCAAGAAGAGTGGCCTCAACAGAGGCTGTAATATCCCGGTCAGATATTATATTGTATAAATTATAATTTTTTAAATTAAAATATTTTTATGAAAATTACTTGGTTTTTCTAATAAAAAGTTATTTGGATATATATACTAGGAAGTACATATATGTATTGTATCAGTTTTGTGCACTTGTACAAAATCTTGAAAAATGCATTTTTGCGAAAATGTCTGGAAATCCCAGGAAGATATTAAAATTTATTATTTTATTTTATTTTATTTTAATTTTTAGAATTGAAATATTTTTGGTGGATATCACCCGGTTTTGTTAATAAACATTATCTATACGTATATACTAGTCTGTATATATCTGTTTTGTATCAAATTGATACTGGAATCTTCCGGGCTAGTAGTAAAACTATTTTATTTTTATTTCTCGGAATTAAATTATTTTTGTACAGATTGATTCGTTTTAACTAATAAAAATTATCTGTATAGACAGATATATGTACGTATATGTAATGTATCAATTTTGTACGTTTGTACGAAATCATGTAGTATGTGATTTTGGAAAAATACCTCTTATTTTGATCAATCATGATCAAATAGAAGGTTATGATTGGATTAGGGTTTGATTGCAATTTAAATTTGCAAATTGAACGAGTTAAGGTTTAATTGTAATTTAAATTTGCAAATTGATTCAAATTATTTTGAGCCACAAGAAAGAGAGACAAGTTGTCTTTCTCTCTTCCACATATTTCTCTCTCCCTCTCCTACAAATTGGCCAGCCAACACAACAGGGCAAAAGCCTTCGTCCATTTTTTGTGTCTCTCCATCTCTTCTTATCTCATTTCTTCTTCTACTTTTACTTCTATTTAGAAAAAAAATTGAGAAGAAAGAAAAGAAAGAGAGATAAAAATCAAAAGAAAAAATGGGTTGAGTTCATGGGTTTCATTTCTTGAAGTGTTCTTGAGGAGCAAGAACAAGGAGCAAGGAGGAGAAGGCAAGCTAGTTATTCCTACACGAATGGGTGGGGGGTTCTCATCTATTGTTATTGTTTTGTTTGTTTATTTTTATTGTTGTATGTTGTTAAGCCACTTGGACTAAATTCATGTGCATATGGTTAGTATGGACTAGAATAGAAGAGCATGCAAAAGATTCAAGTAGTAGAACTAAAATAAAGCGATAAAGATTCAATCTTTGTAGTTATAGGGTTGGAATTAATTACCTATGATAAAGGTGGAATTTTGACCCCAAATTAATTTTAGAGGTTCTTATATGTGTTATTAGCATGATCTAATTTTTATATAATTTTTTGAGTTATTTTGTTGGGTGAAACAAACCGTTTCTCCAAAACAGCGAGAGTTTCGCAAAAACAGCAAACCTACTGTTTTGGGGTTAACATCGACGTGTGTTCAAGGTACTGTATTTTGATTTCTATAAGGAATTTGGAAAAGTGTTCAACTAGAGAGTTATAGTAGAGATTCTCACCTTTCCAAAATGGCCTATTTGGTTAGATTTTGATAAGTATTACAAACGTTATGAGCTTTACAAAATCTGAGCAGCTGGCCTTTTGGCTAAAAGCTCGATGTTTGCATTGTTCGAAGTTTTTGCACCTCTTATTAACTGAATCTGAAAAAGTGTTCAACTAGAGAGTTATAGTAGAGTCTCTCACCTTTCCAAAATGTCCTATTTGGTTAGATTCCGATAAGCGGAGCAAAAGTTATGACCTTTACAAAATCTCAGCAGCTGGCCTTTTGGCTAAAAGCTCGCTGTTTGGATTGTTCGAAGTTTTTGCACTTCTTATTGAATGAATCTGAAAAAGTGTTCAACTAGAGAGTTGTAGTAGAGTCTCTCTACTTTCCAAAATTTCCTATTTGGCTAGATTCCAATAAGCGGAGTAGGAGTTACAAGCTTTCAAAGTTTCCGCATTTTGTTAAGAAATCTGCTGTTGGTTAATTGTTGCGTGTGTTCAAGGGACGGGAAATTGAATTCCATAAGGAATCTGAAAAAGTGTTCAACTAGAGAGTTTTAGTAGATGTTTTCATCTTTCAAAATGTCATATTTTGTTAAATTCCGACAAGTATAGTAAAAGTTATGAGCTTGGAAAGTTTCAGCTTTTGGCTAAACTGTTATTGTTTGAAATGGTGTTTAACAGACCGGATTTTGAGTTCCTTACCGAATCTGAAAAAGTGTTCAACTAGAGAGCTGTGGTAGATGTTCTCACCTTTTTAAAAAGTCTATTTTTGTCGAATTCCGATAAGCACGACACTGTTTGCTTCTAGGTTGTTAGAAGGCTTTTATGTTGCTTTTGTGTACTCATTAGTAGTATGCTTATATTAGGCTGTTAGAAGATTCTTCTATTGCTTTTAATTATAAAAGATCAAGTTTTTGTTAGTAATCTTATACACGAAATTCTAGTTCATGTTAACTAGAGCTGTCATGAATTGTTTGTAGTTTGAATCATGCACTTGATTATGAGTAACAAGTATTCCTTGTGCTCATAAGTCAAGTAATAAGTATTGGTCCATCTCATACGTAGCTCACCTGGCTCGTATGTAGTTATTTATTCATGCGTAGCTCATTGGGCTTGTATGGAGTAACTATCTTGAATAGATAGGCGATGAGTGGATCCGAGGAGATTTTGTGAAGTCTAGGTTGAGTCTTGGTAGATTGTGTCAACAATTGTTACACTCTCTTGAAGAGGGACACGTGCGGTGCCTTTTATGATAAGTTGGAAGTACAGTGACATGTCTCGCTTGTTTGAATCTTTTGGTGTCGTTTCATGGCAAGTTGAGAGTACGACTCTAGGTTGAAAGTACCTTGTAGCTCGTACGAGCCTATTTGATTGGTTAGGGTTAGTGTAACACCCCGAATTCCAAAATACAACTGAATTCGAAGCTCCATAGGATCTTTACACTTCTTTCGTACAGTTTTACAAGGAAATAAAAACATTTCTTTCATCAGAGTTGTAATTACACTTGTACATTGTCACAGCGGAAGCAATTTTACAATAATTTACATGAAACAACATTTAAAACAATCTTGCGCAGCATGTATACTTTGATTGTGTCAGCATCTTTACCCTGCATATAAAACTGTGGGGGCGTCAGTTCATTCGACTGACGAAAATATTATACACGGCCATCCTCTCTATGCCGGAAACAGTATAACGATTCTCAATACTTAACAAACCACAAACTTGTCACAAACAAAGCTAAAAGGGACTATTCTATTGATGTCATGTTGTGAATGTGCACTTAGTCCTTAATGCAATTATTTGTATTATATGACACTAATGTGCACCTGTTCAGAGTCTATGCATCCCATACTACATAGGTCCGAGGCAAGCCCTTAACCGTTCTTCATCTTGTAGGGTTCAATCCCTCGCCATGACTTAATCTACTACTGTAACTACAATAAGTATCCTAGATGTTTTCTGACCTATGAACTCATGTCTAGGCACCTTAGAGGGAATCCCAACGCACTGTCACATGACTCATCATGCAAGTATCCTGTGGTAATTCAGCTCCTACCATAGACATGACACCACCCTGCAGTCGTCAAACACCCCTACGAGCGTCGCCATCGGGACGGTACTCTAGAGCAGTATTCATGCCCTATCATGATGCATCATGGGACATCCTGTGAACACTCTTACGCCGCCAATCCAATGGCCCTCATACTCGATGTTTTTCTCTTACTTTCATCACATCTTCACTATGTATCTAATCCTTAGTTTAATTGAATCATGAATAAAATTAACCCTTAGAGTGTAGCACTCTCACTATACTGGTCTTATTCATTTAATTCACATGACCCAAACCTTGGTCTTCTCATTTCAAATATCATTTCCACATTTCTTTTATTGCCGGTATAAGGCTTGGCTATACCCTAATTCTCAATTTCAACTCATAATTACAGTATCGAGCTTTTCATACTCATAAGATCTTTTCATGATTAATCACAATTCATGTTTCATAAGCATAGCATTCATGTATTCACATCTTTCATAACTCATCACAATCAATAATTCAACTTCACGTGCAATTTATGTGTAAGAATAAATTTCAACTAGTAGTAATCAACAATTCATGTATCCCACAAATCTATTATTCTTATTTCAAAATCTTACTACAAGCACAAGTTAGGAATCCAATTAATTACACCAATCACACTTCCAGAAATTCCTCATTACTAATTTTTCATCTTTATAACTCAAAAATCTCATTTATTTTTCCTTTATTTAAAAAGATAATTTGATTTCAAAAAAAGGAAGTCCTTTCTTACAAAAACCCCAATTTCTTAATCACACTTTATCAAAAGTTATATAATTTTTTTTTATAAAAGTTCCAATAATTTTCAGTTTTTAATCTGTCTTTTTCTCAATTTTTTTTCTATTTTTAAAACTCAATTAATCAAAATAATCAAAAAAAAACATTTTTTTAAAACTTGACTGGATTCGAACCCACAACCAGCGGTGAAACAGACAGTGCACAAGACCAACGCGCCAAAGCCGTCGAACGATATAACTAGGGGTTATAATCCCTAAGTATCGACTCTCGGCTATTTGGGTTTTTAACAAAAAATAAAAACAAAGTCACAGTATCGAACCCGAGACCTCCTCCTACTATAGTGGCCAAAGCTCTACCGACCAGTTGGTCTAAGTGGCCAATTGGTTTTGAAAGTAATTAATTTGGGTTTTGATTTTGCTCTCTGTTCATAGTTATAAATTCATGAAGTCTCAAAACAAAATTGTCTCTTTTTCTCCTCTTTTGGAAACATAATTTTCCAGAATAAAAATACATTCAATTCTACAGTAACCAGTATTTTTATGAGTATTTTCAACTCTTTAAAACATATATTTTAGCCTTAGTTTGTATTCCATGATCATAATTTCGACATTCGAGAACTAAAGCATACTTCTTCATAATTAAATATAGGTTCCCACAAAAATTCACTACATTAATGTTCTCTTACTTATTGACAACTACTATGTTTTTAGAACACAAAATCATCTTTTCTAATGAATAAAACTTATATTTTACCAACTAATTTACACATGATGCATTCAATCATTTGTCTAACAATTATATGGCACACAAAATGGAGAATTCTACTACAAAAATTAACAATTAACTCTTAGTAAACCATTCCATCAATTCATCTATAATATACCATTCTACTTTAATACTTTAATTAACAATCATGGGTCCAACCTCTTACTAGTTAATTCACATAATTGCATTTAAAACATACCGAGCATGCATTCTAATATTAGAAGCAAATGAGAAACACTCACTTTCACCCATGATTAATAAATCTAGCAACCCAATTAACACACATCAACTAGTTTATCAGTTCTCCTCTAATTAGGCAAACATGGATTTCATTTCAACTAGTTGCTTTTTAACAACAATTCAATTCATTTCTAACATGATTTCTACTTTAGAAGTCATGAGAAACACCCACCTCTTTGGAGAAAAAGCCAATTAAAAGTTTCTATAGTCCCCTAGAATGCGAGAGAGTGCATTCTCCTACTAGATTGTGATGCAAAAGATCCTCCTTCTTGCTTCCTTGCCAAAACCGAGAGCTCCTTGTGGGGAAAGATGGGCCGGCCTCCAATGTAGGGACACACACACACACACACTCACACTCACTCTAATATATTTCTCCTATATAATTTTCTTTCTTTCAATAGTTTCTTAGTGTAGAATATAAGTAGGTGGGGGGTATTTATACTAGTTCTATGATGGATTGGAGGGCTAGGATTTTATTATATGGTAAAAGATGGATGGCTAGGATAGGAGGGGAAGTTGTAGCAACCACCCACACTCAAAAAAACTACCCATGCACACACACACCCACTCCCTATCACTCCCATGCATAATCCGGCCTCCACATGGTGTGCATTGCACACTACGTGCATGCACCTGCCCCCTAGTACCCCCCTATTTGAAGTTTGTACAATTTTAATTAATCAAATTGTTCACAATTTGTCTCTACATGACAAGTGTGACCATTTAAATGATTAATTAAATTTGTGGGCTTCACAAATAGTGGGCTTAGACTTGTGGGCCAAAATAATAAAATAATAAATTATTAAAGTTGGCTCAAACTAAGAAAATAGTGTTTTAGGCTTTACAAAATAGGCTTTTAGAAAAATAAAGGAAGAAAATAATTGTTCATACTACAAAAAGAAATTATATACATAAAAATAAATTGTAACGCCCCGAATTCCAAATACACTGAATTCGAGATGTTCTACAAGATCTTTTCACTTTCTTCAGTACAACTTTACAAGGAATTTTAAACTTTTCACTTTACATCAGAGTTTACATCAATATTACACTTTTCATTTGCACAGCGGAAGTAAAATTTACAACAATTAAATAAATGTACAACAACATGGTATAATCTTTATGCATCCATTCCTCTTTAACCTTTAACATGCCATTTACCTGCATATAAGACTGTGGGTACGTCAGTTTATTCAACCGACGATCATTATACACGGCCATCCTCTCTATGCCGGAAATAGTATAACTTAATTTTCCATATTTAGCAAACACAAACTGGTCACAAATCAAGCTACAGGGACTACCCTATTGATGTTGTGTTGTGATTGTGCACTTAGTCCTTAATGCAATTATTTATGTTACATGACACTAATGCACACTTGTTCGGAGTCTATGCATCCCATACTACATAGGTCCGAGGGCAAGCCTCTTAATCGTTCTTCATCTTTGTAGGGTTCAATCCCTCGCCATGACTTAATCTACTACTGTAACTACGGCAGTGTCTTAGATGGTCTATGAGTGTAAGCACGTGTACAGAAACTGGAGGGGAATCCCACGTCATGTCACGACGCATCGTGAAAAACCTATGGACAATTCAACCTCCTTCATGGCACACGATCCTCATGCAGTCACCAAAAATCCCACAAGTGTCACCACCGGGCCGGTACCCTGGAACAGTATCCACGTCATGTCACGACGCATCGTGAAGAACCTGTGAAATACTCTCTTCCGCCACGGCACCCTGGAGCCGTATCCACGTCATGTCACGACTCATCGTGAAGAACCTGTGAAATACCCTCCGCCGCAAATCCGATGGCCCTCACTCGTGTTTTTCTCCTACTTTCATCACCTCTCCACTATGTACTAATTATTAGAATCATGAATAAAAATCAAAGCTCTAGAGTTAGCCTCTCCACTCATCCGGACTTATTCATTTCATGTTCACATGACCAACCTTGGTCTTCTTTTCAATTTCATTTCATTTCCACTGCCGGGGGAGACTTAGCTACTCTTTTGTTCAATTTCTAATTCACTTCAATTTGAGCATTTCCAACTCATGAATTCATTTTTCATTGCCTCAGCATATCATGTTCTTAATTTTCATATTCATGTAATTCTTCAATCAAAGTATGACTCATTTCATGTAAATTTCTCAAAACTACGATTTATTTCATATAAATTCATACAGCAATAAAAGAGTTCATCAACATCAATCATAAAGTTCACAACCTTCAAAATAGACAGAATAATGTTCTCTGACATAACTAAACACTCTGGACAGTCGACCTGGATCTCTTCCAGTCGACTTGTTCAGTCAATTCCAGTTATTCGTAACCACTCGGGAGAGTCGACTGCTGCACATGGCAGTCGGCTGTTCCGCAGTGTTTCCAAATTCAATTATCACCCACAGGACAGTCGACTGTCGTTCAACACAGTCGCCTATTTTGCGGAGTTCAGTTATCTAATTTCTCAGGTTCTATGCAGTCGACTGCTACACACATTAGGTCGACTGAACCGGTTAAAAATCTCAAATTAAGGAATCATTCCTTCATTCTATTTACACATCACACTTTGTCTCGCTATTCTTCAACAAGAATAATTCACATTTTATTGTTCACATTATTCTCGAAATGGGAAGTACAAACGAATATTCACAGTTCATATTTTCATACATCTATCACATAATGTCACTTCAATCTCTACTATACTAATCTTCTTCATTTCTAGTTCTTTTGCAATGTATAATTACCCAAAAATACACATATCAAAATCATAGTTCTGATTACACCTTTTATTACCAAATCACATTTTATTCCATGCAACAATTCCCAAATTATCTTTATAAAGTCTCATGTATTTTCAAAAGAGTAGAACATTCGAGTTTATAAAAAAATGTATCAGTACCAGTCGACTTATACTATAGTAAGTCGACTGTCCAGGGGAAAACATCCATGATTTTAAGTAAATAGTTGACTTATAACGGCACCAGTCGACTTAAATGAGCATATAAGTCGACTTACAAGGTCCTAGGTCGACTTACCAGAACGTTTCTTTTCCAACATTTCTCAACAATTAATGCCACTAATCTCTTTATTAGCCAAGTTCACATTCATGGTTATAATTAATCCATATCACCTTAGATTTTTACTAATACAATCACATACAATTGCATACTCACATTCCAATCAATTCATAGGTCAATTTTTCAATTAGAAGTGTACTCTTATTAGTATTTTTCATGCATCATTTCTCAATATAATACTAGCATCATTTCTAATTAGAAATAAGGAAAATCAAACCCACTATCATTCATTCAAACAAGCATTTCTACTTTAGAAATATGGAGAATTTTACCCACCTTGTATGAAGAGAAACAAACACAATTGCAACTAAGTTCTTGCAACAAGATGCACCTCCTCCTAGACGATGCGCACACAAGCTCCACAAGCACCAATCCCGTGCTCCTCCTAGTGATGGCCGGCCTCTTCTCCTCCTTGGAAAATGCAAGCAATCCCACACAACCCTCTCAATCTTTTACTCACAACTTACTACGAAATTAGACTATAGTTTGGAAAGATATAATTGCATAAGAATACTAGCCATGGGGGGGGGGGGGGGGGGGTATTTATACTAGAAATCAACTAGAATGGAGGGCTAGGATTAGTTGGTTGGTTGTAGGATGGAAGGCTAGGATGAGAGTAGGAGTTACCACAACTGCCCACATTCACATAACTACCACACCATGACCACCACTAGACTTTTGAATCTCCCTCCAAAAGAAGTGTACCCGGCCATTAGGATAAGTGTGCATTGCACGTGTACGTGTAGTGCACGTGCACGCAACTAGGACCAAAAATTGTGCATTTTAATTTTGTACAAAAATAAAATAGACTTTTTAAATAAATTAATCCATGGGCTTAGTTTTATGGGCCAAAATAGTCATTTTAAAATAAAATAAATAAAATATATTTTGGACTTTAAGAAAAAGGCTTTAAAATAAGGCTTTCTATCCATTTAAAGAAAAAGGCTTTTGTATAAAATAATTTGAGAACACATATTTAAATATTCATACACATCACAATAAAAATAATTATAAGATTTTAATTCAATCAAAATGTTGCACGTGTACACTACGTGCAAAATAAATAATTTTTCATTAATTGAAAAATCAGGGTATTACAACACTCCCTCCTTAGAATAGTTCCGTCCCCGGAACTACAGTCAAGAGCGAGAAAAACAGAAAACACAACAACAAGAACAAAAGATACAAAGATACAATCAAGCAAAAAGCTCAGGATAGTCCTTCAACATCCTCTCCTCAGATTCCCAAGTAGCCTCTTCAACCAAATAGTTTTTCCAGACTACCTTGACCATCGGTATCGTCTTATTCCTCAAGACTTTCTCCCTACGGTCAACAATCTCTACAGGAGACTCGATGTAATTCAGATCCAACTGCAAACCTTCCGGCACTTCAGGCAAATGATGACTCGGATCTGGAATATAACCTCTCAGCATAGACACATGAAAGATATTGTGCACCTGAGACAACTCTTCCGGTAATTCAAGCCGGTAAGCATTTTTTCCGATCCTTTTCAATATCTTATACGGGCCTATAAACCTCGGGGCTAACTTTCCGCCTTTGCCAAAACGAACCAC
This sequence comes from Hemerocallis citrina, assembly GCA_017893485.1. Classification (NCBI taxonomy): domain Eukaryota; kingdom Viridiplantae; phylum Streptophyta; class Magnoliopsida; order Asparagales; family Asphodelaceae; genus Hemerocallis; species Hemerocallis citrina. Next base: position 113,385,770 of record CM030362.1, read on the forward strand.
ACCTTTACTGGGTGATACCTTCAGAAAGACGAAGTCACCAACCTCAAACTCAAGGTCCCTTCTCCGGTTGTCTGCATAGCTTTTCTGCCTGCTCTGAGCTTCCACCAACCTTTTCCTGATCAGAACAATCTTCTCAGAAGTTTGCTGCACAAGCTCAGGACCAAACAACTGACGCTCCCCAACTTCATACCAACAAACAGGAGTCCTGCACTTCCTGCCATACAAAGCTTCGTACGGCGCCATCCCGATGCTAGCCTGAAAACTGTTGTTGTAGGCAAACTCTACCAAAGGTAAATGCCTTTCCCAACTGCCTCCAAAGTCTAGTATACAACACCTAAGTATATCCTCAAGAATACGATTGACTCTCTCGGTCTGCCCATCGGTTTGCGGATGAAAAGCAGTGCTGAAATCTGTCTTGGTACCCAAAGCTGTCTGAAGACTCCTCCAGAAATGCGAAGTAAACCGCGCATCTCGATCAGACACAATAGTTAAGGGAACACCATGAAGTCTGACAATCTCGCCAACATACATCTCAGCTAACTTGTCCATCGAAGCAGTGAGTTTCATTGCCAAAAAGTGAGCGGACTTGGTCAGTCGATCGACTATAACCCAAATCGCGTCATTGCCCTTAGAACTCTTAGGCAATCTGAAATCCATACTGATGTTATCCCACTTCCATTCCGGAATAGGTAACGGCTGTAATAGACCCCCGGGTCTCTGATTTTCGGCTTTGACTTGCTGACAAACCTCACACTTCGCAACAAAATCAGCCACATCCCGCTTCAAACCTGACCACGAGAAATGTTATTTGATGTCTTTGTACATCTTAGTACTCCCAGGATGTACAGACAGAAGAGTAGCATGCGCCTCCTGAAGAATACTCTCTTTCAGGTCCGCCTGATTTGGAACACACAGTCTATCTCCGAACCACAGCACTCCATCCCTGGTTTGAAATCCGGACAACCTGCCAGCACTAACCTGCTCCTTCATCTCCAAGATATCAGCATCAATCTCCTGACTTGCAATGATCCTTGCATTCAAAGAAGGCTGAAGCCTCAACTGAGCCAAAGATGCTCCCAATCCTAGCAAGACAACTTCAATACCTGCTCGGTCCAACTCCTCAATCAGATGCTTCTGAGTTGTAATCAAACTGGCCAAACTGCTCTTGCGGCTAAGTGCATCAGCAACAACATTAACTTTTCCAGGATGATACTTGATCTGAGGTCGCATGTCCTCGAGCACTTCCAACCATCTCCGCTGCCTCAAATTCAGATCCCTCTGCCGATATATGTACTTCAAGCTCTTGTGATCCGTGTACATGTTCAACTTCTCACCGTACACGTAGTGTCTCCATTGCTTCAGGGCAAAGATAATCGCAGCCAACTCTAGATCATGAGTCGGGTAATTCTTCTCATGTGGTCGTAGTTGTCTAGACCCATAAGCGATTACTCTACCTTCTTGCATTAAGATACAACCAAGCCCACGATGTGAAGCATCGCTAAAAATATCATACTCAACACCTGCTCTAGGCAAAGCCAAAATAGGTGTAGTAGTCAGCTTCTCTTTCAACTCCTGAAAGCTTGCCTCACATTGCTCGGTCCACTTGAAGCTCACATTCTTCTTGGTCAGTCCAGTAGGCGGTACAGCTATCTGAGCGTAACCTTGAATGAATCTCCTGTAGTATCCAGTCATCCCAAGAAAACTTCTGACTTCTTTCACTGTAGTAGGCCTAACCCAATCTCTCACTGCCTCTATCTTCTGAGGGTCAGTTGCCACTCCCTCCTTAGAAAGGATGTGACCTAGGAATGCCACTTCAGATTTCCAGAAATCACACTTGGATAACTTGGCATACAACTTCTGCTCTTCCAGCTTCTGCAACACTGCTGCCAGATGCTCGGTGTGCTCCTCCTCTGACTTGGAGTACACGAGAATATCGTCGATAAACACCACGACGAAAGAATCAATAAACGGCCTCAGAACTCTGTTCATCAAATCCATGAAGATTGCGGGTGCATTCTTCACTCCGAATGGCATAACTAAGAATTCGTAATGCCCATGCCGAGTTCTAAATGCAGTTTTGTGCACATCTTCCGCTTTCACTCGCACTTGGTGATATCCTGATCGAAGATCTATTTTGGAGAATACAGCTGCTCCTTGTAGACGATCGAACAAGTCATCAATTCGAGGAATAGGATACTTATTCTGAACAGTGACCTTATTCAGCTCCCGGTAATCGATACACATTCTCATCGATCCATCCTTCTTCTTTACCAAAAGAACTGGTGCTCCCCAAGGTGACGCACTAGGTTGAATAAAGCCTTTCTCCAACAGTTCCTCAATCTGCCATTTCACCTCATCCTGTTCCACTGGAGCCATCCTATAAGGTGCCCTAGAAATGGGTGCACTTCCCGGTTGAACAGTGATGCTGAACTCTACATCACGATGCGGGGGTAACCCAGGAAAATCATCCAAGAACACAGTCGGATAGTCCCGAACCACAGGAATCCCTTGCAATTCCACAGGAGTCTTTTCCTTGCGGATAGTTGCCACCAACTTAGAACACTTCTGCTTCCCTTGGAAAGTGACTTCAGGTCCACCTGGAGCCTTCACTGTTACTGTCTTGGTCTTGCACTCGATGCTCGCACTGTACACCGACATCCAATCAATGCCAATGATAACATCGACTCCCAAGATAGTCAGCTCGATCAGATCAATGCCAAAGATTCAATCTCCAATCACAATCTCGCAATCAGCGTAATACCGATCAGTGGTTAAAGTTTCCCCTGATGGAGTAGCTACTGCTAAGATCTTGCCTGAAAAAATCTTCAGTTCAACTCCTAACATTTTAGCAAATCTAGGAGACACAAATGTATGAGAGGATCCAGTATCGAACAATACAACAGCTTTCATTCCATTAAGATAAAGTTCTCCTGTTACATAATACACACCATTACATAACAGTTTCACAATATGAACGGGAAGAAGAAATGACAAAACCACTAAACATCAGCCCTCGTACCAGAGATGACCTGATCTGCTTCCTCAGTATCAGCCTCTATCAAGGCAAACACTCACCCTGATTGGTACGGCCTCTTCCCAGACTGCTGCATTGGTGCATTGCGATTACTGTTCCATAGCTTGGAGCATTGAGACATGAAATGCCCCGTCTCACCACAGTTGAAGCAAGTCACCGCAGGAGGTCTCACCACATTGTTTCCAGGTCCTCCAGCTACACTAACAGCGTTCGCCCCTGTCGGTTTGAACCTTTGTGCAGATGGTTGCCCCTTGAAACTCCCAGAATGTGCAGGCCTCTTACCAGTCTGCCAGTTGTTCCTCCGGTTCTGAACAACATGGAACTGCTCCATATCTGCTTCTGTCGTAGCTGCCCTCTTCACCAATTTGTCGAATCTTCTGATACCAAGGGGTATCATCCGGGACCTCAAGCTCGGCCTTAGTCCATGCTCAAACTTCCGAGCCTTCTTCGCCTCATCTATCACCAGTTCTGGAGCATACCTAGAGAGCTGAGTAAACTTGGTCTCATACTCCCTTACTGACATGCTGCCTTGCTGAAGTGACAGAAATTCCATAGCCTTCTTCTCCTGAACATCGGAGGGGAAATAATGACTGCGGAATTCTTCCAGAAATTCCTCCCAGCCAAGCACTATACCTCCCATGGTCCTCTTCATGGATTGCCACCAAACCGTCGCATCCTTCTCGAATTGCAAAGTCGCTAACTTGACCTTGCTGCCTTCCGGTGTCTCCAACACCTCAAAGATTGTCTCCACTTGCCGAATCCAGTTGTCAGCCGCATCTGGGTCTGACTTTCCCTCGAATACAGGTAATTTCATTCTCTTGAATGATTCCACCAGCTTAATCGCCTCGGGTACTTGATTCACTGGCCCCCTTCCTTGGTTCATAGCCACTGCATTAAGCGTCTGGTAGACCCTTGCAAGTTCGGTCTCCAGATCCAAACCTTTCCCATTCCTAGCTCCTCTTCTCGACATATTCTGATGCAAAAGATCCATTAAATTCGAAGTATAAGACAAGAATTTAAACCAACTTGCATTTCATTGAATTCCAAACTTTATACATTCGAATTAAAACATTTCTTAACATCAGAATGGAAGAAAATAGAAGCTACAACAATCTAACTCCTACGGGTCCTCTTCGCTGCTCGAAGTTCTTCCCGTAGTTCATCAACTTCATCCTTCAGCACATCTGTCAGGTTCTTCCTCTTCTCAAGTTCCCATACCCGGTGACTGAGAACTGAAAAGTCGTCCTTTCGCTTCGCCAGCTGAGCCTCCAATAATCCGACTCTCTCTCGCAGTGTCTCTACCTGCCTCTGAAGAGAAGTCACAAGACCACTTGGAACTGGTCCCTCTTCTTCATCAGAAAAAGAATCGTCAGATGAATCTAGAGGTGGGGTAATCTTTCGAGATTCAGACCATTCCTCCTCATCAGAATCTGCTTGCCCAGGGTGATACTCATCCTCAGAATCAGCCTGTCTAGGATGGTACTCTTCCTCAATGATATGCCAGTCGTCGTCTCCAGCAGGGTCGAAGTGATCAGCCATCTTAGAATAGAGAGGAAGAAGCATGAGTCATAGAGCAACACAAATGTAAGTCACTTACATTTAAATCTCTAAACTCAAACACACACTCTAATGTCCACTTTTAGGGTGTCGTTCCTTATAAATTTGTACCAAATAGGGAAAGCGTAGAAAGCGTGGCTCTGATACCACTCTGTAACGCCCCGAATCCCAAATACACTGAATTCGAGATGTTCTACAGGATCTTTTCACTTTCTTCAGTACAACTTTACAAGGAATTTTAAACTTTTCACTTTACATCAGAGTTTACATCAATATTACACTTTTCATTTGCACAGCGGAAGTAAAATTTACAACAATTAAATAAATGTACAACAACATGGCATAATCTTTATGCATCCATTCCTCTTTAACCTTTAACATGCCATTTACCTGCATATAAGACTGTGGGTACGTCAGTTTATTCAACCGACGATCATTATACACGGCTATCCTCTCTATGCCGGAAATAGTATAACTTAATTTTCCATATTTAGCAAACACAAACTGGTCACAAATCAAGCTACAGGGACTACCCTATTGATGTCGTGTTGTGATTGTGCACTTAGTCCTTAATGCAATTATTTATGTTACATGACACTAATGCACACTTCATGACTCATCGTGAAGAACCTGTGAAATACCCTCCGCCGCAAATCCGATGGCCCTCACTCGTGTTTTTCTCCTACTTTCATCACCTCTCCACTATGTACTAATTATTAGAATCATGAATAAAAATCAAAGCTCTAGAGTTAGCCTCTCCACTCATCCGGACTTATTCATTTCATGTTCACATGACCAACCTTGGTCATCTTTTCAATTTCATTTCATTTCCACTGCCGGGGGAGACTTAGCTACTCTTTTGTTCAATTTCTAATTCACAACTTCCAATTTAAGCATTTCCAACTCATGAATTCATTTTTCATTGCCTCAGCATATCATGTTCTTAATTTTCATATTCATGTAATTCTTCAATCAAAGTATGACTCATTTCATGTAAATTTCTCAATTCAAACTACGATTTATTTCATATAAATTCATACAGCAATAAAAGAGTTCATCAACATCAATCATAAAGTTCACAACCTTCAAAATAGACAGAATAATGTTCTCTGACATAACAAAATACTCTGGACAGTCGACTTGGATCTCTTCCAGTCGACTTGTTCAGTCAATTCCAGTTATTCATAACCACTCGGGAGAGTCGACTGCTGCACATGGCAGTCGGCTGTTCCACAGTGTTTCCAAATTCAATTATCACCCACAGGACAGTCGCCTGTCGTTCAACACAGTCGCCTGTTTTGCGGAGTTCAGTTATGTAATTTCTCAGGTTCTATACAGTCGACTGCTACACACATTAGGTCGAATGAACCGGTTAAAAATCTCAAATTAAGGAATCATTCCTTCATTCTATTTACACATCACACTTTGTCTCGCTATTCTTCAACAAGAATAATTCACATTTTATTGTTCACATTATTCTCGAAATGGGAAGTACTAACGAATATTCACAGTTCATATTTTCATACATCTATCACATAATGTCACTTCAATCTCTACTATACTAATCTTCTTCATTTCTAGTTCTTTTGCAAGGTATAATTACCCAAAAATACACATATAAAAATCATAGTTCTGATTACACCTTTTATTACCAAATCACATTTTATTCCATGCAACGATTCCCAAATTATCTTTATAAAGTCTCATGTATTTTCAAAAGAGTAGAACATTCGAGTTTATAAAAAAATGTATCAGTACCAGTCGACTTATACTATAGTAAGTCGACTGTCCAGGGGAAAACATCCATGATTTTAAGTAAATAGTTGACTTATAATGGCACCAGTCGACTTAAATGAGCATATAAGTCGACTTACAAGGTCCTAAGTCGACTTACCAGAACGTTTCTTTTCCAACATTTCTCAACAATTAATGCCACTAATCTCTTTATTAGCCAAGTTCACATTCATGGTTATAATTAATCCATATCACCTTAGATTTTTACTAATCCAATCACATACAATTGCATACTCACATTCCAATCAATTCATAGGTCAATTTTCCAATTAGAAGTGTACTCTTATTAGTATTTTTCATGCATCATTTCTCAATATAATGCTAGCATCATTTCTAATTAGAAATAAGGAAAATCAAACCCACTATCATTCATTCAAACAAGCATTTCTACTTTAGAAATATGGAGAATTTTACCCACCTTGTATGGAGAGAAACAAACACAATTGCAACTAAGTTCTTGCAACAAGATGCACCTCCTCCTAGACGATGCGCACACAAGCTCCACAAGCACCAATCCCGTGCTCCTCCTAGTGATGGCCGGCCTCTTCTCCTCCTTGGAAAATGCAAGCAATCCCACACAACCCTCTCAATCTTTTACTCACAACTTACTACTAAATTAGACTATAGTTTGGAAAGATATAATTGCATAAGAATACTAGCCGGGGGGGGGGGGGGGGGGGGGTTATTTATACTAGAAATCAGCTAGAATGGAGGACTAGGATTAGTTGGTTGGTTGTAGGATGGAAGGCTAGGATGAGAGTAGGAGTTACCACAACTGCCCACATTCACATAACTACCACACCATGACCACCACTAGACTTTTGAATCTCCCTCCAAAAGAAGTGTACCCGGCCATTAGGAGAAGTGTGCATTGCATGTGTACGTGTAGTGCACGTGCACGCAACTAGGACAAAAAATTGTGCATTTTAATTTTGTACAAAAATAAAATAGACTTTTTAAATAAATTAATCCATGGGCTTAGTTTTATGGGCCAAAATAGTCATTTTAAAATAAAATAAATAAAATATATTTTGGGCTTTAAGAAAAAGGCTTTAAAATAAGGCTTTCTATCTATTTAAAGAAAAAGGCTTTTGTATAAAATAATTTGAGAACATTACACATTACACAATAAAAATAATTATAAGATTTTAATTCAATCAAAATGTTGCACGTGCACACTACGTGCAAAATAAATAATTTTTCATTAATTGAAAAATCAGGGTATTACATAAATAAATAAATATACATACGAAATTTGCACATGCACAACACGTGAAAACCAATATTTTTATTAAAATGAAAGTTTAGGGTATTACAACACTCCCTCCTTAGAATAGTTCCGTTCCCGGAACTACAATTAAAGAGTAAGAAAACAAAACACAAATAAGAAAATACAATCAAGCAAAGAGCTCAGGATGATCCTTCATCATCCTCTCCTTAGATTCCCAAGTAGCCTCTTCAACCAACTGGTTTCTCCAGACTACCTTGACCATCGGTATCGTCTTATTCCTCAAGACTTTCTCCCGGCGATCAACAATCTCAACTGGAAGCTCAATGTAACTCAGATCCAACTGCAAACCCTTTGGCACTTCGGGAAAATGATGACTTGGATCTAGAATATAATCTCTCAGCATAGACACAAGAAAGACATTGTGCACCTGAGACAACTCTTCCGGTAACTCAAGCCGGTAAGCAGTTTTCTCGATCCTTTTCAATATCTTATACTGTCCTATGAAACTCGGGGCTAACTTTCCACCCTTGCCGAATCGGATCACGCCTTTGCTGGGCGATACCTTCAGAAAGACAAAGTCACCAACCTCAAACTCAAGGTCCCTCAACCGGTTGTCTGCATAGCTCTTCTGCCTACTCTGAGCATCCACCAACCTCTTTATGATCAGATCAATCTTTTCAGAAGTCTGCTGCACAATCTCAGGCCCAAACATCTGACGCTCCCCTAACTTCGAACCAACAAACAGGTATCCTGCACTTCCTGCCATATAAAGCTTCGTACGGCTCCATCCCAATACTAGTCTGAAAACTGTTGTTTTTGGCGAACTCCACCAAAGCTAAATGCCTTTTCTAACTGCCTCCAAAGTCTAGTACACAGCACCGAAGCACGTCCTCAAGAATACGGTTAACTCTCTCGGTCTGCCCATCGGTCTGGGGATGACAAGCAGTGCTAAATCCATCTTGGTATCCAAGGTTGTCTGAAGACTCCTCTAGAAATGCGAAGTAAACCGCGCATCTCGATCAAACACGATGGTCAACGGAACACAATGAAGCCTGACGATCTCACAAACATACATCTCAGCCAACTTGTCCATCGAAGTAGTGAGTTTCATCGCCAAGAAGTGAGCGAACTTGGTTAGTCGATCGACTATGACCCAAATCGCATCATTGCCTTTTGGACTCTTAGGCAAACCCGTGATGAAATCCATACTGATGTTATCCCACTTTCATTCGGAATAGGTAACGGTTGCAATAGACCTCCGGATTTCTGATTCTCGACTTTGACTTGCTGACAAATCTCACACCTCGACACAAATTCAGTCACATCCTGTAACACCTCGACACAAATCTCAACCTCGTATATATCCTTATTTTACATTTGCATAATACGAATTCACATACAATACATTACTTTTCAATTTGAATTCCCTAACACGAATATTCATCTTTCCACAATTATCGTCATAGCAGCATTTCACTATTTATATGAATATAACTACAGGATATTATTACACCTTTCTTTAATAACCATTTATATGAATACAAACTCATAACACAACATACTTTCTTTAATAACCATTTTCATAATCAATCTCATAATACAGGTATTTATTTTATTGTGTTATAACAAGTATCACATCATAAACATATGCATCTATTCTCATAATACCACATTCCTTCATGTCTTATGACATAAATATAACATCTCATTGCCCATTGCAATATACTCACATTTCATCACATCGTTAACACATCACTAATTAGAATACTTACATTCATTGCATCAAAAACATGTTTTATAGCTCATTCTCATCTCATTATACCACTTTAGTAATTTCTCATTCTTATAAGTAATATATCTTATTATCATTTTCACTAATATCACAATTTACCATTAATTTTACTTTCATTCTCATCAATTTATACTCCATATCCCAAACATAGTTTGGGCAATAATATATTACATACCAAAGCCGATAGCTTGGGTAATAATCACCGCACCCCAAACACATAGTCTGGGTAATATCACATCACATCTCAAGCCAATAGTTTGGTTATTAATTTATTTCAATTACTATTCATCTTCACTTTACTTAATTCTTCATTTCCATTAATCATTACCACTATCATGCCAACTCACCCTGCGAATTATGCCAAGGTAGGTAGTTCCCACCATTTCCACAGAAATAGCGGGCAGGTAGTTTCTTGACACAATTCCAAGGTGTAACAACTCATATCATACTGTATTTTACTTTAATAATCATTCTCATTACACAATTACTTCATACTATTTATATTAACACACGTCTCTTTTACTTTTCATTTTAAATTAACCACATGCTGCATTTCATCCACAACCACTTTCTTTCACATTCACAATTCACTTTCCACTTTCTTTACTCTCACATTTTTATTTACACTTAGTTATTTTATTAGTTTGTCGACCAGTGAGCCACAGTATCCCAATATATTGAAAGCCGACAGCCCAGTAAAACACGCGGACTGATGCTCACACAAAGTCTTACTCGTCCGAGGCTACGCCAGCGAGGGAACACCGCACCCCAGATAAACTGGGTACTTCCTCGCGATGGCTGTCATCGAGGGAAAAACACCGCACCCCAGGTAAACTGGGTACTTCCTCGCGATAGCTGTCATCGAGGGAAAAACATCGCACCCCAGGTAAACTGGGTACTTCCTCGCGATAGCTGTCATCGAGGAAAAAACACCGTACCCCAGGTAAACTGGGTACTTCCTCCCAGCCGATAGCCAGGAGGGAAAAACACCGCACCCCAGGTAAACTGGGTACTTCCTCGCGACAGCTGTCATCGAGGAAAACTGGGCCTCAAGCCAATAGCTTGGGCGATAAAACTCCGCGGCCCAGATAAACTGGGTACTTCCTCTCCACAATTAAAACCATCATATCATATTATTGCATAATATAAATGCGCCATGATATTTATTTTGTCATAACACCCCACATTAAGAATACCATATTATTCATTACCTCATTGTATCATATATAGGCATACGCCAAGTTATAACATTAATAAAAGAACTACATTATGCTATTCCATATCGTAAGAGTATCAAAACGTATAATTCATCACATTATAATATCATACTATTGGTCATTAATTCACTTCGAACATAATTGTAATATAAACATATACCCACTTACTAACTTCATCAATTATCACATCACGAGTCAATATCATAATATATATATCACAAACATACACCACAAATGCGGGTTTCCAAGAAAAAGGAGCCAAAATCATTTATTTTCTCTAATTAAATCTCATAATATCCAATTATAGCATACTAGTTCATACACCATATTCCATGTAAGTAAAATTACCTATAAGGGCCTATATGCCCCAAAATAAACATAAAACATGTACTATATATACACGAGTCTCCAAAATATGACCACAATCACTAATTTCATCTAATTACGTCTCATAACATCTATCCATAGCATGCTAGCCTATACACAAGGCTCCACATATACCAAATTACCTATATCAGCCTATATACCCAAAAATATGCACGAACATGCACGAGGTAAAAATATGCATAAACCATTTAATATATTTAATTTTTATACTTCAAACCGTCACACTAATCCATAATATAGGTTTTATATACTTAAAATAGTTAATTTCACCATATATCACAAAAACCCATTTTCGGGCCCCAAAAATCTGTATTTTCATTGAAAATCAATTTTTGCTATAACTTCTACAAAATATATCAAAAAGCCACGAAATTTGGCCACAATATAAAATATTTATAAATACAACATACTCACCTGATGGATCGAGCAAACGATGTCCCACGTCCGCCCGGTAGCCAGTCGAAACCTAATTGGAAAATTATAGAACCGATTAGCTTAAAACTCAAAACTCGACCTACGGACCTCCAAATTCAAATCTGTCTTCACCCACATGTCACAAATGACATAAGTAGGCGAGCTACATCGACGGATTTCAAATTCGAACCCCAATACAAGAACTCACATATTGATTGGAGGCTTTCTAATAGGAAAATTTCCTATCTCCTAATTTCTTTAATCCATTCTTTCTAATCTCTCAAATTAGGGTTAATAATAATAATAGGACTCAATTACACCTCCAAACCCAACAAATTCTCACCAAAATCTCGCTCGGGCATTTCACCGAATACCCAGCATGCACTTTTTACCTACAGTCCATTTCACTCAATTTAATTGAGCTTAAAGCCTATAAAAATTTCCAAAATTTCTCATTAATCCTCTTATAATATTTTTCACCCTCCAATAATTTTTTCTACCATCAATGGAACCAATTTTTCCTTTCCAAATTTCCAAACCCTAATTCATTAACAACTTGAAAATTCTCGAATAATATGCTAATTTCTCACCTCTACTACTCCTACCATCTCCAAACCTCCTTACTATAATATTTCTACTCAATAAAACTAACCACACTTAATTTTATACAATAAAATAGAATGGGGTATACCTTCCCGAAGCCCTCTCCAAAAACCGACGCTACCACATTGTAAAGAACCCTAGCCTATCCCTCAATTTAATTATAGAATCATGGAGAGATGGAGTGGATTTGGGCATGGGAAGGGATGGCCGAAGGTGGGTTCGGTATGGTCAGGAGGAAAGAACGGGAGTGATATGGCTAAAAATGGGGTTAAATCGGAACCGTCCAGATTGGGAACGAATCTTGAAGCTCAGGGGTAAAACGGTAATTTCACATATAGACGGGTCCGAAGCGGGCACTGGATCTCCCCTTCACAGATCCAACAACCCGCAAAACGGACCCACTCCAGCTGGGTACGGGTCCCGACCCAAGACAAACCCAGACCAGATAGAGGAAATCAGGGTCACTGATTTGACTAAATCAACGGGCCTGATTTACAGTTATCCTCTCACCGGGAATCAGGGGTTAGTTTCCTAAACTAATTGTGAGGATTTTACTCCTAACGGTTTCACAGGAAATCAGGTCCCTAATTAGACTCCCAGGGCGACTATAAATACCTCCTACCTACCACTGTGACTAGGTGATCACTCTTTTGCCAACTTAAGCTCTTTCTTAATCATCACTGGTTACTGACAAGAGCGTCGGAGGATGCGTCGCCGGGATCAACCCCGGTGTATCACACTTCCTTGCAGGTGAGCGACGGGAGTCAGCAGCCCAATTCTGACGAACAGGCTTGGATCCGCTATTCAGGTTTTTCCACGAACTCACAAATCTCATCTGTTTACCCCCACACCAGAATCAGCGGTAACAGATTGGCGCCGTCTGTGGGAAACCATACGAATAGCAACCCATTCCTTCCCGTCGACTAGCTCTTCTCCAGCCATGCCTCCCAGAAAGGTCAGGTCAAGGGGGTCCAACCGTGGGCCCAACCTAGCCGATCAGCAAGAGGAAGTCCCCGTGCATCCTCCTCCGCAGCCCGAGCAACTTCCTCCCCCAGTCCAAGATCCTCTCCTGAATCAACAACCCCCTAATGGTCATGCTGGCCAGAACCAGCGGAGGCAGAAGCAACCTCTCCACCCAGACCATGTCTCAGTTCACAATGCCTCCTCGGATTCAATGGCTTCCCATAACCCCCGAGCCTCCGACCTCCGCAACACCGTTCTGAATCGCCAAAAGGATGAGGACCTTCGCAACCGCCTAGATGAGAAGCGGGCCCGAGAGGGAGCCTCCCGCCAACATCAAGGTGAGCGATTTCCTCATCGCCGAGATGGCAGGAGGTCTCCGGACCGAAGAGGACGGGGGGAATCCCCCGAGCGTCGTAGGAGGAGGCCACATTCCCCTGCTAATCGACATCATCCGAGGAACGATGAGGCACCTATCACTCGTGCCGAGTTCCTACAATTCCAGGAAACTGTGTTGCAGGCCCTCAACCTTCGCCCCAACAACAATAATGCCCAGAGGGTTCCAACACCCCCACGGGTCCCAAGTCCTCACCGCCGATCCATAAGTCCTCCCCCGGCTCCTAGTCACTAGCAACACCATCATAGTCCTCGCCGATCCCAGGACTATCGATGTCGTAGCCCCTGCTCCCCTTCCTATGAAGACGAGTCCAGGGGCTCGATCGACTATCACCGAAGGGACGATGCCCTCTACCGTTGTCTCCACGAGATGGAGAGACGCATCGGTCGAATGGACAAGGAGGAAGAGGCTAGAGGAGGGACCGTCCGCCCCGGCAGACCTCCATTCTCCCGGACTATCATGGAGGCTCCCATCCCGAGGGGTTTCAAGCCTTCGCAGTTTGAAACGTACTCAGGGGAGTCGGATCCTGTTGATCACGTCGAGAGCTTCAAGACCTTGATGCTAATCCACCAAGCATCCAACGCCATGCTCTGCAAAACGTTCCCCACCACCCTTAAAGGCTCGGCTCGGGAATGGTACTCCCGGCTCGTTCCCTCTTCTTTCTTCTCTTTTGAGCAGTTCGAGACGCTCTTCATTACTCACTTTGTGAGTAGCAGGCGAACGGAGAAGATCAGCCTCTCTCTACTCCACCTCCGACAGGAGAGGGGAGAAAAGTTAAGGGATTATGTTAGGAGATTTACCGCGAAGGTCAGGTCTATCGCCTCCCTCGACCAGTCAGTGGCGACCGTCGCGTTCCAATCGAACGTCCTCAACTCCAACCTCCGGCCGTCCCTCGCCAAAAAGCCCCCGCACAACTTTGTCGGGTTTCTCCTTAGATGCGAGAAATAAATTCGGGCGGAGGAGGCCGAGTGCCTCCCGAGTTTCGGAGGATCTGCTTCCGGGTCGAAAAGGAAAGCAACGAAGAGGAAGGTGGCAAGAAGCTACAAAAGGATAACAGCGGTCAGCGCCGTCCTCCCCCCAGGTTCGAAAAATTTACTCCCCTCACTACAAACGTCTCCACCATCCTGATGGAAGTTGAGAAGGAGGGAGTTATACCTCCCGCTCCGAGGATGAACACCCCAGCCAAGAGGATGAACAAGGAGAAGTGGTGCCGTTACCACCGGGATCATGGCCACGACACCAACGATTGCCGGGCGCTGAAGAACGAAATAGAGGCCCTCATCCAGAGGGGGCAGTTGGCCAAGTTTGTGAAGGCAAACGATCGGGGAGATCGCACCACTCCTCCGCCTCGGGGGGCTAACAAGCGCTCCGAGCGACGAGATGAAACCCCCGAGTTCGAGGAGGAACGTGTTCTACACCTTATCCACGGGGGCCCAATGGGGGGCACTTCCAACTCCTCTCGGAAGGCCTTCGTCCGAGAGGTCAACTCAGTTCACGGTGCCCCTCCCTCCAAAGGCCTCGGCGTCCCAGTAACTTTCTCTGATGAAGACCTCAGGGGTCCGGACTCCCCACTGCGACGCACTTGTTATCGACCTCCGCATGGCGAACTTCAAAGTGCAGAGGGTCCTGGTAGACAACGGGAGCTCTGTGAACATCCTCTTCCTCTCGGCCTTCCAAGGGCTGCAACTATCCCGGGATCGCCTCAAACCGGCCGGCTACACGCTCCACAGGTTCACGGGGGTACCAGTAACGGTCGAAGGGGTTATCACCCTGGACGTAACTGCTGGGAAGACCCCTACTACCCGGACAGAGCCGATGGACTTTATGGTCGTCGATGTCCCAGCTGCATACAATGTCATCTTGGGCCGACCTGGCCTAGCTGCCCTGGAAGCCGTTCCTTCGGCGTACCACCTCAAGATGAAGTTCCCCACCCGGGCAGGAGTGGGAGAAGTCAGGGGCAGCCAAGAGACGGCTCGGAAGTGCTATATGATTGTTGTGCAAATCTAGTTCCCTAAATAAATAGATAAAACTAGACACAAATTATAAACCTCGCAAGTGCACGAATCATTTAGAAAAGCGTAGCAATAGCAAGGGTCGATCCCACAGAGATTGTAGACTTTAACTTACTAATCAATAAAAAGAATAAAAATCATAAAGAGTTGTTTTGAAAGTCTAAAGGAAATAAAAAGATTAAAACTGAATGAAGAAGTGTTGAATCACAAATATTTATGGAGTAGTTGGGTTTAGATCTCCACCAATAGTTAGTAATGCTAAGTCACCTTCTGAACTTCTTCTTATTACTCATGTTTGTTCACTTCAAGGGCATGGTATCTACTCCTTAAAGTATTGTTTCCCTAGGCCAAGAATTAGGCATGGTATCTACTCTAATTCGTTTCTTTCGTTAAGTGTTTAGCATGGTATCTACTAAGTTGCACTTAAATAAAACGTAAGATCAGTGGAAACGAACAAACACTCAAGGTTCTAGAAATTGGTATCAGATCTAGATCCCTTAAGTTGATTGAACCAGGAACCCCTAAAGATTCCTTTGTTACAATTACGGGCACGAGATACGGGTCGTCTCAATATGCTCATATAACATATTCAGATAGATGGTAATGCAAACTTGATATTCTCAAGTTCTGTTCGTCAGTCGACTGGCTCTCACCTCAGTCGACCGCTCTCAGACTTTCGAGAACTAGTTTTGATTACCATCAATCTATACCAATACAATCGGATTCAATCAATAAGTAAAATAGAAGAGTTCAGAAGAATATAGCACTACATAACTACGGCTTCAATCTACCCAACTATAGAATTTAGTTCCACATAATAATACTTTTATTAATCAACAAGTTCAAATACACGATCAACATAAAAGAATAAAGAGAAGAGAAATAAACTAATGAAGTCCGGCAATGAAGTCGACTGGCTGTCACACAGTCGACTGCCTTCGAATACTAGATCTCCTCTCTCCTTCCTCGATGCTGATAGAATAATGCCCCTGTTGATGACTTGAACGCTCAGAACCCTTGTGATTCGGTGGTTTTGGAACCTGGAAGAGTGCCAACCGAGAGTCTCCTGTTGATGACTCTTTTCTGATATTTATAGAACACGGCTGAGAATTAGGGTTTTGCACTTTTTCAGAAAACTCCTTCTTTGTTTGATTTGATGATTTATTTCTTTCTCTTTTCTTCTTTCCTTCCTTATCTGTTAACCATGTGCTCTTGGAAATCCCCAGTCTCTAGATTTGATTTGCATAAATCTGGATTCAGATAGATTTGAAATTAGATTTGGATGAATCTTCGAATATCTTATCTGTTTACTCCGCCGCGTACCAGTCGACTGCCTCTGTATGTAAGTCGACTGGTCTCTGAGACATCTGTGGCTTCACGATTTCTTGGTCAAGTTGATTGGTGTTTGGGGAAGTCGACTGTACCAAAGCTTAGCAAACTCTCTGTCTCGTCGACTGCTGAAGAGCCAGTCGACTGTTGTGTAAACTTGATTCCCTCTGTCCAGTCGCCTGTAAGCATGATCAGTCGACTGATCTCTTCAATTTCCTGTGTTTCATCCTTACAATCCTGAATTTGCTTTGTTTTGCTGCTATAGACTGTTTCCTATGGAAAAGAGAAAATAAGAGTTAAATACCACATATAGAGCTTTTACATGTGCATTTACATTAAGGTTATTGCTTCTAAATGTGAATAATAATGTGTTCATCAATGACTTCCACTGGGGGACCGGTGCTCTCCCTCGAGACTTTAGAGATCCCCGAGCCGAACGTCCGACCCACGTCCGAGCCGGCGGACGAATTGGAAGAAGTGCTCTTCTCGGACGAGGACCCGAGTCGAAAGTTCCTCATCAGCAAGTCCTTGCCGACTGCCCTATGTTCCGACTTGGTGCAGTGCATCCAGGAGAACCGCGACCTATTTGCTTGGTCCGCCGCGGATATACCTGGGATTTCCGAGGAGCTTCTAGTGCACCGCCTCAGCGTCGAACCGGGGTGCCGACCGGTTCAGCAGAAGAGGCGTAAATTCGCTCCCGAGCGACAACAAGCCATCAAGGAGGAGGTGGACAAGCTCCTAAAAGCTCGGTTCATACAGGAGGTGAACTACCCCGAGTGGCTCTCCAATGTCGTCATGGTTAAAAAGTCCAATGGTTCCTGGAGGATATGCATCGACTTCACAGACTTGAATAAGGTGTGTCCGAAGAATCCGTTCCCTCTTCCGAATATCGACACCCTTATTGATGCCACCTCGGGCCATGAGCTCCTCAGCTTCATGGACGCTTTCTCCGGCTATAATCAGATCCGAATGTTCCCCCCGGACATTCCAAAGACTTCCTTCATCACCGACCAGGGCCTCTACTGTTATAGAGTTATGCCGTTCGGATTGAAGAATGCTGGAGCCATCTACCAGCGCCTCGTCAACAAAGTCTTCCAAAGCCAGATAGGCCGCAACATGGAAGTATACGTCGACGACATGCTCGTAAGAGCATCCGAGGTACCGACCACGTGGCCGACCTCCAGGAGGCATTCGGCGTACTGAGAAGGCACAACATGAGGCTTAATCCGAACAAGTGTGCGTTCGGGGTCTCGTCAGGAAAGTTCCTCGGCTTTATGGTCAGCCAACGAGGGATCGAAGCAAATCCTAAAAAAATCAAGGCCATACTGGACATGGCCCCGCCCCTGAACGTCAAGGAAGTGCAGAGACTTACGGGTCACCTCACCG
This sequence comes from Hemerocallis citrina, assembly GCA_017893485.1. Lineage (NCBI taxonomy): Eukaryota > Viridiplantae > Streptophyta > Magnoliopsida > Asparagales > Asphodelaceae > Hemerocallis > Hemerocallis citrina. Next base: position 113,403,883 of record CM030362.1, read on the forward strand.
CTATTGGGCGATTCCTTTCGAAGTCTGGGGAAAAGTGCCTCCCCTTCTTCAAGGCTCTTAGGGGAGCCAAGAGTTTCGAGTGGGGCGAACTGCAACAGGAGTCGTTCAAACAGCTGAACGCCTACTTGGTCAATCCTCCCCTGCTCAGCAAGCCCGTTCCAGGGGAAACCCTCTTCATCTACTTAGCTGCTTCCGAGCAGACCCTAAGTGTCGTCTTGGTGAGGGAAGAGGACCGGGCTCAGAGGCCCATTTACTATGTGAGCAAGGTGCTTCGGGACGCCGAGCTCCGCTACCCGAAGGTAGAAAAGATGGCCTATGCCCTGGTTATGGCGGCAAGGAAGCTCCGCCCATACTTTCAGTCTCACTTGGTTGTGGTCCTCACCGACCAACCCCTGAAGCAGGTCCTCCACAAGCCGGAGACCTCAGGCCGACTTATGAAATGGTCCATCGAGCTGAGTCAACACGACATCTCCTACCAGCCTCGGACTGCGATCAAAGCTCAGGCCCTCGCGGACTTCATCATCGAGACCACCATTCCCAAGGTCAGCCATGTCCCGAACGGAACCCCTATTTGGACGGTTTTTGTGGATGGTTCCTCTTGCAACGAGGGGAGCGGCGTCGGCATCATCCTGACAGGTCCAGATGACTTCGTCCTCCAGTATGCCCTCCGCATGAATTTCAAGGCCTCAAACAGCGAAGCAAAGTATGAGGCACTAATCGCAGGCCTCGGACTTGCCCGAAGTGCCGGGGTGTAGCGCCTCCGAATCCATAGTGACTCTCAGCTGGTTGTGAACCAAGTTTTGGGCGATTACGAGGCACGGGACGAACGGATGGCGAAGTACCTCGCCAAAGTCCAAACCCTCATGGCCCGGTTCGAAGAGGCACTCATCCAACGAGTCCCTCAAGAAGAGAATTCACAGGCCGACGCCCTCTCCAAGTTGGCCTCATCCTCCCTCCAAGGTCTCGAGCAGACCGTTTTGATCGAGGTCCTCTTGAAACCGAGCATAGAAGATGAGACCGTCGACTCAGTGGAGTCATTGCCGGTCCTACTACAAGATAATTGGATGAACTGTTAGTAGAATTCCTAAGGGATAGACTCCTCCCTGAGGACCCAAAGGAAGCGCGCCGAGTAAGAACCAGGGCCGAGCGGTACGTCCTGGTCGAAGGGATCTTGTAAAAGCGCTCCTTCTCGCAGGTAGACGGCCGACCGTACCTGAGATGCCTTTCCCCAGAACAGGCCGACTACGCCTTATAGGAGCTCCATGAAGGCATCGGCGGGGCACACTCAGGGTCTAGGTCTTTGGCTCAGAAAGCTCTGAATTACGGATATTTCTGGCCGACTCTCCTCCAAGATGTCGAGCGACACGTTCGGCAATGTGGCTCTTGTCAGAGACATTCCAACATTCGTCGCCTCCCCCAAGCTAACCTCGCCTCCCTATCAAGTCCTATCCCCTTCGCAATGTGGGGGATGGATTTACTAGGGCCATTTCCTCCAGCTCCGGGCCAGTTCAAGTTCTTAGTCGTAGCCATCGACTACTTTTCGAAGTGGATTGAAGCCGAGCCCCTAGCCACTATCACCGAGAACAAGGTGCTTCAATTCTTCTAGAAGAGCGTCATCTGCCGATTTGGCGTCCCCCGTGTCCTCATAATGGACAACGGGACTCAGTTTACTGGGGCCGCATTCCGAGCTCTGTGTGAGGACCTTACCATCCAGCAGCGCTTCTCTTCCGTCTCCCACCCACAGTCGAATGGCCAGGCAGAGAACGCTAACCGGCAGATCCTCTCTGATATCAAAAAGAGACTGGACAAGTGTTCTAAAGGCTTATGGGTCGACCAACTCCCCAACGTACTGTGGAACTACCGCACCAACAAACGGACCCCCACAGGAGAGTCCCCGTTCAACCTCACCTATGGGTCCGAGGCAGTGATACCTCTCGAAGTCGGAATACCTTCTCCTCGCCTCGCAGCCTACAACGAGGAACGGAACGCTAGAGACCTCCGGGCGAACTTAGACCTGGTGGACAAGCTGAGGGAAAGAGCATCAATACGCTAGCAGAACTACCGGAGGAGGGTCGAGTTGGCGTACAACAAGAAGGTCCGACCCACCGATCTCAAGGAGGGGGACTTAGTCCTCAGAAAGCTAGCCATCTCCTTCCCCAATCAAAGGAGCAAACTAGCTCCGAATTGGGAAGGACCCTACAAAATCACAAGGATAGTTCGGCCCGGAGCTTATCGTCTGGAAGACCTAAAAGGCAGAGAGATTCCGAGGACCTGGAATGCCGACCACCTTTTAAAATACCAAGAAAGCGCCCTGGTGCCTCTCTGAGTATCACAAGGTGTCGAACCATTCCTCTCCTCTAACTTGTAATTCATTTCTTAAGTTGTCATATGTAAAAACGGCTCGCCGTCAATTATCAATAAAGAATGCTTTTTCGTATTTATAAAGTTGCTTGTGTCTCTCCGTCTTTATTCTTTATTCAATCAATGGTTCGGAGTTCAATACCCGGCTCGACTCTACTTCGCAAGCTTGCTCTTAAGCGAGCCAGATGTAGTTCGCCGCTCGGAATTGCTCCCACAACCGTTGAACTCAATCAATGGTTCGGAGTCCAATACCCGGCTCGACTCTACTTCGTAAGCTTGCTCTTAAGCGAGCCAGATGTAGTTCGCCGCTTGGAATTGCTCCCACAATCGTTGAACTCTAACGATGGTTCCGGACTCCAACACTTGGCTCGATTCTAACTCCGCAAGCTCGCCCCCCAGTGGGCTAGGAGTGGGTCGCCATTCGGAATTGCTCCCACAACCGTTGAACTCTAACGATGGTGCCGGAGTCCAACACTTGGCTCGATTCTACTCTGCAAGCTCGCTCCTCAGCGGGCTAGGAGTGGGTCGCCATTCGGAATTGCTCCCACAACCGTGAAGGAATTGCTCCCACAACCGTTGAACTCTAACGATGGTTCCGGAGTCCAACACTTGGTTCGATTCTACTCCGCAAGCCCGTTTCTCAGCGGGCTAGGAGTGGGTCGCCATTCGGAATTGCTCCCACGACCGTCGAACTCTCACGAGGATCGGCGAGCCCATCACTGGGTAAGGCTCGACTCACCTCGCAACTTCGCGATAAGAGGAGACAGAAGCGCTACTCGGCACCTCTAGCCGAACGCTCTTGTCGCCGAACCGCGAACGAGCGAGAGGTATGCTCGGAGCGCACCACGTCGCTCGAACGGCCGAACTCTTAGACCTCTGACCGAGCAAGTGTCCATCCAAGCGTCAAAACGGATAAAAATCACTTTCCCCTCAACATTCGTGTAAGATCTCGATCAGACGGCCCAGATCTTGCCAGCACCGCTAAACGACAAGATAACGTTTTCTTGAGAACTGAGCCATCTCGAGATTTGTGCCATCATCCAACGGCCCAGATTGCGCTATGGCGCCGGACAGTAAATGAGAGAGGGGCCGGCTCGGCGACCCTGGCACGACGAACACAGTCACAAACAAAACAACTATGCAAAGCTACAAAGGACGTGCTAGTTCGAGGAAGAAATGTTATTAATAATTGGGACACAGTACAAAGCGACTCTTCCACACAACGAGGTTACAAGGCCTTAAAGACCAAAAATTACAATGCCGACCCACTACACTTGGTTTTAAAAGAAAAAAAAATCATCAACGTCCCGTTCGGTCGTCAGTTTGGCAACCTCGACCGACAGTCCCCCTTCCTCCGTCTGAAGCTCCGCCTCTACAGTCTGCAGGTGACGGATCTCAGAGAGCAGATCATCCCTTTCGGCTATTATTTTTGACAGATTGTGCGGAACACACTGGATCCGAAGGGCGTTGCGAAAGGCGGTCGGCGAATCTTCGTCCTCTCCTGTAGGGGTCATCTCGGCGATCCTGCTCTCCATACGCCGGATCTCGATGTCTCGCTGACCTAGCATGAGCTGAAGGTGGCCCCGTTCGCTTTCGGCTCGGCACAGTCCCAGCTCGACTTCATAGAGCCGCTTTCGGCACGTCGCCGAGCGCATCCTTGTCTCCCCCGAGCCAGCCTCGGTTCGAGCGTGATCATCCGAGCGATTAGGGTCGGCGTCTTGAGCTACCACCACGAGCTGAAAAGAGGAAGAGACGAACAACAAAATTTCAAACATTGCCGAAGTCCAACACTTCAAGAATTTTCAAAACAAATTTTCAGACTTTTATTCAAATATAGTAACTCTACATACAACAAGACCGACGATACAACAGAGTTTTACAATAGCTAGAAGGAACTTAAGACAACTTGTTTAGTGCCTCTTCGGAAGGGGTACGCTTCGGTTCAAGGAAACGCGGGGGCAGCGACGCCTGACCTCCGAGCTCGATTCCAAACCAGCGAAGCGAAATCCCCCTTCGCCGCTAACTCCAACCATGGCGCCGACCGAGGCACCACTAGGCGAGACAGCTACACTACTCTGAGCGTCAGCAGGACTCCGCCTCGCCGTAGGCAAACGAGTCGCAAGTTCGTAGAAGGTAATCCCTCTCTCGCTCTCTTCGCGAGTACACGACGTACTACGAACGTTGGCCCTCTCAGGCAGAGGCTTGAGCGACGCGACCTCTTCCTCCAACTCGATAATCCTATCTCTCAGAGCATCATCCTTCGCCGACATCTTCAAACGAGGAGGTCTTGATGAGCCTGAGACATTGGCGCTATCGGTCGCGAGTCGTCGATAATGGGAGACCTCGATCCCCCTGTCTATCGTAATCCTCCTAAGCTTGTCGACCTCGGCCAACAACTTTTGGCGCTCGGATGACACCTTCTCCAACTCGGAAGCCAGCTTCTCTTCCTCCGCCGAGTGTTCTTTCTCCGCTAACTCCAAGTGACGGATTTCGGCCAAGAGCTCGTTATTCTTTTGCTCAACGATGGAAAGCTCCCTACGAAGCCGTTCAGTCTCACCTTCGGGACAAGGAGCTTGGGGTTGCTTCCTTAGTTGCTTCAACTCGTGACAATACCCCCTCGGAGCTACCTTTATCTCCTCCAGCTTCAAGAACATATAAAACCGCCTCTCTCGGCTATGGGAAAGCTTTCGCTTCGTTTTGGTCAGCTCCTTACGAAGGTACGAAACCTCCGTGATCGGACCAAACCTCACCTGAAAAGCAGAGATAAATCCGACGCCCAACACTTGGAGAAATTAAACGACTCATCACACACAAAAGCCGGAGACTAACACTTGGAGAAATTTTGGCCAAACGAAAAGCATTTTTATTCAAAACTCGAAAAACGTTACAAAAGCGGCGGCCAGCCCGCGGTCGGGCCTTACAAAAAAAAAGACCAAGACGCAACCAAGTCAGGGGTCGACCTTTTTGTCGCTCAGGTCTGTCGACCCCTCGGCCTTGTCCTCGCCCTCGGCCTTGTCCTCGCCCTCGACCTCATCCCCGCCGTCGCTCTCCACTCATCCTCGGCCTCCGTCTCGGCCGTGCCTTCGACACCGTCGGCCTGTCCCTCGGGGCTAAGCATTGCCGGGGGAAGCTCCTCCTCCCCCTCCACGGGGTCATAGAAGTGGTAGGAAGATATGTCGAACCCCGGGTTCCGAGCGGCGATATGAAGCAGGGCTCGGCCATACGCGTCCTCCATGTTCTTGAACATGTGCTGCTCGGCCTCGTCCTGGACAGCCTTCTTCGCCTTCGCCACCTTCGACCGGTGCTTGGCCATGATCTTCTTGGTCTTCTTCCGAGCTTTCTCCGCCTCCGACCGAACCCTGGCCAGCTCCTCCTTCAGCTCGGCATTCTCCTTCTCCGAGGCCTCGAGCTTGGCTTGCCGTGTCCTTCGACCGCTGAACAGCGTCGGCCAGCTGCGCCTCCAACCCTGCCACTTCGGCTCCGTGTTTTGCCGAGAGGAGTAGCTCAGCATCGAGCAGCTTCACTACTTTTGCGCGCTCCGACCTCTCCCGATCGTACTGCGCCGTTAGCTCTTGTTCTTTGCTCGCGAACTCTTCGAGCAAGAAGCTGAAGTGGCAGAGGGTCTGAAAAGAGAACAAACTTTTAAGGTCCGGACCTAGAGACTTAGAAAATTTCAGAAAAAATGCTTCAAGAAGAAAGTGTTCGGTCCACTTACCGACATCGTGTTCCGAGCAAGCTGCATTGTGGCGTCCCCGACCTCCCTGGACTTAAGGGCCGCTCGGTCCTTTGGGGTCGGCAGGTGCTTCACCGCCTGCATGCAAATGTTGCCGTCGCCCAAAAAACCGTCGACCTTCATCACTTGCCAATCAGGGACGAAGATCTGCTTGTGCCCCTCGGTCAGAATCTTCTCCGCGTCGGTAGTAAGGGGCGGAACTTGGAGGGATAACACCTTGCCCACATCGAACGCGCCGCTCGACGAGCCGGGAGCATCTGCCTTTGCTGTTGGAGTCGGCGCATCCGAGATAGGAGGATCGGAGGCTGCGACCTTCTCCTGCTCGGGACCGGCGTCCGGGGCAACGACCACCTGCAGGTCGGTGGTCTTCGGGACCAAAGGTATCTTCGGCGCTCGGCCACCCTGAGGCCCTGTCGAGGGTCTCTTCCTTCTCACCTCCTGGTCCCTAGCCTTGGCCTTCGCCATCAACGCCCTATAGTCCATCTTAGAAGACTATGCACAAACCGAATGAAAAAACTTAGAAAAATTTTCAAGAACTTCAAGCAAAAGTAAAAATACCAGAAGCGTACTGGGGTCGATCGGACTGAGACCCCCTCGGAACAAAGCCTCCTCGTTAATGTCTTTCCAACTTAGCGTCGGCAGGCCGAGGAGTTTCTTGAGGACTTCCGCCTCCTCGTTACTCAGCACCGGCTCCTTCTTCGCTCGCTTGGGCAGACTCTCCCTCGACCAAGCTATCGGAATTGCCCAGGGTGCGGGAGCTCGGACAATGAAATACTTCTCCTTCCAATGCTAGATCGAGTCCGGGTTCTCGATCAACTTCACGCCTGTCCGCGGCGAAAGATAGAACCTCTGCTCATTCCTGTTCGGCTGGCAAGGGCGGTAGAGGCTCCGAAGGAGAAACATGCTTGGCTCGGCGCCGATCTCTTGACACTGAAAACCAGATGCCAAGACGTGCCTCCAAGTGTTCGGTATCAACTGGGCAGGGCACAAACCGTACCAATTAAGAACCTCGACGATGAAAGGATGAAGCAGAAAACGAAGCCCGGCGGCCAAGGAGTCGAGAGGAAACACGCACGCGTCAGCCGAAGACGACGTGCTGGCTCGGAATCCCGGTCCAGGGAGAAGTAGCCCATACTCGGCAGGGATCTGGAATCCGGTCCGGATCCGATGCAGATCAGCCTCCGTAAGAGACGAAATGGTATGGTCCACCTCGGACAACTCTCTCGGCTCATTCTCCTCTACCGACTTGGCAGTGCCCTGGGTCACCTTCTCCAGCATCACTTCGGAGTAGCTCCGAACGCCCCCCACACTCGACAGAACGATAGGCTGCCGACCGAACTCACCTGCCGTCTTCGGCTGCTCAATGATCGTGACCACTCCTTTACCCTTCTGGCACTTCGCCACAACCTCCTGGTGTGGCTCGGCGACTTCGCCACTCTTGCTCGGCCGAACAACGGTCTGCTCGGTCGGCTCTACCACCTCCTTTCCCCTATCCGCTCGGCCGACGACTTGGTCCGAGGCGGGGGTCTCATCCGAAGAAGTAATCTTAACCATTTTTTCTAAGAAGAAAGGAGAGATACTGACCTTGAAGTGACTGTTACGGTCAGAAAAGTTTGCCGGAGCAAAGAAACGCCTGCCGCGACAGCTAGCAGCACCACCCAGGAGCTAAAAACTTCGATGGTGAAAAGTAAAAACTTGAGAGAGAAAGTGAAAGTGAATAATGAGATCTGGGGTGGGGGAGTGAAGTTTTATAGTAAAAGAAAAAGTCTCTTGGGCTTCCTAACGTAAGGGCGCGACTTTTGGGCTTGCTCCCGAAACGTTACGAAAGCCCAAACGACTTTATGACCGAGCAGCAACCGTTGGTGAAAAGACAAGACGTTTCGACACAAGTCGAGTAGCTCGGCAAACACGGGATCAAAATCCGAGCGACGCGAGATCCGATCCCAACTTCAAAGGGCCCGATCGACTAACCGAGCAAGTGCCCATCCGAGCTAAAAAACGGGGAAAATTCACTTTCTCCTCAACATTCGTGTAAGATCTCGATCCGACGGCCCAGATCCTGCCAGCGTCGCTAAACGACAAGATAACGTTTTCTTGGGAACTGGGCCCGTCTCGAGATTCGCACCATCATCCAACGGGTCAGATCGCGCCGCATCGCCCGGATAAAGCGCTTCGGACCCGAACACCACGCATTCGTCCCAGGAAGCAAGAGAAAATTTGGATTGAAAGTTTTAAGGCACCGACCTCGGCGAGCCCCCCGGGCCCCAGGCCTCGATTGGTTCCCCTCTCACCCGTGAGCAACTCGAGGCCTACGGCCTCAGAAGCCGAGACCATGAATCATTCAAGGGAGGGAGAAGAACACCGTCACGTGGGGCCCGGTCAGAAAGCAGATCGGCACACCTCCCATCTCTAGCTCCTTCGGGCTGACAACCATCAGAAGCCGTCAGCCCGGAAGGAAGACAGAGATCGGAGGAGACCCATCCCTCCGAAGCAACTTGTCCCCCGGGTCCAGACTTCGGTCGTCACCCCTTCTGCCCTGATCTCCCCTGACCCTGACACCCACATCTGGGCCGTCAGAATCAGGAGAAGACCATGGCAGGAGGATGACCACCCGTCCTTCCGAGGCACCTCGTCCCCCGGGTTCGGACTCCGGTCGTCAACACTTCTGCCCTGATCCCCCCTAACTCTGACATCCACGCTGGGGCTCTCAGAATCAGGAGAAGATCACGGCAGAAGAGTGACCACCCCTCCGACGCCCCCAGGGTCAATTTTTCAAAAAACAGGCATCCGCCCAAGGCAGACACCTCCGATGGCTAAAAATCAACATTGCTGTGACTGAAACTACAAGGGGAGTGGGGTATTTATAACCTCCCAAGGACCAGCCATTATGACCCTTGGGAGGCCAAACGACAGAAGCCCAGCGGTCACGCCTAGGAAACTGAAGCGCTACGCATTAATTAGAGGACGCCATCTTAATTACCCCGGGAAGTTGGAACGCCGCACAAATCCTGGAGCGCCATTAATGCTCCTAGAGGGCAGCCTGTAGCTCAGCTCAGCCTTCTCACGAAGGCCCAACGGCTCGCCATCACCCATGCCGACCCTTTAACCCTCGGACTCCCGGTCGGCTAATCGAGCGAAGTACGATCCGACCCCAACATCAAAAGGCCCGGTCGGCTAACCGCGCAAATGCCAATCCGAGCTGAAAAACAGAGAAAAAAGTAGCCGACCACCCAGGACCGTTGGATCTTCCAGAAATCCGTGCTTTTGATGATGAACGGCCCAAATCGTGCCACGTGCGCTAGACGACAAGATAGCATTTTCTTGGAAACTGAGCCCGCCTCGAGATTCGCGCCACCATCCGACTGCTCAGATCGCGCCACGTTGCTCGGACAGCCGAACCCTTATACCCCTGGTCGGCTAACCGAGCAAGTGCCCGTCCGAGCTCCAAATGTGAGAAAATGACTGCCGAGCAACTATGACCGCCAGATCATTCGGATATTCGCGCTCGCACGAGATCAAGGGCTCAGATCAAGCCACGCCATAAATAGGTATTAAAAATTAGTTTTTATTTATTTAATCGTTTTTATTTATTTAAAAATTGTGAAAAATTGCTAAAAATTCGGAAAAATTAACTAAAAATTCTAGGAAATAATTATAAATTCGGGAGAATATTTTTGAGCCCCTGAACGAACAATTATTGCCTAGGATGTACTGTTAAGGCCCCCGAACAATTGGTTAACACATCGCAAAATTAAATAAATAATCCGAAAAAATAGATAAAAACCGTTGAATATTCAACAAAGCTTCAGGAATAGCTTACAGTTTCAAAAATCACCTCACTACCCCCTTCGGGATTCAAAACCCTCCATTCGGACTCCGATACAACTCCACTAGCCACTGAAGCAGTTAAACTACTCCTCAAAGGCTGATCACACTCAGTCTTTAGGAGTGGGGGGCTCGTGATATGGCTAAAAATGGGGTTAAATCGGAACCGTCCAGATTGGGAACGAATCTTGAAGCTCAGGGGTAAAACGGTAATTTCACATATAGACGGGTCCGAAGCGGGCAATAGATCTCCCCTTCACAGATCCAATAACTCGCAAAACGGACCCACTCTAGCTGGGTACGGGTCCCGACCCAAGATAAATCCAGACCAGATAGAGGAAATCAGGGTCACTGATTTGACTAAATCAACGGGCCTGATTTACAGTTATTCTCTCACCGGGAATCAGGGGTCAGTTTCCTAAACTAATTGTGAGGATTTTACTCCTAACAGTTTTACAGGAAATCAGGTCCCTAATCAGACTCCCAGGGCGACTATAAATACCTCATACCTACCACTGTGACCAGGTGATCACTCTTTTGCCAACTAAAGCTCTTTCTTAATCATCACTGGTTACTGACAAGAGCGTTGGAGGGTGCGTCGCCGGGATCAACCCCGGTGTATCGCACTTCCTTGCAGGTGAGTGGCGGGAGTCAGCAGCCCAATTCTGACGAACAGGCTTGGATCCGCTATTCAGGTTTTTCCACGAACTCACAAATCTCATCTGTTTACCCCCACACCAGAATCAGCGGTAACAGGGAGAAAGAGAGATGGAGAAGGAGGAGAAAGAGATGGGTTTTTTTTATATATATATATATATATATATATATATATATATATATATATATATATATAAAGGGATAATTACAAATAGGCCCCCAAACCTCCAAAGTATTTCAAATAAACCCCAACTATATTCTTTAATAACACCAACAATACAAAATACATTACAATTATCTCATAGTAATCCTTCAGAATTATAAAATAAAATAAATAATATTTATTCACATAAAATCTCAACTCACGGCCCCAATATATCAATCATACCAATCTACCACAAATATCCATACCAATATCAATATCAAAAATAAATAAAATAAGATATAACTTAAAAAGAATTCTCACCCCTACATAATATAAAAACAAATATTTTTGGTATTTTAAAATCCGAGGTGTTACACATCCCGCTTCAAACCTGACCACCAGAAATACTGTTTAATGTCCTTGTACATCTTGGTACTCCCGGGATGTACTGATAAAAGAGTAGCATGTGCCTCCCGAAGAATACTTTCTTTCAAGTCCAACTGATCCGGAACACACAGCCTCTCACCAAACCACAACACTTCATCCCTGATTTGAAATCCGGGCAACTTGCCAGCACCAACCTGCTCCTTCATCTTCTGAATCTCTGCATCTTCCTTCTGACTTGCAATAATCCTTTCGTTTAGCGTCGGTTGAAGCCTCAACTGAGCTAAAGATGATCCCAAGGCTTGCAGAACAACTTCAATACCAGCCCGATACAACTCCTCTGCCAGCTGCCTTTGAGTTGTAATCAAACTCGCTAGACTGCTCTTGCGGCTAAGTGCATCAGCAACAACATTAGCCTTCTCCGGGTGATACTTATTCTCCAGACGAATGTCCTCAAGTACTTCCAGCCATCTCCTTTGCCTCAGGTTCAGATCCTTCTGCTGATAGATGTACTTCAAGCTTTTATGGTCTTTGTACATGTTCAGCTTCTCACCATACACATAATGTCTCCATTACTTTAAGGCGAACATAATCGTAGCCAACTCTAGATCATGAGTGGGATAATTTTTCTCATGCGGTCTTAGTTACCTAGACCCATAAGCGATTACTTTTCCTTCTTGCATTAAGACACAACCAAGCCCAGGATGTGAAGCATCGCTGTAGACATCATATTCAACACCTGCTCTAGGCAAAGCCAAAATGGAAGCAGTAGTCAGGCTTTCTTTCAACTCTTGAAAGCTTGCCTCGCACTGTTCGGTCCATTTGAAGTTCACATTCTTCTTAGTCAGCCAGTAAGCGGCACGGCTATCTGAGCGTAGCCCTGGATGAATCTCCTGTAATATCCAGTTAGCCCAAGAAAACTCCTAATTTTCTTCACTGTAGTAGGCCTTGCCCAATCTCTCACTACCTCTATCTTCTGAGGATCAGTTGCCACTCCCTACTTAGAAAGGATGTGACCTAGGAATGCCTCTTCAGATTCCCAGAAATCGCACTTGGATAACTTGGCATACAACTCATGCTCCTGGAGCTTCCTCAAAACTACTGCTAGATGCTCCGTGTGTTCCTCCTCTGACTTGGAGTACACGAGAATATCGTCAATAAACACCACGACAAAAGAATCAATGAACGGCCTCAGAACTCTGTTCATCATGTCCATGAAGATTGCAGGCGCATTCGTCACTCCAAACGGCAAAACTAAGAATTCGTAATGCCCGTGTCAAGTTCTGAATGCAGTCTTATGCACATCTTCAGCTTTCACTCGAACTTTATGATATCCTGATCGAAGATCTATTTTGGAGAAAACAACTGCTCCTTGTAGACGATCGAACAAGTCATCAATTCGTGGAATCGGATACTTATTCTGAACAGTGACCTTATTCAGCTCTCGGTAATCGATGCACATCTTCATCGAACCATCCTTCTTTTTTACCAAAAGCACCGGTGCTCCCCAAGGTGACGCACTCGGTTGAATAAAGCCCTTCTCCAACAGTTCCTCAATCTGCCGTTTGATCTCATCCTGCTCCACAGGTGCCATCCTATACGATATCTCAGAAATAGGTGTACTCCCTGGCTGAATAGTGATATTGAACTCTACATTACGGTGCGGGGGTAACCCAGGCAAATCTTCCAAGAACACAGTCGGATAATTTCGAACCACAGGAATCTAATGCACCTCTATAGGAATCCCTTTCTTGCAGATAGCTGCAACCAAATCTGAATATCTTCTCTTCCCTTGGAAAGTGACTTCAGGTCCACCTAGAGACTTCACTGTTACTGTCTTGGTCTTGCACTCGATGTTCGCACTATACACCGACATCCAATCAATGCCAATGATAACATTGACTCCCAAAACATTCAGCTCGATCAGATCGATCCCAAAAATTCGATCTCCAATCACGATCTCGCAGTCCGCATAGTACCGATCAGTGGTTAAAGTCTCTCCTGACGAAGTAGCTACTGCTAAAACCTTTCTTGGAAATATCTTCTGTTCGACTCCCAGAACTTTAGCAAATTTAGGTGATACAAAAGTATGAGAGGACCTAGTATCGAACAAAACAACAGCTTTCTTTCCATTCAAAATAAGTTCTCCTGTTACATAACATACACTCGTCGTATAACAGTTCACTAATTAACGGGAAAAGAGACAACAGAAAACATTCCTAAACATCCTCCCTTGTACCAGTGATGACGTGATCCACCTCATCAGCGTCAGCTTCAGTCAAGACAAATACTCGCCCCTGCTGGTACGGCTTCTTCCCGGTCTGCTGAGTTGGTCCATTACGGACGACGTCCTGCAGTTTGGGGCAATGAGAATTGTAGTGGCATGTCTCTTCACAGTTGAAACAAATCACTGGAGGTCTCACCCAAGTATTCCCGGGTCTTCCTGCCACTTGAACAGCGTTCGCACCCGTAGGCTTGAACCTTTGAGCCAGTGGCTGTCCCCTGACATTGCCAGCAACTGCGGTCCTCTTCCCTGCATTCCAGTTATTCCTCCAATTCTGAACAGCATGGAACTGATCCATGTCCGCCTCTGTGGCTGCCGCTCGTTTGACCAGCTTGTCAAACCTTCTGATACCGAGGGGTATCATCCTGGATCTCAGACTTAGCCTCAACCTATGCTCGAACTTTCAAGCCTTCTTCGCCTCATCTGTCACCAATTTGGGAGCATACCTTGAGAACTGAGTGAATCTGGTCTCATACTCCCTAACTGACATGCCGCCCTGCTGCAGCGACAGAAACTCCATGGCCTTCTTCTCCTGGACGTCCGATGGAAAATAATGACTACGAAATTCCTCCGAGAATTCCTCCCAACTAAGAACCAAGTCTCCCATCGTCCGCTTTATCGACTGCCACCACACAGCCGCATCCTTCTCGAATTGCAGTGTCGCCAACTTCACCTTGCTGCCCTCCGGGGTCTCCAAGACTTCGAAGATAGTTTCTACCTGTCGGATCCAATTGTCAGCCGTGTTAGGGTCTGACTTCTCCTCAAACACCGGTGGTTTCATCCGTTTAAATGATTCCACGAGTTTGATTGCTTTGGGTACTGGATTCGCAGGCACCCTTCCCTGATTCTGATTCATGGTAACGGCACTGAGTATCTGATAGACCCTCGCTAGTTCCATTTCCAAGTCTAGACCTTTACCATTTCGAGCTCGTCTTCCAGCCATATTCTGATGCAAAAGATCCATTAAATTCGAAGTATAAAACATGAACTTTTAAGTCAACTTTTCCATTTCATTAAATTTCAAACTTTATACTTTCGAATAGAAAACATTTTTGACATCAAAATAAAAGCAGTAGAAGATACAATAGTCTAACTCCTACGGTTTCTCTTGGCTTCATGAAGCTCTTCCCGTAGTTCCTTCACTTCCTCTTTCAGTACATCGGTCATGTTTTTTCTCTTCTTGAGTTCTCAAACACGATGACTGAGAACTGCAAAATCATCCTTGCGCTTCGCCAACTGAGCCTCCAATAGTCTGACTCTCTCCCGTATAGTATCTACCTGCCTCTGAATAGACACAATGAGATCCCGGCACTGGTTCTTCTTCGTCAGAAGAATCAACAGATGAATCCGAGGTGGAGTGATCTCTCGGACTCAGGCCATTCCTCTTTCCACTTCTTCAGGATCTTCCTCGTCTGAATCAGCTTGCCCGGGGTAGTAACCTTTCTCAATAATGTCCCAATTGTCATCTCTATCTGGGTCGAAGTGGTCCGCCATCTTAAAGATAAGAGGAAGAAGCATAAATCATAGAGCAACACAAATGTAAGTGACTTACATTTAAATCTCTAGACTCAACACACACTCTAATGTCCACTTCTAGGGTGTCGTTCTTTATAAATTTGTACTACTTGGAAGCGTGCTCTGTACCACTGTGTAACATTCCGAATTCCAAAATACAACTGAATTCGAAGTTCCAAAGGATTTTTACACTTCTTTCATACAATTTTACAAGAAAATAAAAACATTTTTTTCATCAGAGTTACATTACACTTGTACACTGTCATAGCGGAAGCAATTTTACAATAATTTACATGAAACAACATTTAAAACAATCTTGCGCAGCATGTATACTTCGATTGTGTCAGCATCTTTATCCTGCATATAAAACTGTGGGCACGTCAGTTCATTCAAGTGACGAAATATTATACACGGACATCCTCTCTATGCTGAAAACAGTATAACGATTCTCAATACTTAACAAACCACAAACTTGTCACAAACAAAGCTAAAAGGGACTATCCTACTGATGTCGTGTTGTGAATGTGCACGTAGTCCTTAATACAATTATTTGTATTATATGACACTAATGCGTACTTGTTCAGAGTCTATGCAGCCCATAATACATAGGTCCGAGGGCAAGCCCTTAACCGTTCTTTATCTTGTAGGGTTCAATCCCTCGCCATGACTTAATCTACTACTGTAACTACGGTAAGTATCCTAGATATTTTCTGACCTACGAACTCATATCTAGGCGCCCTGGAGGGAATCCCAACGCACTATTACATGAATCATCATGCAGGCATCCTGTGGTAATTTAGCTCCTACCATAGACATGACACCACCCGCAGTCGTCAAACACCCCACGAGCGTCGCCACCGGGACAGTACTCTGGAGCAATATTCAATTATTCATGCCCTATCATGATGCATCATGGGACATCCTGTGAATACTCTTACGCCGCCAATCCAATGCCCCTCATACTCAATGTTTTTCTCTTACTTTCATCACATCTTCACTATGTATCTAATCCTTAGTTTAATTGAATCATGAATAAAATTAACCCTTAGAGTGTAGCACTCTCACTATACTGGTCTTATTCATTTAATTCACATGACCCAAACCTTGGTCTTCTCATTTCAAATATCATTTCTACATTTCTTTTATTTTCGGTGTAAGGCTTGGCTATACCCTAATTCTCAATTTCAACTCATAATTACAATATCGAGCTTTTCATACTCATAAGATCTTTTCATGATTAATCACAATTCATGCTTCATAAGCATAGCATTCATGTATTCACATCTTTCATAACTCATCACAATCAATAATTCAACTTCACGTGCAATTTATGTGTAAGAATAAATTTCAACTAGTAGTAATCAACAATTTATGTATTCCACAAATCAATTATTCTTATTTCAAAATCTTACCACAAGAACAAGTTAGGAGTCCAATTAATTACACCAATCACACTTCCAGAAATTCCTCATTACTAATTTTGCATCTTTATAACTCAAAAATCTCATTTATTTTTCCTTTATTTAAAAAGACAATTTGATTTCAAAAAAAGAAGTCCTTTCTTGCCAAAACCACAATTTTTTAATCACACTTTATCAAAAGTTATATAAATTTTTCTTATAAAAGTTCCAATAATTTTCAGTAATTAATCTATATTTTTCTCAATTTTTTTTCTATTTTTAAAACTCAATTAATCAAAATAATCCACAAAAAAGGACATTTTTTTTTAAACTCAAACCCCCAACCGGATTCGAACCCATAACCAGCGATGAAACAGACAGCGCACAAGACTAAAGCACCAAAGCCATTAAACGATATAACTAGGGGTTATAATCCCTAAGTATCGACTCTCGGCTATTTGGGTTTTTAACAAAAAATAAAAACAAAGTCACAGTATCAAACCCGATACCTCCTCCTACTGTAGCGGCCAAAGCTCTACCGACCAGTTGGTCTAAGTGGCCAATTCATTGTGAAAGTAATTAATTTGGATTTTGAATTTGCTCTCTGTTCATAGTTATAAATTCATGAAGTCTCAAAACCAAATAGTCTCTTTTTCTCCTCTTTTGAAAACAAAATTTTTCAGAATAAAAATACATTCAATTCTACAGTAACCAGTATTTTTATGAGTATTTTCAACTCTTTAAAGCATATATTTTAGCCTTAGTTTGTATTCCATGATCATAATTTCGACATTCGAGAACTAAAGCATACTTCTTCATAATTAAAGATAGGTTCCCACAAAAATTCACTACATTAATGTTCTCTTACTTATTGACAACTACTATGTTTTTAGAACACAAAATCATCTTTTCTAATGAATAAAACTTATATTTACCAACTAATTTACACATGATGTATTCATTCATTTGTTTGCAAATACATTCTCTTTCATATATTCTAACAATCATATGGCACACAAAATGGAGAATTCTACTATAAAAATTAACAATTAACTCTTAGTAGACCATTCCATCAATTCATCTCTAATATACCATTCTACTTTAATACTTTAATTAACAATCATGGGTCCAACCTCTTATTAGTTAATTCACATAATTGCATTTAAAACATACCGAGCATGCATTCTAATATTAGAAGAAAATGAGAAACACTCACTTTCACCCATGATTAATAAATCTAACAACCCAATTAACACACATCTACTAGTTTATCAATTCTCCTCTAATTAGGCAAACATGGATTTCATTTCAACTAGTTGCTTTTTAACAACAATTCAATTCATTCCTAACATTATTTTTACTTTAGAAGTCATGAGAAACATACCCACCTCTGTGGAGAAAAAGCCAATTAAAAGCTCCTAGAGTCCCCTAAAATGCGAGAGAGTGCCTTCTCCTCCTAGATTGTGATGCAAAAGATCCTCCTTCTTGCTTTCTTGCCAAAACCGAGAGCTCCTTGTGGGGAAAGATGGGCCGGCCTCCAATGTAGGGACACACACACACTCACACTCACTCTAATATATTTGTCCTATATAATTTTCTTCGTTCAATAGTTTCTTAGTGTAGAATACAAGTAGGTAGGGGGTATTTATACTAGTTCTAGGATGGATTGGAGGGCTAGGATTTCATTAGATGGTTAAAGATGGATGGCTAGGATAGGAAGGAAAGTTGTAGCAACCACCCACACTCAAAAAAACTACCCATGCACACACACACCCACTCCCCATCACTCCCATGCATAATCCGGCCTCCACATGGTGCGCATTGCACACTACGTGCATGCACGTGCCCCCTAGTAACCCCCTATTTGAAGTTTGTACAATTTTAATTAATCAAATTGTTCCCAATTTGTGTCTACAAGACAAGTGTGACCACTTAAATGATTGATTAAATTTGTGGGCTTCACAAATAATGGGCTTAAACTTGTGGGCCAAAATAATAAAATAATAAATTATTAAAGTGGGCTCAAACAAGGAAATAGTGTTTTAGGCTTTACAAAATAGCCTTTTAGAAAAATAAAGGAAGAAATAATTGTTCATACTACAAAAAGAAATTTTATATATAAAAATAAATAAATAAATATACATACGAAATTTGTACGTGCACAACACGTGAAAACCAATATTTTTATTAAAATGAAAGTTTAGGGTATTACAGTTAGTGACATCGTTAGGATAGTAACTATTACTTAACCATTTTTATCTATGAATTGCCGAAGGGTGAAAGTTGGTGTTAGGGGTGATACCTTATAATCCGACTTCTCCTGTAGGCCGATACTAGGTGGTGTTATTGGGATGTATTCTCCTGTCAAAGGGATACAGGGCGGTGCTTTTTCATGATTAGTTGGGAGCACGGGATTCGTATCTCAGCTGTTAATTCTGAACTTTCATGATAAGAACAGGAGGTTTTCCTAAGAAAATAGACCCTACGATTCTGTTAGGTTCTATGCCTTCTCATGACGTGTTGAAGGCACAGAAGAAGGTTGGCTAGTATCTTGTGGTTTGTATTGGCTTTTGAGTGAGGTCTGGTTTGTAGGGCAATAGTGAAAAACGGGGACACCACTATTGTACCGCAGTAGTGGAACTAGACTGTACCTGCAACCTCATCAGTCATGTAGTATTGTGTCAGTAATAGGATGGGTACAAAGTAGAATTCATGACGTGGGTTCAAATCCCTATATATGAAGAAACGGCTTGTTATGGGCATATGTAGTATGGGATGCAAACTGTTCCGAAAACTCACTTGCATTAGAATAAGAGCATCCTTGCATTAGTTAATCTTGCATTAGAGTCTAAGTCATAGCATACACTGACACATCAATTATATATACACATTTCTCTTTTCATCAATCTGTTTGTATAAAGTTGAGAATCGCTGCTAGTCATCAGCCTTAAAGCGTCAGTATATGACTGACGTCCGCACTTTAATAGGTACTAGATTGCAGGTACGGGATTGCAAAGCTACAGGTATAGGATTCAGGAGGACTCAAGGTAAAAGAAGCAAGTGTTGATTTATTTCAATTGTAATATATATTGTAATTTACTTATTGTTGAGAAGCATCCAAGTGAAAGTACCAAGTGTTATGTATTATTCATTATACTCTGAGGTAATTTTTATCGAAAGTTTGTAACACTTGGACTTGTATGGTATTATTGTAACACTGATGTAATGTATTGCAGTTTTATAACATTCAAACTTGTAATACATTTGTGTTGAATAAAAAAAATTTAAATTTTCTTATTTTTCTTTGCATTGTGGCTAATTAAAGAAAAAGATTCTGGCTTAAGTCACGGTTTCCCAGTGATAGAAATCGGGGCGTTACAGAGGCAGTCCAATCAGTCCAATTTTGGTAGAGGAAAGGGGGAAGTCGGTGGAAACTAGAAGATACTGCCGAAATTGAGGTTCCATAGAGAAGCACAGGTACCTGCAAATTTTATTATTATTATTATTATTATTATTATTATTATTATTATTATTATTATTATTATTATTATTATTATTATTATTATTATTTTGGGGAAAACGGATATTGGGTGAATAGGGTTTGATGTATAGGGTATTTGGGAAGTGGATTAGGTTAGAGGTAGAAACATGCCGGGTTTGGGATATAGGTAGGGTTTGGGTCTGCAAGTTAGGGTTTCGACATTAGGGTAGGGTTTGAAACATTAAAGTGGATTAGGGTTTAAGGTGGCGGCTAGGGTTTCGAAGTAAAAAAGAAGAGGAAATTTTTTTTGGGTTTGGACAGGGATGAGGAGATGAGGCCGCAATGGTGTTGACGATAGGTTTTGTGGGAGGTGATGGGTTGTGGAGTCGGAGATTGGTGGCTTCTTCGACAATGGGTTGAAGACGATGGGTTGGAGATTGGTTAGGGGATGAAGACGCAAGAGGGATTTCAGGTGGATTCGGGGTTGAGGGATTTCGCCGGTGAGGAGTCGCTGTTGATGAGTTTCTATGGAAGATGGCTTCTTCTTGAAGTTGGCTTTTATTTATTTATTTATTTATATTTATTATTATTATTTTGGGGTGGAATTCTAGGGTTTTGATGGGAAAATAAAATTTGTATAATCTTGCTCTGATACCATGATAAAGTTAACAGAGAGAACGGGAAATATTATTCGGCTATTGGATTGTATACAACTGAGTACAATGACTCCTATATATAGGAGAGAACTAAACACTAAACTGATACATATCTAATATGGGACTAAATACAATATCTAACAAAACTTGTTTCTCGAAACCATCGTATGTGTCCATATAAGGCTTGCTGGTTTTGGGGCAGGGTGGAACTCAATGTTTCATTAAGTTTATGGAGAGTAGCAGTAGGTTTCACTTCATGAAGATTAGGTTTTGTGAAATTGCATCATTTTGTGTTAGGCCATCATCATATTCAATGGCATGCCAAATTGAATTCAATGGAATTATTTTATTCAACAATTTAATTTGTATACAATAATGATCCACTTTTTAATATGAACTACTAATGAAAAATACCCACCACCACCAGCCCTTTCTATATTTCTTCTCTCTTTCTCATTCCCTAATCCAGACTCCCTATCTCAATTATCACAGACTCAAACCCTAGCTGCAGCCCCTAATTCCAAATCGGTCATTCGTTCATCGCCACAACCTGCCCCCAATTCCAAACCCTAGCAGAATCACCGATCGAAACCCTTTGCTGCCCGCTTTCGCCTGCTTGCTCTCGCCCTAAGCCAGCGCCACCCGCTCATACCCTCAGCCAGTGCCGCTCTCGCCGCCCGCTTTCGATCTCTCCACTCCATACTAGGCTACATACCTGGTGTTATTTATGTCGTCTATGTGTTGGTTGGATGATCATATCTCTAATCTCTAATCTCTAATCTCTGATATTATAATGGGAGAAGGCCTTAGGTAGTGTTCTTTTTCTCCTCTTACAAGTGATTTACCTCTTGTAAGAGGTGGTCCACCTCTTACAAGAGTTTTTTTAGCGTTCTTTTTTTTACCTCTTATAAGAAATTTTTTTCAAAATCTCTTATAAGCCTAAAAGACTTCTAGTAGCCTCTTTCAAATTCTTATAAGACTTCTATCACTTAAGAAGTCTATATTACCCCCCAAAGTCTATAATTGTTACTAATTTCAATCTCAAATTTCCTTCATCTCACTATTTTTATACTTTGCTTATGTCATTGTTTTCTTTTCGAAGGGCACAGTAGCGGCTGTTAGAATCACAATTGTTATCATAGGATTCCATCTAGATGTTTTGATTATTTGTAATTCATGGCTTCTTCAATCTGACTGTCACTTCTTGGCTCGCCTCTAATATTTTTGAATTCAATGTTGCTAATTTTACTTTAGATGGGGTCTGTCAATTATAAGTAATTGATTTAGAAGTGTTGATACACATTCATTTCAGCATCATATGTAAGTAAATGATTTAGACGTTTAAAAGCAGCTACTATTTATATTATATTAATGTTGTATATTTGACTTCCTTCTATAGTGTTGTTGAGGTTGTATTGCACTGATAAAATTGTCGCCTCCAACCTTTGCATACATTCTGAGGATTGTGATGTATTCCTTGTTAATTAACTGTTTTTTCTTTTTTTATATATTGAGTTTATTGGAACGCCACATTCAGTTTCAAATTTTCTTCTTTTCTTGTCCTTCATCTCACTATTTTTATACTTTGGGATAATATAGGCTATTGTAGGAGGTGAAAAGAGAACATAAATGTCTTATAAGAGGTTCTTATAAGAGGTTATTTTTATATAAAAAGAACACTTCAAAAAGAGGCTCTTATAAGAGGCTCTTACTGTAAATCTCTTATAAGAGGTAACCTCTTATAATAAGTAAAAAAAAAAAAAAGTACCAACATGTGCAACGCACGGACATAATTAATGTAAAGGAGGTTTTGGGTTCAAATCCTCCCTACATCAAAATTTTTGTTTCTATTTTTTAAAATTATTAAAACGTGCATCGCACGTGTAAATTACTGGCGTTTCTAAAACCACTAGGACTATTATATGTTCACTAACTTTCATAATTAATACATCCTTCAACAACAACAAAAACTTTCATAATTAATACCTAAATTTAATCTTAGGAAACATAAGAAAAACCTGAAATGCCCTAGTTGGTATTCATTACTTATAACTCCTACATTAAACATACTAGACCCCTTCAATTCTCCTACTTCCATTCTCAAATACTCCACATTAAAAAAAAAAAATCATAAGAAAAATGTTTCAAATCCTTTCGTTGCTACTTCTAGGTTTTGCATTCTTGCATGCCTTATCATTGGAACCCTTTGACGAGCACCGGTGGCTACAACCGTTTCGAAGCCAGCAATATAGACACCCACACCAGCAAGGTGAGGTTCTATGGTTGTCCGAGAACCCAAGAGACGAGACTCAGTGGTCGTACAAACAACCGCATCCACGCCAACCGGTTATTGGGTTTCCAGGTTTTGGGATCCTTCCGAACCCAACCATTACCAACCCCGAATTCCGTCAATGTTGGTCACCCTTTAGACGAATTCCGCATTGTTCGCAATCTCTGTTCCGTTCATCGAGAATGCAAAAAAAGCTAGATTTGGAGTTTGAGTGTTGTAGAGTAGTTATGAATATGAGTCCTGACTGCTTTCACAAGATTTTCTGTATGCCGCAGTTTGAGCGTGATTTTGGCCTGACCGTGAAGGGATACTGCACCAGTCTTAATCTCGACGTTGAGAGAAAGAATTGAAGGTCTTATGTTTTTCTCCTTTCGTTTTGAAGAATACATGTAATTAAGTGGAAGAAGAAGTGACAGCATTGCTGTGGTGTATTAGAAGCACTTTGAAATTTTCTCTTTGCAAGTATGGTAAGTAAAATAAAACTTCTTTCACATTTAGGAGCATTCTGTTGGTGGATCGTGGGCTGCTGAAAATTAATTCCGATAAGAAAAATGCACAGATAGTGGATACTGCTACATTTGTATAAAAATGAAGAACTAGATTAATATATTTCAAGCCTTGGCATATTCTAATATTCATCGCACGTGTTAATTATTAGTGCTATATAATAGCAATAGAACCATTTATTCTGTTAATACATTATAATTTTCATTACTTTGATTTATGCATAATAATTTTCATTACTTTGATTTATGATTCTCTTTATTATTTAAGACAGTAATAGCATCCGCAATCGTGATTGTCAAAAAATAACTAAATGCATATTTACATATAGCATATTGAGCGTTTGTTGTAGTCGTCCAATGCTATTTTATAGCAATTTAATATTAAAAATATCAGACGGACTTTGTAGATCCGTCGTAGGACGAAATGTATATAAATTGAATTATTTAATGTATAATTTTTTTTTCATTAGACGGATCTTGAAGATCCATCAGAAGGGAGAGAAAAAAACCAAAAAAAAACGACATACGCACTTTGAAAATCCGCCCCATGATTTTAAAATATTTTTTTCAAATTTTTTAATAATCAAAACGAATTTTTTAGTTGGGAAAAAAAATTTTAAAATGGGCCCCCAAGGGATTCAGCCTTAAACAAAAAATACATCTTTTTAAAAAAAATAAATTAAGGTCGGTCGGACTGTCTAGTTCCGTCTGACTAATAAAAAATTATTGTTTTTAGTGAAGATTCGTCCTATATAATATGCATTTTTGTTATATCTGCGCTCATATATAGCAATCTACTGTTGCTAAATTGTCAACATATGTATAAATAGCAAATGACTACAATACTTTTTAAGCTAAATATGTATATTATGCATAAATAGCAAACAGCTGTGGATGCTCTAAGTCACAGTTCAATGCTTCGCCCCAATCATCATAATGAATGTGTTTTTATTAAATGTAGAGCAACTAGGAAGAAAAGTAGACCAAGCTGCACTTGCAACGAATGTGAATCCGATGTACACTAGCTTATTGGCATATGTGTCGCACAAATTTGACTTTCCTCATTATGTTACCCCTGTAATGCGTGTTGATGGCAACTTTTTTGTGTCATCCAACAAATTAACTTCTTTTCAGTCATATCAAAATCAATTTAATTCTAGCAATGTATCGAAGATAGGGTACAAAACTAAGTAGAGCTTAAATAGGCTTTGTGGATAATCAAATGGGTAATAATTATAATTTCCTCCCTAGCCCTTCCTCTCAATAATCATATTTGCCATCATTTATCTCTATTATTTTAATACGAGAGTTGGAGTTTGTAACCAACAACTCGAACTTTATAACTATATAAACATGTATACTACACTTTCAAACTATATCCAACAAATATAAATGTGCATCACACGTGTAGCCCAAATTAAAACATTTAAATATAAACTATTTTTTTTTCTTATTCAATATATGTTCATTTAATTTGATGACTTTACTTTTTTTTTAGACGTGCATCGCACGTACATTATACTATACTAGTACTATATAATGTAACTTGGTGAGTTTATGATGAGGAGATTGTATGTAATGTAGCATTTCGAAGTAAATATAAATAAGTCTTTCTCAATATATACTAGTATTTTTCACGTGCAATGCACGTTTTGATAAGAGTTTGAGGATTTTCACGTGCGATATACGTTTTAAAAAATAGTTTTGGAGTTGGACGTGCGTGCACGTAATTGGAAAAATATTTTGAAGAAAAAGCTACAATTTATACGTGCAATGTACGTATTTATAAGTAGAATTTGAGTTGTACGTGCAGTGTATCACTACAAAACATGTGCGATTTACCGGCATATATTCCCCGGCGTTTTACCATTCGTGCCGGGGTAGGGAGTGACCAGGAATGGGGCGTCAGATTGGATGGTTATACACCGGCGGCCTCTATAAAATGCCGGGAAATCATGATATTCACCGGCGTTTTATTTATAAACGCCGGTGAATGGTATTATTCACCGGCGTTTTAATAACAAACGCCGGGGAATATATAGATACATTCACCGGCATTCGTAACTTCAAACGCCGGTGAATTAACTGAGATAAATCCCCGCGAACCCTAACATTTCGCTCGCTAATTCCCAAACCTAATTTTCGCCGCCTTCGTTTTCCCTCCTCCCTCTCTCTATTTCTCGTGCTTCGCCTCCGACCATTCGTCATCTTCGACAGCCCAATTAGATTTTCCTCCTCCCTCTCTCTATTTCGCGGTGAATTTGCGATCGAAAACCACCGCTCGTCGCCCCGCGCTCTCTCTATCTCCTACGCCACCGCTCGTCGCCCCGCTGGTCGGCCCCCTCTCTCTCTTCGGTAATTACTCTTGATTTCTCACCTTTTCACTGTCAAAGATGCTGAATTCATGCATCTGATTGGCATCTTAGCATGATTTTTTTACCAAAATGGGTTCACTGTCAACTAAGTATGCTGTATGTATACCAAAATCCCCCGAATCTGTACAAGAATTGGGCGGAACAAACCTCGTGCAGGTTTATTTTGGAGCCACAAACATCATGATTTAGTTGGGATGAAGAATTAATAGAGAAACATATATGCTTAGATACTGGAAATTTTCATTTCCTTTGATTGTTAAAGAAACTGAATTCATGTATCTAATTGTCATCTTAGCATGATTTTTTTACCAAAATGTGTTGACTGTCAAAGATGGATGCTGTATGTATACCAAAATCCTCCAAATCTGTACAAGAATTGGGCGGAACAAACCTTGTGCAGGTTTCTTTTGGAGCCACAAACATCAATGGTTTAGTTGGGATGAAGAATTAATAGAGAAACATATATGCTTAGATACTGGAAATTTTCATATTCTTTTACTGTTAAAGAATATGAGTTCATGCATCTGATTGCCTTCTTAGCATGTTTTTTTCACCAAAATGGGTTAACTGTCAACTAAGGATGCTGGCTATATACCAAAATCCTCCAAATCTGTATAAGAATTGGGCTGAACAAACCTTGTGCAGGTTTCTTTTGGAGCCACAAACATCATGATTTAGTTGGGATGATGAATTAATGGAGAAACATATATGCTTAGATACTGGAAATTTTCATTTTCTTTTACTGTCAAAGAAACTGAATTCATGCATCTGATTGTCATCTTAGCCTGATTTTTTTACCAAAATGGTTTCACTGTCAACTAGAGGATGCTGGCTGTATACCAAAATCCTCCAAATCTGTACAAGAATTGGGCTGAACAAACCTTGTGCAGGTTTATTTTGGAGCCACAAACATCATGATTTAGTTGGGATGAAGAATTAATGGAGAAACATATATGCTTAGATACTGGAAATTTTCATTTCCTTTTACTGTTAAAGAAACTGAATTCATGCATCTGATTGTCATCTTAGCATGATTTTTTTACCAAAATGTGTTGACTGTCAACTAAGTATGTTGTATGTATACCAAAATCCTCCAAATCTGTACAAGAATTGGGCGGAACAAACCTTGTGCAGGTTTCTTTTGGAGGCACAAACATCAATGGTTTAGTTGGGATGAAGAATTAATAGAGAAACATATATGCTTATATACTGAAAATTTTCATTTTCTTTTACTGTTAAAGTAGCTGAATTCATGCATCTGATTGCCATCTTAGCATGATTTTTTTACCAAAATGGGTTCACTGTCAACTAAGGATGTTGTATGTATACCAAAATCCTCCAAATCTGTACAAGAATTGGGTGAGAACAAACCTTGTGCAGGTTTCTTTTGTAGCCACAAACATCATGATTTAGTTGGGATGAAGAATTAATAGAGAAACATATATGCTTATATGCTGAAAATTTTCATTTTCCTTTACTGTCAAAGATGCTGAATTCATGCATCTGATTGTCATCTAAGGATGCTAGCTGTATACTAAAATCCTCCAAATCTGTACAAGAATTGGGCTGAACAAACCTTGTGGAGGTTTCTTTTGGAGCTACAAACATCAATGATTTAGTTGGGATGAAGAATTAATAGAGCAACATATTAGTAGCCATATTAGTTTCTTTTGTGCAGGTTTATTATTATTATTATTATTATTATTATTATTATTATTATTATTATTTTGGGCTGAGTAACTGATTATTAGTAGCCATGAACAGAATAGTTCATGAGTCATCAGATCTTCTTGTTACCGTATTTACGGCACGACCCCCTCGTTATTCGTCTGATTCCTCTTCCTCAGCAAATACCCTTTACCATCATCATCTCCTTGAACGGAAAGCCAAATACAGGGGAGACTATAGCCGAATCGATATTAGACTCGAACACATGGTGTGCGATAAAATGCCACTAAGGTGGTTGTGATAATTTCCACAAAGGTAGTTTAGGGTTATGTGAATAGAGTAGATTGTATTAAGATTTAATTATTTTTTTATACATTTTTGGAACCACGATTTCTTTATTTTACAGTTAATTGTTATATCGTTTATTTATTTGCAGCTAGGGTTGGTTTTAAAAAAGGTGAAATTAAATATACAAAATGCCCTTTACCGTCAATACTATTTAATATGTCAAATTTTAATTTCAGATTGTGTGCTATTGTTATAATGGATATAAGTTGGATTAGTAAACCACGATTATCTAAGGAGTACCGTGATGGTATTAAAGATTTTATTATCTTTGCCAAACGACATTCCCGTGATCCCAACCTAATCCTTTGTCCATGCCTTCGGTGTACAAATTGTAATTTGAGGACATGTGACGTAGTATATACACATTTGGTTGTCAACAGTTTTCTTCAAGGGTACACACGGTGGTTTTGTCATGGAGAGGATCATACGTCAGCTCCTGTTCGTCCGGTTGTATTAGAAAATGTAGATGAGCCCTTAGTGAACGAAGACTTAAGTGTTCCCGATGAGATGCATGTTTTGTTGCAAGAAGCCTTGGGGATTCATAATGTTTCTTTCCACACCAATAATCCAACAACCCAAGTTCATAATGAGTTAACAGAAACAAACCAGATTGGTGGTGGAGTGGACGAGAAAATGCCTAACCCCGCCCCTGAAAATAATAAACAGCAAGAATCCTTCGCTAAGTTGCTAGAAGATGCTAGTACTCTGCTGTACCGCGATTGCACCAAATTCTCTAAATTCTCATTCATTGTCAGACTATTTCAGATTAAATGTTTAAACGGGTGGTCTGCTAAGTCCTTCAGTATGCTACTTGAACTGTTGAATGAAGCATTTCCAGAAATCTGTATTCCAAACTCAGCCTATAAAATCAAAAAATTCCTAAATTCTTTCGATCTAGGGTATGGAAAGATAGCAGCATGTCCAAATGACTGTATGCTTTTCACGGGAGGTAAGGAAAGTCAGGAGAATTGCAAAGTATGTGGTTCTTCGAAATGGACAGAAACACCAAATCAAGACGATCAAGCCAGTGGATCTACTAAGCGAAGTAGGAGAAAGAAGCCTGCCAAAATTAGGTGCATGGAAGAAGAAGAGTATTTTCATCAAGTTGTCGTATTGGGAATTCAACTTATTGCGACATAATTTAGATGTGATGCATATCGAAAAAATATTGGTGAAAATTGTATAGGAACATTTATGGAAGATGACCGGAAGACAAAGGACAATCTCAAAAGTCGACTTGATATGAAGTCAATGGGCATCCGACATGAGTTGCACCCAGAGGAATTACCGAACGGAAAAGTACTCCTACCTCCTGCAATCTATTCAATGTCAAAATCGGAGTTGGAATTGTTTTGCAAAGTTCTACAGGAACTTAAAGTTCCTAATGGCTATTCTTCTGACATAGCAAGATGTGCCAACTTTAAAGAGAAGAGGCTTCAGGGTCTAAAGTCACACGACTACCACGTACTAATGCAGGATCTCCTTCCTGTGGCCCTAAGGTCTTCAATGTGTGAGCAAATCACTACTGTCCTGAAAGATCTTTGTAGCATATATAAAGGTATTTGCTCAAGAATGCTTCGTGTTGAATATATTGACCAATTGGAGCAGCGGGCGGTATTGACACTTAGTAAAATGGAGATGATATTTCCGCCATCGTTCTTCACTATAATGATTCACTTGATAATCCACCTTGCTGGTGAAGCCAGAGTCGGCGGTCCTGCTCACTATCGGTGGATGTACCCCATTGAGAGGTAAAAGAATTCATGCATCTTACAAAACATATCCTTAAAACCACACTTGATATGAGCCCTATTCTTATTTTTTTTCAATAAAAACGGGAGTTTTGGTTATCCAACAAACATGTACCCGCATACTTCCAAATGGCATTTCCTTTAGAAAGTCGGACTCCGAAGAATCGATCTATGACTAGAATATTCATTCAAAGCCCAATCAAAATTTGTCATCCTGGATCTAAAATCTTCTTTGAGCCACAAACATTAATGGTTTAGTTGGGATGAAGAATTAATAGAGAAACATATATGCCTAGATACTGGAAATTTTCATTTTCTTTTACTGCTAAAGAATCTGAGTTCATGCATCTGATTGCCTTCTTAGCATGTTTTTTTTACCAAAATGGGTTCACTGTCAACTAAGGATGTTGTATGTATACCAAAATCCTCCAAATCTGTACAAGAATTGGGTGAGAACAAACCTTGTGCAGTTTTCTTTTGTAGCCACAAACATCATGATTTAGTTGGGATGAAGAATTAATAGAGAAACATATATGCTTATATACTTGAAATTTTAATTTTCTTTTACTGTCAAAGATGCTGAATTCATGCATCTGATTGTCATCTTAGCATGATTTTTTTACCAAAATGGGTTGACTGTCGACTAAGGATGCTGGCTGTATACCAAAATCCTCCAAATCTGTACAAGAATTGGGTGAGAACAAATCTTGTGCAGGTTTCTTTTGTAGCCACAAACATCATGATTTAGTTGGGATGATGAATTAATGGAGAAACATATATGCTTAGATACTGGAAATTTTCATTTTCTTTTACTGTCAAAGATGCTGAATTCATGCATCTGATTGTCATCTTAGCATGATTTTTTTACCAAAATGGGTTCACTGTCAACTAAGGATGTTGTATGTATACCAAAATCCTCCAAATCTGTACAAGAATTGGGTGAGAACAAACCTTGTGCAGGTTTCTTTTGTAGCCACAAACATCATGATTTAGTTGGGATGAAGAATTAATAGAGAAACATATATGCTTATATACTGGAAATTTTTATTTTCTTTACTGTCAAAGATGTTGAATTCATGCATCTGATTGTCATCTTAGCATGATTTTTTACCAAAATGGGTTCACTGTCAACTAAGGATGCTGTATGTATACCAAAATCCTCCAAATCTGTACAAGAATTGGGTGAGAACAAACCTTGTGCAGGTTTCTTTTGTAGCCACAAACATCATGATTTAGTTGGGATGAAGAATTAATAGAGAAACATATATGCTTATATACTGAAAATTTTCATTTTCTTTTACTGTGAAAGAAGCTGAATTCATGCATCTAATTGCCTTCTCAGCATGATTTTTTTACCAAAATGTGTTAACTGTCAACCAGAGGATGCTGTATGTATACCAAAATCCTCCAAATCTGTACAAGAATTGGGCTGAACAAACCTTGTGCAGGTTTCTTTTGGAGCCACAAACATCATGATTTAGTTGGGATGAAGAATTAATGGAGAAACATATATGCTTAGATACTGGAAATTTTCATTTCCTTTTACTGTTAAAGAAACTGATTGTATGCATCTGATTGTCATCTTAGCATGATTTTTTTACCAAAATGTGTTAACTGTCAACTAAGGATGCTGGCTGTATACCAAAATCCTCCAAATCTGTACAAGCATTGGACTGAACAAACCTTGTGCAGGTTTCTTTTGGAGCCACAAACATCATGATTTAGTTGGGATGATGAATTAATGGAGAAACATATATGCTTAGATACTGAAAATTTTCATTTTCTTTTACTGTCAAAGATGCTGAATTCATGCATCTGATTGTCATCTTAGCATGATTTTTTTTACCAAAATGGGTTCACTGTCAACTAAGGATGTTGTATGTATACCAAAATCCTCCAAATCTGTACAAGAATTGGGTGAGAACAAACCTTGTGCATGTTTCTTTTGTAGCCACAAACATCATGATTTAGTTGGGATGAAGAATTAATAGAGAAACATATATGCTTATATACTTGAAATTTTCATTTTCTTTTACTGTCAAAGATGCTGAATTCATGCATCTGATTGTCATCTTAGCATGATTTTTTTACCAAAATGGGTTCACTGTCAACTAAGGATGCTGTATGTATACCAAAATCCTCCAAATCTGTACAAGAATTGGGTGAGAACAAACCTTGTGCAGGTTTCTTTTGTAGCCACAAACATCATGATTTAGTTGGGATGAAGAATTATTAGAGAAACATATATGCTTATATACTGGAAATTTTCATTTTCTTTTACTGTGAAAGAAGCTGAATTCATGCATCTGATTGCCTTCTTAGCATGATTTTTTAACCAAAATGTGTTAACTGTCAACTAGAGGATACTGTATGTATACCAAAATCCTCCAAATCTGTACAAGAATTGGGCTGAACAAACCTTGTGCAGGTTTCTTTTGGAGCCACAAATATCATGATTTAGTTGGGATGAAGAATTAATGGAGAAACATATATGCTTAGTGATGCTGTTTATTTCTGAGAAACGTGTGGAAGCACCAGGTGTGAGTTCGAACTCAATTTGTATTGAAGGAGATTGCCGCTCGTCTGCCGACCTTCAGTTGACCTTCTGGGACCTACGATGAGCTCGGAAAGATGTTGAAGGTTGGGCTCGGATCGGAAGGGTCGGATCCGAGGTCTTGTGTACCTGCAGACGGTCCTGAAACACCGGGGTTTGTCCCGGTGGCGGACCCTCCGACGCTCTAGTCAGTCTCTGTGAGAGAGTAGCAATAACTAGGTATATTTAAGTGGCAAAAGATTGATTACCTTAAAAAGGTGGGTGTGGGTCTAGTATTTATAGAGAATCCCAACCGGGTTTGGTTCCACTTGGGGGCCGGGTTTGGATCCGAAAGCCCATGGGCCTGACGTGGCAGAAGGCCCAGGGGGTTTAGGGCGGACGTGGCGATACCAGGAGTGGTATAGGGCTGACGTGGCGAAACCCTTGGCGGTATTTGGAGCTGACGTGGCCCATCGTGAGCCCTCTGTGCCTCTGGGGGGAATCGGAGGGCCTAGGCTGCGCCAGGTCATCCTTCTGCCCCGCCAGAGAGGGGGGACGGCCTGAGGGACTGCTCCGGATCGGACTCCGGGGGATGCTGAGGCTCGCCAGTACGAGGAGGCCGGCACTGTGAGGGCAAACACGAGGTTCGGCGCCGACCCTGAAGTGGTCCGGAGCCGAACCAGGTTGTTATTTTTGCTTTTCTGAGTAGGAATTGTATTGGGCCCTGGTTGGGCCTCAGGCCATTTTTACACTGTCACACAAGCCCCCCACTCCTGCAGGGGGTGCGGGAGCTAGCCGTGGAGGAGTGTTCATGATTGTAACAAAAATGGGAGGGCGGATCACAGGGCCTTCCTGGTGGTGCTGCCCTGAGGCTTGGATAGGACCTCGAGCTAGTCGAGGGTCTACGTGTAGGTGAAGGCGATGGCGAACCGTTGTCTCCTCCGGAGAAGAGTACCCTGGTGTTCGACTGAACCTCGAGAGGTCGAGGGATTACGTGTCGACAAGGGTGATGGCGAGCCGTTGCTTCTTCCTGAGAAGAGTACCCGGGTGCCAGACCGAACCTCGAGATGAGGGGGAATTATGGGCTGGTAAGGGTGATGGCTAGCCGATGGATCTTCCGAAGAAGAGTACCCGGGTGCCAGACCGGACCTCGAGCTGGCGAGGGATTATGGGTCGGTAAGGGTGAAGGCGAGCCGTTGTTTCTTCCTGAGAAGAGTACCCCGGTGCCAGGCCGAACCTCGAGACGAGGGGGAATTACGGGCTGGTAAGGGTGATGGCCCGCCGGTGGATCTTCCGAAGAAGAGTACCCCGGTGCCAGACCGGACCTCGAGCTGGCGAGGGATTATGGGTCGGTAAGGGTGAAGGCGAGCCGTTGTTTCTTCCTGAGAAGAGTACCCGGGTGCCAGACCTAACCTCGAGACGAGGGGGAATTACGGGCTGGTAAGGGTGATGGCCAGCCGGTGGATCTTCCGAAGAAGAGTACCCGGGTGCCGGGCCGGACCTCGAGCTGGCGAGGGATTATGGGCCAGTGAGGGTGAAGGCGAGCCGTTGTTTCTTCTTGGGAAGAGTACCTCGGTGCCAAGCCGAACCTCGAGACGAGGGGGGATTACGGGCTGGTAAGGGTGATGGCCAGCCGGTGGATCTTCTGAAGAAGAGTACTTTAGTGCTGGCGAAGGCGAGCCGTTATTTTGCCCGAACCGACCCCCGTATCGGGCTGCCAGTCTGGCACTGGGTGACGTCAGCAGCACATGTTTCGAGGACGTGGCGTGATTTCC
Source organism: Hemerocallis citrina (assembly GCA_017893485.1). Lineage (NCBI taxonomy): Eukaryota > Viridiplantae > Streptophyta > Magnoliopsida > Asparagales > Asphodelaceae > Hemerocallis > Hemerocallis citrina. The sequence continues at coordinate 113,437,570 of CM030362.1, forward strand.
TAGGCGGTAGTTGCACGTCAATCGGTGAATAGTGACTGCGAAAATCGAGGAGTTGTTCCTATCCCCTATAAATGTTCCCCCCTCTCCTCCCATCGCCTATTTCTCCCTTGCCTCTTACTTTTCAAAAAAAAATCCTTCAACTCTACAGCGCTCGTCCCTTCAGCTTCCTGCAGCAAGGTCGTTTTTCCGAGGTGATTTCAGGTTAGTTGGTAACCCCGTTTAACTTAGGCACGGATGGATAGGGCTCAGTCCGGCTCGTTGGCGTCGACCTCTGGGGAGGGGCCGGTAGGCAAGGAGGAGGTCGTACACAGTGTGAAGCCATTGCGATCTCGGAGGCATTTCGTGGTAGAAAGCAGCGACTCTGAGGAGGGGGGCGGCAGCTCAGACGAAATCCAGACCCTAGGGTCGGCTTCCGGAGAGGAGGGTGGCTCCGAGGGAGATGGCTCCGCAGGGTCTCTGAATCCGCCCGTTCTGGGGCGTTTGTCTACACCTTCGCCGGAACGGACTAAGAGGAGGAGGGCTCCGAAGAAGAAGAAATCGAAGATTGGCGGCCCGAGCGACTTGGTGATAGGGTCGTCTGCGCAACCCCGGTCTTTCCGTTGCTACCCCGACGATCTCTCAGATAAGGAGTCCTCGGGGGTCCAGCCGTCGTCGTCAAGCCGGAAGAGGTTGATGGTGGACGCCTCCCCGACCGCTCTGGAGGCAAGCGACTTGGGGGCTCTGCAGTTGGCCTACCACATAGGGCCCAGTTATGAGCTTATGCTGCCGAGTTCTACTCTTCGACCGACCGATCCTCTGCCGGACAGGTATTGTATCTTCCCTGTGGACGCCTTTATCTCCGGCCTGAGGCTGCCCATCCACCCATTCGTTCGGGAGGTGTTAAATTGGTCATCCCTGGCGCCGATGCAGTTTGGGCCGAACTCCTGGAAGCAGATCATCTGCTTCGTGCTGTTGTGCGAGGAGCAGAGGGTACCCCTGCGGCTGGGCGTGTTCCGAGCGATGCTGTTGATTGGCTCATCGGCAGAAGGAGTATATTACATCTCGCCTACAGGTAAGGCGAAGGTTGTCCACGGTCATCCAGATTCCATTAAGTTCTGGAAGAAAAAGTATCTGGTGATCCGGAGTGAGGATCCTTGGGCTATCCCTACTCGGTGGAACCATTCTAAGCCGAGCTACGCAGCACCGGGGCCGGGGGATTTGACGGCGGAGGAGTGGAGACTCGTTGAGCGCCTCCGTCTGTCGTATAGCATCAATTGGGGGAAGGTGACGGAGGCCCATCTGGCAGGCGTCGGACTGAGCCCTAGCCCGGCCGTGCCTCGTACGTGGTTGTTTCTTTCCTCACACTCTTCTTGTACTTTTTTGCTCATTTGTTCTTAATGGATCTTTTTACAGAAATGGATGAGGAGTCGATTAAGGCGCTGAGGCTCGCCATGAAGAAGAAGAAGGTCGAGAAGAAGGATGTCGCGGTGAAGACCACCGAGTTGTCCCAGGTGGTCTCCGAGGCCCCCATTCAGCCGAGGATGAAAAGGACTCGGTCAGAGACGGGTGGGGACGCGGTGGTCCAGGGGGGTTCGGATCAGGGTGCGGCCGCCGACCCTGATAAGGGGAAGGGTCCCCTGGTGGATCCCGGACTAGAGGAGAGACTTCGGCGAAGGTGGGTGCCAGATTGGTCGATCCGCGAGGGTGATTGCCTGGTCCGGGGGCGCCAGGCCGTGGAGGTTGCAGATAAGCTGGCGACCCCTCGGGATCGCTCGGATATGAAGTCCCAGACCCTGGACGAGGCGTACGTGCGTCTTGCGCAGGCCACTGTGCTGGTAAGTCGATCGAACCTCCTAGCTTTCAGGTGATGTTTTTTTAAGGAAGATTTCTTAGTAGTGTCTGGTCATGGCAGGCGACCGTGCAGGGGGCCCATGTGAGGGGCCTCTACGAGGCGGCGTTGCAGCGAGAGCGAGACCGGGCTGACAAGGCCGAGCAGGAGGTGACGGAATTGAAGGGAGAGCTCGAAGGCTCTCGTAAGAAGGAGGCGGAGACGAAGGCGGCTTTTGACAAGGAGAAGGAGGAATGGGCGAAGGCGAGGGCGGCTCAGGAGGAGAGGTCGGAGAAGGAGAAGGATGAGGTGACTAAGTCGTGTCAGATCCTGGTGATCAACGCCCAGGATAGCAGTTACGCGAAGGCCCTCAGCCATGTGAGGCACTTTTATCCGACTATCGACCTGTCCAACTTCGAGTATGATATGGAGATTGAGGGGACACCGAAGACCCCTGGCGGACAAGGGTCGGATGATAAATCGGTTGCCGACCCTCCAACGGATCCGGCTGATATCGAGGTGGGAAAACCAGCTGTATAATTTTTGTCCTTCTTTTTCCTTCTCTCGATTGTATTTGTCTTCCGCGGACTGGCCACCGCATTTTTTGTATGGGGAAACTGAATTTATAAAAAGAGGGTTTTTTTTTTGGCTGGCTAAGTGTTCCAACTTCGAAAAATTTCTGAACCTCTTTGCTTATATGTCTTGAGCGGGCTGGTTCTCTTGTAGGTCACGGCTCCCCTTCCTGAGGTGGACCCCCTTCGTTCCGACGTGGCGTGGCTTCGGGGCAAGGTCGAGGCCTTAGAGGCCACTTTGGTTCGGTATCGAAAGAGGGCTCGCGACACTGATGCGGCCTTCCATTATTACAGGAACAAGTCTGAAGCCCTAAGTGAGGAGGCGAGCCGGCTGAGGAGGGCGATGGTGGATCGGGAGCTAGGGGGCGTTGGTCTTGGATACACCATGTCAAGTTCCTCGGTGCAGAGGCCTTCCTCCGAGAAGCTACTCCGCGATGTGATAGTGGAGAAGGAGATGGAGATACACCGCTATAGGACTATGTTGGGTGTTTCGACATCTTCCTCGAGGGGTCGGCGAGCAGAGGGGGCTCCCTCGGCGTTGCCACTGATGGAGCGCATTCGATCCGTGGATGCCCAGAGCTCCGTGGCCGGGGTGTCGACGGTGGCAGAACCGAAGGACCGTCATGACGAAGAGAGAGTCCCAAGTCGTTTGGTCGGAGTGATCCCGCCCTTCACCGGGTCCGAGGGGCCCTAAGTCGGCGATCCCCTTTAGTTTGAGATGAGTGGAGTGGTCCTGTAACGGTATTTGCTTGTTTTCTCCGTACAAAAATAAAAGAGTATGAATAAAGCTTTCTTTTCCTTCTTTGCTCTGGCTGTCGGGGTGGTGAAGGGCGGCGTAGGCGAGGTCGGGCTCCGCCGATTCTTGAGGGATCGATGCGGGGCGACAGGGAGACCTCCGGCCCGGAGTTGGGTCGAACCTGCCGAGGCGTTTGGGGATGAGACCCGAGGGAGAACCCAGATGCCGCCCCCATTGCCCGGTACCGGGTCGGCGTTGCCGAGGTATTTAACTTTTGACAAAAGGAGACTTCTTTTATACCAGACCGGGGGGGGGTCGCTGAAGCGGCCCTTTACACACGAATGTTTACAAAAGTTTTAATTTACTTAAGCCACGCTAGAACCTAAGCTTGCTCTCCCCGGAATTTCATGAGGTGCTCAGCGTTCCAGGGTCGGCTGATGGGTCGGTCGTTCATATCCGTCAGTCGGTATGTACCAGGGCGTACAGCCTCGACTACGCGGTATGGGCCTTCCCAGTTGGGAGCCAGTTTCCTCTTCTTGGTTGGATCAGAGACAGATAGCTTTCGCAAAACTAGGTCCCCTGCCTGGATGCTGGTGGGGCGGACTTTCTTGTTGTAAAATCTCTCGATCCGTTGCTGATAAATGCTCCTTCGGACCGCGGACTTTTCTCGTACTTCGGCGACGAGGTCCAGGTTAGCCCTCAGGGCGGACGCATTGTCGTCTTCATCGAAGGCTATGATCCGGGGAGAAGGCAATCCGACTTCGACGGGGATGACTGCCTCAGTCCCATAGGTCAGATTGAATGGTGTCTCCCCCGTGGGGATCCTCTGTGTGGTCCGGTGTGCCCATAGTACGCTGGGCAGCTCCTCCACCCATAGCCCTTTGGGGGAATTGTCAAGGCGCTTTTTGAGGCCGTCGAGGATTTGCCTGTTCGCATTCTCTGCTTGGCCGTTAGACTGAGGGTGGCAAATGGCGGAGAAACGCTGCTGGATGCCGATGTCCTGACAGAAAGATTGGAAGTTCTGCCCTTGGAACTGGGTTCCGTTGTCCGTGACGAGGATTCGGGGGATCCCGAATCGACAAATGATGTTCTTCCAAAAGAACTGTTGCACTTGGCGCTCGGTGATGCTGGATAGTGGTTCGGCTTCGATCCACTTGGTGAAGTAGTCGATGGCGACAATCAGGAATTTCTTTTGCCCTACCGCTGGGGGGAAGGGCCCCACAAGGTCCATACCCCACATGGCGAAGGGCGTAGGGCTCGCCAGGGATCGGAGGTTGGCTTGAGGAAGCCTTTTGATGGGGGAGAATCTTTGGCAGGGGCCGCACCTCTTGACTAAGTCTTGTGAGTCTTGGAGCATGGTGGGCCAATAGTACCCTTGATTCAGGGCCTTTCGGGCAAGTGTCCTACTCCCCATGTGGCATCCGCCGATCCCCTCGTGCAGGTCTTTGAGGACGTAGCTGGCCTCGTCCCTAGCGAGGCAGCGGAGGTAGGGTTTGCCGTCGGCCAAGGTGTACGAGCGTTTGAAGAGGATGTTATCGATTATGACGAACCTTTCAGCTCGGATTCTGATTCGCCTGGCCTCGGCTTTGTCTTCAGGAAGCTCGGCCCGGTTTAAGAATTTTCGGATGGGAGTGGTCCAGTCGTCCGGGCTGGTTCCTTCTTGCACGCACATCGCTTCCGGCTCTGGGCTAATGATGCTTGGCTCCAAGAGGACCTCGACGAGCACCGTACGATCGAGGCCTTCGAAGGAAGAAGAGGCGAGTTTGGATAGCGTGTCGGCTTGGGCGTTCTGTTCCCTGGGGACTCTAACAACCGTAGCGTCGTCGAAGAACGCCAAGAGTCGTCGGACCGCCGCCAAATACCTCATCATTCGGTCGTCGCGGGCTTCGTACTCTCCGTTGATTTGATGGATCACGAGCTGAGAGTCGCTAAACGCCCGGATTCGCTTGGCACCGGCTCGGTGGGCGAGGGTCAGTCCGGCGATCATGGCCTCGTATTCTGCCTCGTTGTTGGAGGCTGGAAAGTTGAGGCGTAGGGAGTATTGAAGTAGGAATTGGTCGGGGCCACGAAGGATGACGCCCGCCCCACTCCCCGTTTCGCAGGATGAGCCGTCAACAAAGACCTCCCAGGTCGGATCCGGTTCTTCTACGTCAGGTTGCTCGGAGACAGTGCATTCAGTTATGAACTCGGCGAGGGCCTGCCCTTTAATGGCTGTCCTGGGATGATAGCTAATGTCGAACTGGCTCAGCTCGATCGACCACTTGACTAATCGGCCGGAGTTTTCGGGCTTGTGGAGGACGGTCTTCAGTGGTTGGTCGGTCAGAACTTGGACGGAGTGGGCCTGGAAGTAAGGTCGGAGTTTTCGGGCTGCCATAACCAGGGCATAGGCCACCTTTTCTATCTTCGCGTATCTCGTCTCGGCCGGGTGCAGCACTTTGCTTACGTAGTACAGGGGTTTCTGAACTCCTTCCTCCTCTCGGACGAGGACACCGAGGCGGACAGGTAGAGCCAAAGCGGCTCGCCTGGTTCGGGTTTGCTGAGGAGAGGCGGGTTGGCGAGGTACCGTTTCAGCTGTTCGAAGGCTTCTTGTTGATGGGTACCCCACTCAAAGCCCCCTTTCCCGCGCAAGGCTTTGAAGAAGGGGAGAGATTTCTCCCCTGATTTGGAGAGAAAACGGCCGATCGCCGCCAACCGACCCGTGAGCCTCTGAACCTCTTTGACATTCCGGGGCGGGGACATGTTGATGATGGCCTGTATTTTTTCGGGGTTTGCCTCAATGCCGCGCTGGCTGACAATGAATCCTAAGAACTTCCCCGTGGAGACGCCGAAGGCGCATTTAGCCGGGTTAAGCCTCATGTTGTGGCGTCGGAGGACACCGAAGGCTTCCTCGAGGTCGGCGACGTGGTCCGGCCCCGCCCGGCTCTTGACAAGCATGTCGTCGACGTAAACTTCTACGTTGCGGCCGATCAGGTCCTTGAAGACTCTGTTGACGAGTCGCTGGTACGTGGCTCCGGCATTTTTCAGCCCGAAGGGCATGACACGGTAACAATAAAGACCTTGGTCGGTGACGAATGAGGTCTTGGAGATGTCTGGTGGAAACATCCGGATCTGATTGTACCCCGAGAAAGCGTCCATGAAGGACAGCAGCTCGTGCCCTGAAGTCGCGTCTATTAAAGCGTCGATGCGCGGGAGGGGGAAAGGATCTTTCGGACACGCTTTGTTAAGGTCCGTGAAGTCAATGCATATTCGCCAACCCCCTGTCGCTTTCCTCACCATGACAACATTGGCCAACCACTCGGGGTAGGTGACTTCTTGGATGAATCGAGCGGACAAGAGCTTGTCCACTTCTGTTTTTACAATTAGTTGCCTCTCCGGGGCGACTTTGCGCCTCTTTTGGACGATCGGTTTAGAGTCAGGGAGGACGCTCAGTCGGTGCATGATCAAGTCTTCAGAGATTCCGGGCATATCGGAGGGCTTCCAAGCGAAGAGATCAACGTTGCGGCGGACGCAAGCGATGATGCCCGCCTTCAGGTCTTCGGCGAGTGAGCAGCTCACCCGGAACCATTTCGACTCATCCTCGGTGTCGAATAGGACCTCCTCCAGTTCGTCCACGGGCTCGGGGGCGGGGCCGTCTTTCTCGGGTTCGAGTTCAACGGCGCTGAGGGGGAGTACGCCCCCTCCCCTGGTGGTAACGGAACATGACCGTGCTGCTTCGACGCTGTCTCGGACGATGCTGACCCCTTGGGGGGGGAATTTGAGTTCCAGATGGTGGGCCGAAGGTATCGCCTGGAGGGAGTTTAGCCCGGGTCGGCCGAGGATGGCGTTGTAGGCCGCCTTGGCGTGGATGACCATGAAATCCAAGGACTCGGTCCTCTTGTCAGGGTCCGGTCCAGCGGTGACGTTGAGGGTAATGATTCCCTTCACTACGACCGGGACGCCCGAAAGTTTGAGCAACGTGCTTCCTGCTGGTTTGAGTTTCCCTCTGGATAATCTGAGGCTTTCGAAGGTTCTGAGGAAGAGAATATTTACCGGGTTGCCGTTGTCAACAAGGACTCGGCGAACCTCACAATTGGCCATGCGGAGGCTAACGACGAGGGCCTCGCAGTGGGGGAGGTGAACTCCTTCGGGGCCCTCTCCTGAGAAGGAGACTGGCCGCGGTTGTAGCTCAGGAGAGGGGCTGTACTGAATGGCGTTCGTCTCCTGGGTGAAGGTTCTTTGGGAAGTATCGTTTTCTCCCCCCACCGGTCCCCCGTGGATGTAGTGTAGGGTGAAGGGCGTATCCATGGATACCTCGGATTCGGGATCCTGACCCTGGGTGCGGTTTGGGTTAGGCTTCGGGGTTGGTGATCCCCGGTTCCTATCACCTTGCCGACCCCGTGGGCCGTCATCCCTGCGGGTCCTCCTCGGATGGTTCGGGGCCGAGTTGGAAGCGGCCCTTCCCCAGTTGTGGGTAATCTTGCGGTTGAGGATTACTCTCCGTAGGTCGGGCTGGGCTGTCCAGCCGACGCTCGTTTGGGACTCCCGAGGGGGAGCCTTGTGTTTCGACGTGCTGGGCCTGGCTTCATCAGAGGGTGGGGGCGAGTCCCGTTGGTTGACGGAGGGAGCAGCCCCCTTGCCTTTGGAGGCCATGGGGATTCGGCTGTCGATGGCCTTTGAGGGTCTGGGTCGGATCGGCTTCTGGAGCAGCTGGTTCCCACAGACGGCGCCAACCTGATGCTGTTTATTTCTGAGAAACGTGTGGAAGCACCAGGTGTGAGTTCGAACTCAATTTGTATTGAAGGAGATTGCCGCTCGTCTGCCGACCTTCAGTTGACCTTCTGGGACCTACGATGAGCTCGGAAAGATGTTGAAGGTTGGGCTCGGATCGGAAGGGTCGGATCCGAGGTCTTGTGTACCTGCAGACGGTCCTGAAACACCGGGGTTTGTCCCGGTGGCGGACCCTCCGACGCTCTAGTCAGTCTCTGTGAGAGAGTAGCAATAACTAGGTATATTTAAGTGGCAAAAGATTGATTACCTCAAAAAGGTGGGTGTGGGTCTAGTATTTATAGAGAATCCCAACCGGGTTTGGTTCCACTTGGGGGCCGGGTTTGGATCCGAAAGCCCATGGGCCTGACGTGGCAGAAGGCCCAGGGGGTTTAGGGCGGACGTGGCGATACCAGGAGTGGTATAGGGCTGACGTGGCGAAACCCTTGGCGGTATTTGGAGCTGACGTGGCCCATCGTGAGCCCTCTGTGCCTCTGGGGGGAATCGGAGGGCCTAGGCTGCGCCAGGTCATCCTTCTGCCCCGCCAGAGAGGGGGGACGGCCTGAGGGACTGCTCCGGATCGGACTCCGGGGGATGCTGAGGCTCGCCAGTACGAGGAGGCCGGCACTGTGAGGGCAAACACGAGGTTCGGCGCCGACCCTGAAGTGGTCCGGAGCCGAACCAGGTTGTTATTTTTGCTTTTCTGAGTAGGAATTGTATTGGGCCCTGGTTGGGCCTCAGGCCATTTTTACACTGTCACACTTACATACTGGAAATTTTCATTTCCTTTTACTGTTAAAGAAACTGATCGCATGCATCTGATTGTCATCTTAGCATGCTTTTTTTACCAAAATGTGTTAACTGTCAACTAAGGATGCTGGCTGTATACCAAAATTCTCCAAATCTGTACAAGAATTGGGCTGAACAAACCTTGTGCAGGTTTCAATTGGAGCCACAAACATCATGATTTCGTTGGAATGATGAATTAATGGAGAAACATATATTCTTAGATACTGGAAATTTTCATTTTCTTTTACTGTCAAAGAAACTGAATTCATGCATCTGATTGTCATCTTAGCATGATTTTTTTACCAAAATGGTTTCACTGTCAACTAGAGGATGCTGGCTGTATACCAAAATCCTCCAAATCTGTACAAGAATTGGGCTGAACAAACCTTGTGCAGGTTTATTTTGGAGCCACATGATTTAGTTGGGATGAAGAATTAATGGAGAAACATATATGCTTAGATACTGGAAATTTTCATTTCCTTTTACTGTTAAAGAAACTGAATTCATGCATCTGATTGTCAACTTAGCATGATTTTTTTACCAAAATGTGTTAACTGTCAACTAGAGGATGTTGTATGTATACCAAAATCCTCCAAATCTGTACAAGAATTGGGCTGAACAAACCTTGTGCGGGTTTATTTTGGAGCCACAAACATCATGATTTAGTTGGGATGAAGAATTAATGGAGAAACATATATGCTTAGATACTGGAAATTTTCATTTTCTTTTACTGTCAAAGAAACTGAATTCATGCATCTGATTGTCATCTTAGCATGATTTTGATTGTCATTTTAATTTTCTTTTACTGTTAAAGAAGCTGAATTCATGCATCTGAAGATTTAAGATCCAGGATGGCAATTTTTGATTGGGCTGTGATTGGATTGTTTAGTAGTTGTCGTCTATGTTCTTAATTGGGCTGTGATTAGAAAGAGAGGGCTCGAGTGGAGATCTGGAAATCCATATAGAGACATCTCGTTTATAATAATTTATTATTATTGTTGTTCTTGTCGCTCTTACTGTTGTTGTTGATGTCTCTTTATGTGCGTTTGCTGAAGAGAAAGCAGGGATGAGAGAGAGATGAGGAAAATGCCGCTATGTTATCCTGGTGTATCCTCATTCTCTACCATTGGATGAGGAAAATGTCGCTATGTTAGCCTGGTGTATCCTCATTCTCTACCATTCTCTGTTTCCATTTCTGGCTTCTATATTTGGTTTCCTTCCACGATGACAGTTCCTTAAAACTACACTTGATATGAGCCCCTTCTTATTTTACTTATTTTTCTTATATTTGGTTTACTATTGAACTAAATTATTGTTTTTTTTTTCATAGAGCGGTCACCCAGATCAAGAAAATTCTGATGATCAGCACTGAAGCTACTCGAGGGGTATGGATCTGTGGTCGGCGGCCTCTAGTTGTTGTTGTTATGTTGTTCTTGTTGTTGTTATGTTCTGTATTGTTGTTTTAAGTAGTTGTTGAGATATTTGGGATGTTGATTACTGTATTTGTTAATTATGATGTTAATTAAGCGGTGAATTTGGACAATTAATGGACTATGTGTGAAACTTTATTATCTTAATTAATTCTTGTGTTTGGTTGTGATTTGCGCATTAATATGCCTGAAATTGGTTGATTCAGTTGTGAATTAGTTTACAGGTTTTTTAAATGAAATTGTGAATTGAAATCGAATGAAAAATTAGAGCAGGAAAAACCAACGAGCATACACCGGCATTTCATAGAACGCCGGTGTATCTAATTGTTTAGTTGAAAATTTCGTCAGAGAGGCGTTTCCACATAGGCGGGTGTACTCGTAAGTTGCAGCACTCCTAAGATACACCGGCGTTTTATAAAACGCCGGTGAATATCTATATGGCGGCGTTTTACGACACGCCGGTGTTTGTAAGTAGGGAAAGAAGGGCGCTTAGAAACAAGCATACACCGGCGCTCTATGACCGCCAGTAAATATTACACATTCCCCGGCGTTTGTACAATCGCCGGTGAAAAGATATATACCGGCGGTATGTGACCGCCGGTGAATGTATATTGGGGGGAAAGAACGGCACCCAGAAATCGTCATATACCGACGTTTGTCTGGCCGCCGGTGTATTTTAAAGATATACCGGTGTCCAGTTAAAACGCCGGTGAATGCGCCTATCTTTCCGCGACGCTCGATTCGGCGGCATTTGCTCCGGCGTTTTTATAAACGCCGGTGAATGTTTCACCGGCGTAAAAAACCGCCGGTGAAGGTCTAAAAAAACGCCGGCGAATAGGTTCTATGTTGTAGTGTATGTTTAGTATTAAAAAAATATTATAAAATTGTTTTGCACGTGCATTGCATGTTTTAAATATGTGATTTTTTTTATTTGTTTGTTTTTGTTGTAATTAATGGGAGAGTTGGAATTGCATGTGCAACGCACGGGTTTGTATGTTGACAAATGACAATTCCAACTCTTCCATTATAATATTAGAGATAAGAGATAATTGTATTGTTTTATCTTGACTTGAAAATAGGGGTGGCAACTGGGCCGGGTCAACCGGCGACCCACCCGCGACCCGGCCCACGAACCCGGCCCGGTTAAGTCTTTCACGGGTTCGGGTCGAACCCAGTGAACAGTACCGGGTCGACCCGGGTCGCTATTTATGCGAATTGGATTCGCGAAACCCGGCCCACGAACTCGGTCAACCCGCGAATTGGACCCGCCAACCCGCGGGTCGACCCGCGAATTTCGACCCCCGACCCGTGGCGGGCCGACCGTTCGACCCGCGAGTCGAACGGGTCGAAACCCGCGGTTCGAAGCGGGTTGCTAGCCGTTTACTGCCGTTGGGACCGTTGGGTTGGTGCCGTTGGGCTGACAGCAGCAAACGGCTCTTAGCCATTGCTTGCTGTTGTTCTTTTTTTTTTTTTTTTTTTTTTGTTTTTACCCACTTCTAAGCCTATAAATAGCCTCCAAAAATCTCCAAAAAAATTACACCTTCCTCTCTTACTCTCTCTACTATTATACATCAAAAAAAAAAATAAAAATTTGAACAATTGTAGTAATCATCAAACAAGTGTACAAGGAGGCATATACACGATCAAATTTCGGTCGTATCGGAGAACAAAATTCAACGTCTTCAATGTCTTCAACTCTCTTCAACCATCGACTCAAATCTACTTCAACTCTTCAATTGCAAAATCGGCAAAGCGCTCGTCCATCTTTTCTATTATATTCTAATTTTCACGGTTTTTTTTTATACGCGTATTCCACGGTGAACGGTATCAAAATATCTCTATCTCTCTTGTTTTTTTTTTCGTTGTAGTTAAAATTATTGTTTGTTTTTTGAACTTCTCTATCTCAACCCTCTTGTTTTTTAGTTTTTTTTGTATAATTCACCGCTTCTACATTGTAGATTTTATTTACATACCACATTACTACACTATGTCTAGATCACGCGGTAGCGGTCGTAGCGGACAAGATTCTTCCTCATCTTTACGTAGGCCACCAATTGTCCCAATTATTGAGCCCTCCCAAGAATTTGATCCTACTATGGAACAATGGGGTACACACGATGATGTTGGACACGAACATTTAGAAGAACAACAACAACAACAAACCGAAACCACACAACCCCGTAGTAGTAGGAAAAGTAGAGGAGAAACTAGCGATTCGCACAAGTTTTATGAGTATATTCCGGACGAAAATACTCCGGGTGTAGGTGTGAAAGTGTGTAAAGCATGTGGTAAACAATACAAATTCAAGAGGGGTGACGGAACCGGTACACTTAGTAGGCACATCCTAAATAATCATAAAGATCTTCTTGATCAAATACAAGGCCAACAAAGAATAAACCCTAGGACCGGTCAAGTAGATAGCCACCCTTATGATCCCGAACTTGTTCGTCGGGAAATGGCCCGATTAGTAATTAAGGAAGAGTTACCATTTACCTATCCCAAGAGTAGGAACTTGGAAAATTTTAATCAAACGGCCTTAAACCCTCATTTTAAAAGAATTCCGAGAAATACTTGCAAATCGGATTGTTTTAAAGTGTACATGGAAATGAAGGACGCGTTGATTGCAATTTTATGGAGTTTAACTTGTAGGGTTAGTTTAACTTCGGATTGTTGGACGGGTGTCAACAATATTCCAACGATGGGAATAACCTGTCATTGGATCGACAATGATTGGATTCTTAATAAAAGAATCATATCGCTTGCGCGTTGCCGTATCCCCATAGTGGCGCTGAAATAGCAAACCGTATTTTAGAAATTTGTGATGTTTTTCATATTTGCGATAAAATTATGGCTATTAGTTTTGATAATGCATCTAAGAACAATGTAGCAATTAATACTTTAAAAAGAATATTAAACCCTCCATCTGACAATATTTTTCATGTTAGGTGTGCATGTCATATTATAAATTTATGTGTTCAAGATGCATTAGGTATAGCTGATCCATATATAATTAAAATTAGAAATTGTGTACATTTCATTGCATTAAAACCAAGCATGCTACAAGAATGGAAAGCTTGGTGTAGAGCTAGAAATGTTCCTTTTAGAAAATTTCCAAAGGATGTTAGACACCAATGGAATTCTACTTTTGATTTACTAAGTGTTGTCACCGAATATAAAGCAGTTGTAAATGATTTTTGTATCGCACAAAATATGCCTAATTTTGAAATGACTCCCAATGATTGGTTTTTTGCTGAATCTTTGTTGAAATTTTTAGAACCTTTTAAAATCGCAACTTTAAAATTTTCAAAAAAATATGAATCTACTTCTAGTTGCATTTTTATTGAATTAGTTAGCATGATGCAAACATTTAACGAAATGTTAAATGATACCCATATTAGTGACATTGTAAAACCTGCATTTACAAAATTTTTGAAGTATTATTTTTCTCCTCCTATGTTGATTTGTGTTGCTACTGTTATGGATCCTCGTATCAAATTAGAAGGTACGAAGAATTTGATAGAAATATTTTTTGGATATTTAGATAACATTGTAGAATTAACAATTGATTGCGCTAGTTTTTTAGTTCAATTTGAATCTACGTTAAATAACTTGTATGATTATTATGATAGACGTTTTGCTTCTAGTAGTACAGCTTCTGTAGTTAATTCTTCTTCTGGTAGTTCTAAAGGTAAAAGTAGAATTGGTGATAGAACATTTAGTTTACTTGAAAAAATTCAATCAAAAAAACCTAGGACTAATCAACCAAATGAATTAAATTGGTATAACCAACAAGATGCTGAGCCTTTTACTTCTGCACTAGATATTTTACAGTGGTGGAAAGAACACGAACACACTTTTAGTATTCTATCAATTATGGCTAAAAATTTGCTAACTCCTCCTGTCTCTACAGTTGCTTCTGAGAGTGCATTTTCTACAAGTGGCAGGGTTCTATCTGATTACAGGAATCGGTTGAAGCCCGAGACGTTAGAGATGCTCGTATGCACAGAAGACTGGCTGAAGGCTGAAGATAGGACGCAAGGGAAAGCGTTATCGAGTTCCACAAGTGGGAGCAACTCGCCTGAAGAACAACAACAACAACAACAACAACAACAACAACAACAACAACAACAACAATAGCTTTTCTTGTTATGTTAAATTAGAAAAATTGTAGTCAATTAAAATTGTACATAAGAAATATGTTATTGTATAAAACTTATTTGTGAATTGAAATCTTCATTTCGTTATAAATTGTTCAAATTGTACAACTTAAATTCATATGAATAAAATTTCAAAATTTGTTGTCAATTTCACTCTTTCAATCTTATTATTATTATTACGATTTTTTTTGTTTATTAGTATTATTACTTACTTAGTACTATAATTAAACATCATTTGGGCCTTGGGGATATTTGATTCTAATTTTAAGAATTGTAGTATTATTAATTATTAGTATTATTACTGAATTACATACTTAGTATTATAATTAAACATCATTTGGGGATATTTGAAGAATTGTAGTATTATTACTTATTTGTATTATAATTTTTTAAGAAATGTAATATTCATCAAACAAAATATGGTTGTTTGTATAATTGTATACATCATTTGTAAAATTATTATTATTATTAGTTCAATTTAAGCTACCCAAAAAAAATAATAATAATAATAATATATATATTATTAAACGGGCCAACCCGCGGGTCGACCCGGCCCAACCCGGGTTGAGCCCTAATGGGTTCACGGGTTGGGCGGGCCACCCAAATACAAAATTGACCCGGCCCGGCCCGGCCCGCATAACACCCCAACCCGGCCCGGCCCACCCACTCGTGCGTGCCAACCCGCACGGGTTGGGCCCGGACCGGCCCGGTCGACCCGTTCGCCAACGCTACTTGAAAACACTTTGCTAGCTCAAGAGTCTTTTATAATGTTGTATTCTCTTTATGTATTATCTAGAATTCCCAATTCCCCTCTGTGGACATGGGATCATACCTTAATGTTAGCATTTAGTGATATTTTACTTGGTAGATGTATGTAGGCTACAGTTGATAGGCATAGATTGATTGATTTTATAATCTAAGAATGAATCAGCGGTGGCTCTACTTAATTCGGTTATTTCGCTTCTTAACTGAACAGAACTTTTATTCATCAGTTCGGTGTTCAGTTTCTAAATTACCAAACAAAAAATTTCGGTTCGTTTCGGTTTTGAACCAATAAACGGTACTGAAAATATGTTCACAAGTTCTTATGTTTTAATAATAAATAGGATTACAACTTTTCTCTCGTGATTATTAGATTCATTTGAAAACTAGCTTGATTGATTCTTCCTTATTTAATTGAAATGAGTTTCTAAAAGAGGTTTATAGCATAATTTAAAATTTGAATTGTAAAAAATAGATGTATTTTAATTTGTTTTATTTATATTTTATTGTAATATGTTTGGGATATTATCATATTTATTTTGCATCTCCAAAGAAAATATCTAGTACCAAGCAATCAAGATGCTGCATCAACTTTATTTTTCAATGAGCCATTGGCATTGGCGATAGCCTCTGCAGCCCCAGAGAGACTTCCGCTGTGGACTGCAGCTCATTATCGTTGTAGGTCACTTTATACATTTTGCAATTTGTGAATTTGTCAAGAAATTAGCACAGTATATGTAGTTATTTGAGTATATAACCTACTGTCCTATGCAAAATCCTGATGATGGTGGTGACAATTTATGTGAGCAATTTTATGCTGGCTGTTTATATGGACTTTAGAATGTGCATTTTAGAATCATTCTTTAATTGTGAAATTTGTTCATTACTAAGGTAGTGAAAGTAAAAATTGTAACTCCATTGCTATTTTAAAACCCTAGATCTAATCCCTTGGGGGGCGGCGGCGGCTTCCCTCAGCGCCGCCGCCCCCCCTCCCCGTCGATTTCGCGCCCGATCCGATCCCCCCGCCGCAGAACGGCTCGATCTCGGCCGTAGAAATCGTGAGCGATCTCAAGCGTCCGAGAATCGAGGAGAGGCGGCCGTCGGCGGTGTTGGACGAATCCCGCCGTCTCTTCCAACGGCTTTGGACGGACGACGACGAGATCAAGATCCTGACGGGATTCTTGGAGTTCACGTCGTCGCGTGGACCCAGTTCGCGTCTCACCAGTACGACACCGAGCCGTTTTACGAGCAGATCAAGAACCAACTGCAGCTGGATTTCAACAAGAATCAGCTGATCAAGAAGCTGAGGAGGTTGAAGAAGAAGTATCGGAACACGGCGAGCCGGATGGCGAATCAGGGGAATAATTTCACCTTCAAGAGTCCTCACGAGAAGGAGACGTATGAGATTGCGAAGAAGATTTGACCGTCGAGTTTTAAGAGATCGAAGGAGAGTGATGAGGAGGATCTCAATCCTTATTCTAACCGTACGGTGCTTCAGAGTAGTTCTAGTTCGAGGTCGAGGAGGAGGCCGAGTCGGAAGAGGTCGCTTGATTCGTTGCCTGCAGAAATAGCAGCTCCGGCGATGCTGGCTTTGCCACAGCCGCCTCCTCCACCGCCTCCGCTTCCAACGCCGCCTTCGGCAGCAACTACGGAAGGTGTTTTTAAGGTTGAGGTTCAGACAGCGCTGCCGGCGGTGGTAAGTCCGGTTGTGCAGAATGCTGGTGTGGTGGAGGAGACGGTGAAGAACTGTCTTTCGCCCTTTTTCAAAGAACTGCTGAATTCTGTGGTGAATGCGCCTTTTGGATTGGGCGTGGGGGTGAATTTGCCTCCGCTGTTGAATTTTGGAGGGGATTTAGGGAGTTTGTCGTCTGTTCTTGAGTTGGAAGTGTATTTGAAGAGGGTGGAGCTGATTCGAGATCAGGTTAAGTCGACGTTGGAGGAGCTGAGGGCATCACAGTAGTCAGGGGTGGGGAGCTGATGACTGTTTAAGGATGCTGTGGTTGCGGTTTAGGGGGGCCGCGTGCTGTGGGTGCCCCCCCCCGCCCGTCTTGCTGTGGTTGCGGTTTGGGGGGCCCGTGGCTGTGGGTGCCCCCCCCCCCCCCCGATCTGTTGCTGAGGTTGCGGTTTGGGTGCCCACCCTACCCCCGATCTGATTGCTGTGGTTGAGGGTGCTTTTGTCGGTGCTTTGGGGTGGGGAGCTTGTAGTTTTTTGCGATTGACGTTTGTGGAGCTTGGGCCCAAAGATGGGGTCCCTCCGTGAGGTGTGAAGTCGGTATGTTGGGGGTGGGGGGTGTGGGGTTGGGGTTTGGGTTGGGGTGTGGTCGGATGTGTCCTACGATGTCGTCGGTGCAGTCCCTACAGTGCCTACTATCTGGCTATTGAGCTTCCTCCAGCTTAGGTTACTGCCTCGTGACAGCGCTGCCTCTTCCCTCGTATTGGGAGTTTGAGGTGAGATAAGTCTATGTGGTGAGAAATCGCCGGAGAGAGCATGAACGTGAGAGAGGTAAGGTATCCTCTACACGGCTCTCTCCTAGAGGATGGTGTTAGGTGGGGTGAGCGAGATAGTTGCTTTGTGAGAAATCGCATGAGAAAAGCGCTATCGTGTGAGAGGTTAAGGTATCCTCTTCACGGCTATCTCTTTGGTAACGACTGTAGAAGCGGCTGGCGTGTTTGTAGGATGAGTGGTGAAGTTGGTGGGAGGCTGGGAGTTTCGATCTACGGGGCTTGGGCCCAAAGAGGGGTCCCCCCAGCGAGGTGAACAGAGGGAGCGGCGGGTGATAAAATCCTGCCAGACTTGTTTCATGCTGGTGTGCATGTGCCGTGGAGGCACTGTACGAAGCTAAATGGACGTACTCACAATTTTGCTGGACCGAGCTGGTTTGTCGGCCCACCCTCCAGGGTTGTTGGAGGGGCTTGTTGTTTGTAGTCATGTTGCTTCATGTATGTTTTATTTTCTGTCTGTAGTTTGTATTTGGGCCCAGTACTCTGGGTTTGTTTCGTTAAATTCTTATTAATGAAACAGGGTGGCCTTATTCCACCTTTCCCCTCAAAAAAAAAAAAATTGTTCATTACTATTAACAAAAAGCAAAATCTAATACGCTAATAACTATTCTCAACAAATAAGAGAATAAATGTCCCTAATATGCAAAGAAATATAAGCCATATCGAACCTAAAACATGAATCAAACACTTCCTTTGCAGGTAGAACAAGATTTGAAATTTAGAATTGTGGTTCTTCAGTTATTCTCAAATGACAGTATCATACGTAAAAGTCAGACCATATTGAGAACATAAACAAAAGAGCAAAACTCCAGCTTGGTACAGTCTGGATCTCGTCACAAAGTTGCATTAAAATGACATTTAAAATGGTCCAGTAAATGTCATATTTGAGTCAAAATAGTCAATGGACCAAACTAAGAAGAAACATATGTATTTGACGAATCGCCTACATAAAACATAATGATAAAGGAGAAAGAAGAGATATACACTTGGATAAGATAGTCTATATGTGTATCTTTTCAGTGTGTTTCCTACAGACGCATGTGAAACAATTGGTGGGGAAGCTTGCAATATCGAGATGTTCCCAGGAGTGAAGCCTATAGCAACAAACACCACTAAGGATAAGCTCGGAGGAGGCAGAAAGAAAGTACATTGAGTACAATGAACCTAAGACGTAAGATAGTTATATACATAATTCGCTCAATGATGCTATAAGTAACAATATTCTATGATCCAATCTAAAATTATTATGTTATATGTTATAGGGTGTTTCTTGGAGAGGCCTGCAATGATCTAGGAGGCGAGTTTTGTGAACCATAATACCAGGTGGGAGTTTTCGCTGATAAAACAACTTTCAGATGGCTGTGAATGCAAATGAGACTTAAGGGATTCAGTGTGTTATGATGAGATGATGCTAAACTTAAAAACTAATTATGTAAATTGATAATGTGACCATATATCTTTTCCGTTATATTAATCGGTAATCTCCTTTGTAGTAGTGTGTAGGTGATCATGGAGTAAGGATGAACAAAATGTAAAGTGACCAGGCCGTTTAGTGAACTTATTTTTAACCTAAAATGACTTAGGAGTTCAAAATAAAACATTGTTAAAATATTCAATTGGCACGGTACCAAGCAACGTGCACTTGGTGCACGGCAAATTTTAACTAGCATTAACGAAAAGAATCAATAATCTTTAGCTTTACGTAGTAAAATTTTAAAAGTCTGTACAATATTGCATAGAGATACACTAGTAAATGTATATTCCACATGATCCCACATGCTTGTTTCTTGTATTAAAAAAAAATTGTTTCTTGTAGTAAAAAAAATTAGTACAAATAGCACTATCTTTTTTATTCAAAGAAACAAACAAGCAACACCCTTCCGCAATGCAGAACACGATGCCCTCAAAGAGAATTTTTTGCCGTACCGACCCACTTTTTGAAAATATTTGACACTCTGACCCACTTTCAAAAATAATTAGCAAACTGATCCAGTTTTGAACACGTCAGCAAAAATCGTTATTGAAAAAAACGGCATAGGTTATTTACATGCAGTTTTCCCCAATAACGGCATCTATATTTGAAAAAAGTGTCATACCGTTATTTGGAGTAACGACATAGGTTATTTTGTTTTTCGACAGCTTATAGTTTTCATTTAGAGAAAAAATTGCAAGCGTGAAAACCTTATAACAGATGCCGTTAATTTAAATAATGGCATTCTTAATACTGATGCCGTTATTTGGAATAACGGCATCAATTATAAAAAAAAAAATTATAAAAAATTAACTTATTCATCAGAGAGGATGAATAATAAGTTATTTTTTTATAAAAAAAATTTATAACTGATGCCGTTATTTGGAATAGCGGCATCAGTTATAAATTTTTTTTTAAAAAAATTAACTTATTCGTCAAAGATGATTAATAATAAGTTACTTTTTTATATAAAAAAATTATAACTGATGTCGTTATTCCAAATAACGGCTTCAGTACTGAGAATGTCATTATTTGAAATAACGGCATCTGTTATAAGGTTTTCACACTTGGAATTTTTTCTTTAAATGGAGACTACAAGCTGTCGAAAAACAAAATAACCTATGTCGATACTCCAAATAACGGCATGACACTTTTTTTAAATATAAATGCCGTTATTGAGAAAAACGACATGTAAATAACCTATGCCGTTTTTTGCAATAACGATTTTTGCTAACGTGTCCAAAACTGAATCAGTTCGCTAATTGTTTTAGAAAGTGGTTCAGAGCGCCAAATATTTTTAAAAAGTGGGTCAGGCAAAATTTTCCCTCAAAAACTGATAAACATATTATGCTAATGTTTGTGAAATGATGGATAACTGACGAAACAATTTGTTTATTAAAAAAAAAAAAAACACCAAAACAAGTTAAAGTTTCTGGTGTGTTGAAACAATTGTGAGTAACATTTGTTTTTTGAGCAATTTGTTAGGAAATTTTCATCCTCGTGTTATTAAATTATGTTGTCAATGCCAATTTATATCTAATATGATATTCTTGTTGTTAGAAATTATATGCCGAATCTTATTGAATCTTCGGTACGATCAATACAAACCACCAAGCAAATAATAGATCAAACCAAATATACAAAGCACATAATACTTGTCTCGTTTGGGCAAGCCCTACTCCGGGAACGAAAAACCGAGATATTATTCAATTAGAGAAGATACAAAAGTTACAATTCTCACTAAGACTATCTCTCAAGCCGGACTGGTAATACTTGTTGTTACAACGGTGAATCCCTCTCTCAAATGAAGTAGTCTTTTTTTTATATTAGGCACTCGATAAAATCATATCATTATTTTGAACCGTTACATTGATTGTATAGAGATATAAAGAAACCATAATTTGTTATTCTTGATACAATAAACATCCGATGTAGTCTTCATACAATAAACATACGATCTAACCTGGAGAATAAGTCGGACTTCAATTAGATCCACAAGACCCAATACCCGGTTTGCCGCCTGATGCATATGTCCATAAACTGTCCACTTGGACAGTCTGGACAGTCGACTACTTTTGTTGGTCCCAATACAGAGAGCAAGTCGATCGACTGTCTTTACTTGTTGTCCCTTTTGCTGCTATTGCGGCCACCTTGCTCCCAACTGCTTCCAATCACTTTGATTCCTCCTCATCCCAACACCATCTTCTCTTCTCATCGAATAAGTATGCAAGACATATAAACTCAACAATCTCCACATTGAATTGTATACGCATGAATCCACACATGTGTGATTAAAACTCTTATAGACTCTTTTCATCTCCTCTTGTAAACAACTCGGTTCAGTGGCTTCTTTTGCTGGTTGAATCTACATTCACCTGTTTTTCTCCAATCGTGTACCTCCTTCAAGGGCATACCCCAGTAGATGTTATCATGGATGTGTTATCCTTCGCATGAACTCCATCTACCTCGAGGCTCTCTCCACCTCCCGACGGTAATTGAACGTCGCAGTCTCGCTTCGGTAATTCTAGTGACAGCATACTAGATGATGCTTTATAAACAATTGGCTTACAAACACCCGTCGAGTTTTTCTATTCCCCCAAAGCTGGTAGATATTGTGTTGACCCTGCCCAAACCCCCTCTTACCCTTTATCACCTTACGAAGACTCTCTCAAACTATCCGAACTTCATCTCGAGTTGTGTACCTACAGCCCTGAAAATTTAGAGACCCCAAGGATAACAGATTCTGCTTCATCAAAAGAATATGCATGACCTCCCTTTATCATCTGGTGTCTCTAATTCAATTGTTTCCTCACCCACTACTTCACAAATCTCACCAATCGGCATTCACACACTATGACATGTTGCAAACTAGTAAGTAGAAAACATTTTCTTATTAGAGCAAATAAGAGAAGAACTTTTCGAATCAGGAAACCAGCCTGAATTCACATATGAAGAACTTGAAACAAGAAGACAATCGAAGTTATCACCTGATTCAGTGGCGTTGACTAGGTGTGCACCCCTTTAATTCAACCATTTGCGACAATACCTCTTGTAATGCCCAATCTCTCTGCAATTGTGGCAACGAATTTAGGGTGTGTTTGGTTGGAGGGGAATGGAGGGGATGGGAGGGGAGGGAAGGATTTTTTTAAATATTTCTTGTTTGGTTCAATTTTTTAGAAGGGGAGGGGAGGGGAATGGTGCAGAATCCCTCCTGAGCCACTTTTGGCTCCCCTCCAATATTGGGGGGATTTGGAGGGGAGGAAAATTAGGTCTAATTTTTTAATATAACTGGACTAAATTGTCCTTTTAAATCTAAATCATAATAATCTTTTAATGTGACTATAGAAATTGTTTTATTCTATTTTATTATAGATGACGCTTTTAAAATTGTTTAATTGTTAAGAGCATTTGATTTGAGACGTCAGGGTTTTTTTTTCATAAATCGTTCGTTTGTCTGATAAAATATTATAGTTATCCTAGGGGAAAAAATTATGCTTTTTAGTTGGGATTTGATGCTTTTGATAAGAATCATTTGTTTCTTTTATGATGCTAGTGTACCTCCACTAACATTTGATATTCACATCATGTCTGTATCTAGTTCCTCTTAGATATATTATGATTGTGATCTGAGAACATAAATTGTAAAACAAAATAATCTATAAAACTATAACTTTCCACTAACAGACAATCTATACACTCTGATGTATACCGAAACACGTATACATGTACCTTTATTTTGTAGATATTGATTGCCATTAATTCCATGAATGCCGTCTTCTTCCTAGGGGATACTGCCTTGAATAGCAGTCATGTACCTTTCTCAAACTGTGGAAACCTTGAGGTGGTTTAGATTCATTGTCATTTTAAACTTAAAACTGCAGTCATGTACCATTCTCAGTCTAGGCTTATATTCCAAAGGGTATAAAAGTAATTTTATTATAAAATCTATTTCCTCCCCTTGTGAACCAAACAAGAAGATAATTCTTTTCCCTCCTCTCCCCTCCTTTGAACCAAACAAAATCTTCATTAAATCCTTCCCCTCCCTTTCCCTCCCCTCCCCTCCCCTCCATTAAAATTCCTCCCCTCCCCTCCCCTTCTTTGAACCAAACAGACCCTTACCCTTGTGTATCATATCCCTTTCAATTGAAGTATCACCATCTGCCAACAAAAAAATTGTAGAAATAGACCCCGCTTTATGAGTCTTATTCCTATGTTTATATTCCTTTAGACTCTTGATCACCCTGGCTACTGTAAGTGTCTCCATGGAAAATTTCCCGTGTAGCATGCTAGTTATCAAACGATCATACGAAACTGGAGGTGAATATATAAAGTTGAAAGCTTTATACTCTTCACTTAGATCATCCAGATCATCCATGTTAATCGTCTTCAGTTCAGATATTACGTTATTGAACTCCATAAACTCGCTATACTTGTCTCAGCAAGGAAATCACACTTGACTTCTTCCACCAATTACACCTAGATTAAACTCAAGACCTTCAAACAAATCTTATCCAGTTCTCATACTTCATGTCGGCTGGCTTCCCTTTATCTCCATCTTGGACAATATGCAAAATCTTTTGAACCAATGTGTCATACATGTCCACCTTCCAGATATTAAAGTTGATCTTACAGTCAAATTGCTTAATCTTCGTGCACTGGTGTGCTATCTTCTCTAAGAAACTCAAACAAACCCTCAACTGCGAAGATTTATAACATGATGCTCTGATACCAATTATTAGGAATTATGCACTGGATTTTGCTAGAGTTTTCGACACGATCAATACGAACCACAAAGCACACAATATTTGTCCCGGTTTGGACAAGCCCTAATCCGAGAAGAAAAACTGAGATGTTATTTAACTAGGAGTTACAACTATCACCACGACCCCTCCCTCAAGCCTACAACCGATAATAATTGATGTTTACAATATATAACTCACTCACCTGTCAGATGAAGTACTCGCTTCTTCTGTTAAACACTCAATACAATCATATTGTTCTTTTGAGCTGTTATTATAGACAAAAAGAGAAACTCTAATTTATTCTTGATGCAATAACTATTCGATATATACTGAAGAGATAACCATATGATAAAAGTCGTGCGATCTAACCTGGAGAATAAGTCGGACCTCAATTAGATCCACAAGGCCCAATCCCCTATTTACCGCCCACTGCATTTGCCAGTCGACTGTCCACTTGCTGGTCCCAAAATAGAGAGCAATTGGACAGTCATCTGTCTTTTCTTCTAGCTATCCATGCCATCTTGCTTCCAACCGCTTCCAATCACCTCGATTCCTCCTCATCGCAACACTGCCTTCTCTTCCCATCAAACAAGCAAGCAAGACATATAAACCCAACACTGTAACTAAAAAGGCTGAGTGAATTTAATCAGATAATTGAATAATTAATAAAGCTCCCACTCCTTTTCATGTATCAAACAATAATTAATTGTTCCCAATAAGGAGGGAACTCATCATATTCACCTTACAGGCTTCCAAGTAATCGAATTAATGTCCCCAAAAACGGAAGTGTAAATTTTTTTTTTGAATCAAGTTATTAGAGTTAGTTCCATCTAGAATATGAATATTCAAAAAGAACTAGCATGATTTTCTAGCATACTATACAGACCAAAGGAAAACAGATGTAACATCATTCGAGAAAACAGATATTATGCTCAAATTTCATCAGAGAGAACTTCGATTTCATGTATTGAAAGTTTTACTAGTACGTAAGTGTGCAACTGCTATCTGCTATACTCATACAGCTTTTCCATGTATCAATAAAACTGACAGCATTAGCACGGTAACATTAATGTTGGGACTACAATGACTTAACGAACTAAAAAGTAAACAGTAACTGATCAGATACCCAAAGAACAATTAATGATGATGCCAACTTGAGAATATTGGCTCGCTGTTTGGGAGAACTTAGATTATATTCCCATTAGTATTTCAATATGAGAAATCAGCTGGAGTTCAGAACAGTTCTTTCCTGGAGGGTAGAAAGGTGTATGGGGGGGAGATGGGACTTGGGAGCAGGCGGGGAAGAAGCCACCCTCTTTTCTTTTAGCTTTGCAAGTTCCTTTCTCACCTCGTTTGCTAGCTCAGTCACGTACTCATCTTCATGACCTAAATCACAGCATAATTGAGAAATGAATTTAAAAAGATTTACTTCATATACATGGGGAAGGAGCATGGCTACAATCTCTATTAACTAGTATGAAAAAGAATCACAAAGCAGATTGTACACAATTCCAACCATTTTCCGTTTTGGAAAAGAGTTGACGATAATATTTATTGGCACAAATATTAGAGGGAAGCTTGTGGTTATGATCAGGAATCTGAACAATTATCTATCTGTTCAATGGGTCGTAATGCTCGTGGTTGATATATACAGACGGGAAGATACTTGATTCTAAAATTGTTTGATTATTTTATTACTCATTTGAGCAATTCATAGCATATTATAAAGAACAGAGACAATGTCATGCTATGAGATTTGTACCTATATTATACATAGCCTTCTCAAGCAAGAATATGTAATCCCTGTTGTTCCCGCAAGGTCCATGTGTAGTAGCAATTTGCCTAAAATACAGGGGGAAAGACTAGATTAAAGATGGAACCAATAAAAGAAACTGTAGATTGAAGAGCTACACGGAACTATGCAGCTGAACTTAAAAACTAAACATGTATAATGTGCTGCAGAATCACCTTGCCATCTCTTCCAAGGGAGCTGGACCTAGATAGTACTTGTTTGTTTCCTTATCAGGAGCTGAAGTGAACCTGCATATACAAGGAAAATTATAACGAAAAGATGCATCTTAAACTTACTCTTTTAGAAGGGAAAAATAAAATGTGCATATGTTGTATGCAAGTTAAGTGTACCTACACTAAAACTCCTGTCACATATGGTGCGAGATCATCTCCCTCCTGAACAACAAAAGCCCAATACATATGAGAGGATATAATGTCGAATAAAAAACCTAAAATAAATATGTTAAGAAAATTCTTTTATCGAAGTTTAGATAAATAGAAAGCAAAGGGAACTGAGCTCACCTTGTAAAAATCTACAGATGATTTTGTGTCGTATTCACATTCCCTTTTCTCCAGATACTAAAGAAATAAGATAAAATATTCCGTGAGAACTTGATTCACTGATACTCAGGAAAAAAGATCAAGGAACACACTGAATCTATCATACCTTCATGGCTGCCCGTTCTTCTTCTATTCCTCCTTTGACACGGAATGCAGCACCCCACTGATAGATAATCAATAACGTGTTATCAACAGGAAGAATTGTGAAAATGAATGATTTCATGCAGTGGAAACAAAGGGGGAAAAAGATGACACAGTCAACTTCAGAATGATCTTGAATGATCTTTCTGACAACCAAGACAGAGTAGCATTAAGATAAAGGGGGTGGAATCTGCATCCGATAAGATTCATCCTCTCTTGTACAAGAAAAGGGTTCTGGCTTACTAAACACGTTAACAGCCTTTGCTTTCTTTATATCTATCATATTATAAATACGAGACTTCTCTCATGTAGATAGATTTAAGATTTACAAGGTCCAATTAATTTCATGGTTAAGATTTGTAAGATGAAAATAAACGTTTGCTATACAAGACAGAAACCTCATAGTAACTCAAAGTCTACTCCTTAAAATATGGCATTTAATAAGGTGTGCAACAAAATTTGCATTGGTTCATCTACAAGACAAATCCCTTTTCTTCGCCTTTCTGATGATCACAAGACAAATCACTTAAGACAAATCACTTAGGACGGAAAGCATAAATGAATTGGTAGGACAATTATCATGAGGACAATTATCATGAATACGAAACAGAGTGCTTGTCTCACTTTCAAATAATATTAGTTAGCCACAGCATAACAAGCAAGCATGCTGCTTAACATCACACACAAAACCATAACTTAGATTCAATATAAACTAGGAAATATGTGGGGTTTAAATGCTGACATAGCAAAATAGAGGAAGAAAACAATTCAATTTAACCATAGCCAGTTATCTAATATATGCAATTTATAGAACATATAACATAATCACAGTATTTATTGCTTACGCAAATTGTTCCTTCCTTGGCTTCCAATGTGCAGGTTCTTGCAGGATGTTCTGGTGTGCCTCTGTGATCTATGCATGCTGGAAAAATTCAGAAATCAAACTTCAAATCAGTCTCCAACAATCACCTCTAAATTCAAAAGGAGTCTTAACTTTCAAGGACCAAAGCCTTACCAAGATCAAACACACGCCTGTAGTCCTTGATGTAGCCAATGATCTTCACATCATAATCAAAACCTGGGTTCCAGATCAGTGAACCATACCCAAACACCCACAACACCATTGTCTACTTTTTTCCCCTTTTTTCTTTTTCCTCCCTGTAAAAATTCTGTTGATCAAATAAGCCATGAAGAAAAGACTTAAATAAATATCGATGTGAGAATTTTTCCCAAAATGACCCACTTTCTGAAAGTTTTTCCCAAACTGACCTACTTTTTTTGAAAATTTCCAAACTGACGTACTTGCAAGTGTGAGGTTTGGGTTTTTTTTATTTCTCCCTGGCCAAGACTTGCTGTCTCAAAAAGGGAGTGAGTTTTTCCCAAACTCGCTTTTTGAGACAGCGAGTGTCGTTTGGGGATTTTTAATACCCCATACTCGTTGTTTCGAACTCACTCTCTCTTTCAACTCTCTATCTCCCTCTTCCTCTTATAACCCCGAAACCCTAACCCATTTTGTCGATTTTTCTTGTTAATTTGGTTGGTTGCCAATCTTTCTTGTGTGCTTCATTAATTCATTAGTTTTTGGTCTCTTTATAGGGAATTCAGAAATGGATTAATGATTAATTATTATGATAATTTCTTCTTTTAAATACGAGATTAGTATGATAGATGTATTCTGATGATCTCAGAGCATTATTTTCTGTTATCATCATCATCATCATCATCATCATCATCATCATGTGTGTATAATTAAGCATGTTATCTTACATATATTATGATGATTTCAAATTAAGCATTACTTTCTATTCTATTATCATCATCTCATGAATGTGTGTATAATGCGTTGTCTTACTCTATGACTCAAAGATAAAATAGAAAAGTTCGAATTGCAATGGAATTATACCGATACAAGTTCAGTTACCTTATATTTTCTAACAATAAAGAGTTCATATGACAAGACATTTATGAAACAACGAGAAAAAAAAGAGGACAAAATGGGTTAGGGTTTCTGGATTAGAAGAGGAAGAGGAAGAGGAAGAGGAAGAGTTGAAAAGAGAGTGAATTCGAAACAGCAAGCCTGGGGTATTAAAAACCCCAAACGACACTCGCTGTCTCAAAAGCGAGTTTGGAAAAAACCCACTCGCTTTTTTATACAGCGAGTCTTGACCAGAGAGAAATCAAAAAAACTCAAACCTCACACTCGCTGTCTCAAAAACGATGAGATTTTTATCAAACTCGCTTTTTGAGACAGCGAGTAGGTCAGTTTTGAATTTTTTTTAAAGTAGGTCAGTTTGGGAAAAACTTTTAAAAAGTGGGTCATTTTGGGAAAAAAATTCTCAAGGTGACAACCCTTCTGACAAACACTGAATACAAGTTCCCAAATTAGCAAATGCTAGTTCTGCTACTTTTGTTATACTCCTACTAATTTGCTGCAATAAGAAACAAACGTGTGAGGGCAGGTTTTGTTGTCATTTATTAATTGCACTGTAAGCTCTGCATGTCTTTTTCTAGCTGTACCAAAAGAGTACAACTAGCATTATTCTAGATAACCCAAGCATATGTACTACTACTACTCATGCCTAAACATTACAAAGCAACTAGATACATTCAGATGCATGATGCATCTATACCATTTTCGACAACATACAAAATCACTGACATCCATAATTTTGCCCATTTTTAAAAAGAGCCCATTTCCCGAAAGAGTTCAATTTCACACATGGAATTTGTGTCTCATAACAGAAATATAAAAAAAATAACTCCAAAAAACAACATTTTGTGCAAAATCTGACAAAAAAGGGACAAAATGCAGTACCGAAAGCAAAAAAAGCAACCCTCCAAAAATTAGGCATTTTTATTATATAAAAAAACCCAAATCCAAGATTCAAACTTTAAACACAGTAAAGCTAATAAAAAATCACATGCATTCACATAAAATACAAAAAAGAATGAAATTTTATCCGATTTCTCACCGAAGAATCGATCAAATGGAGGGTTTCGGAGTTCCGACTGCGAAACTTTCAAAACCCGAATCGGAATCGGAAATGGCGTGCGGGGCTGAGAGTGAGAGAGAAGAGGAAGAAGGAGGAGAAGTTGGATTGGGATTTGAAGAGAATTTAGGAATTGGAAAGAAACCTATAACTTAAAGGTCTCCCCTCTCTCTCTCTCTCTCTTCGAATCTTCCTTCTCCTCTGTAGGATTTTGCTTGGGTTTCGGAGAGAGAGAACGCGGGTCAGAAATGGGAGGCCATTTATAATGGTTTTGGGGAATGCCACGTCAGCACCGGTATTTATGCCCATGAATATTGTGTTTTTTCTGGTCTAAATTCATTTTTGCACTTAGTAAATTATGGAACTAACCCTCATTGGTTTTTTTTTTTTAAAGGAAAAAGGTGGAATCTGGCCACCCTATTTGATTAATAAGAGCTTAACGAAACAAACCTAGAGTACTGGACTCAAGTACAAACTACAGACAGAAAATAAAACATACATGAGGCAACATGACACGTACAAACAACAAATTTCTCCAACAATCTTGGAGAGTGGGCCGACAAACAAGCTTGGCCTAGCAAAATTGTAAGTACGTCAGTTTAGCTTCGTACAGTGCCTCCACGGCATATGCACACCCACCCGAGACAAGTCTGACAGGATTTTATTACTCGCTGATCCCTGCCTTCATCTTGCTAGGGGACCCCATCTATGGGCCCAAGCCCCGCATATCGAAAACTAACCCTACGGCACATGCTCAGCGTCGCACCCTCCCACCATCTCCACCACTTATCCTATAAACGTGTCAGTAGCTCCCACAGCCCTACCAAAGAGATAGCCGTGAAGAGGATACCTTCACCTCTCACACGATAGCACTTTCTCATGTGATTTGTCACCAAACAACTATCCCGCTCACCCCGACAGACACCACGCTCCAAGAAAGAGCCGTGGAGAGGATACCTTCACCTCTCTCACGCACAAGTTCTCTCCGGCTATTTCTCACCACACAGACTTATCTCGACTCATACTCCCAAATCGAAGGAAGAGTCGACGCTGTCACGAGCCAGTGGCCTAAGCTGGAAGGAGGTCAATAGTCTGATAGTAGGCACCGTGCAGACTTCACCGACGACATCGTAGGACCAACCAAACCCAAACCCCACACCCCATCACCCCCAGCACCAACAACTACCGGCCTGGCCCCACGGGCCCCGAACCGAACCACCGACCTCACACACTTGAACCCAAGATCCATGGTGTTCACGACAACAGACACGGGAGGAAGCTCTGATGCGACATAGTCGCTCCGCAACAGTTGAGACAAGCACCCCGGAAGTTGAGACAAGTGAGCGAACATCACGGAGGGACCCCATCTTTGGGCCCAAGCTCCACAATCGTGCAAGACAACCTAACTCTCGGCATCTGCCCACGCACTACCAACTCTCGCAAAAACCAGCCGAGAGTGTGGACATGGTGGCAAGCGCACAGAATATCCGGGCAAATATCTAGCAAAGCCACCCAATCCCAACCTAACCCAAATCCCAACCCCAAACAACACACCCCCAAACCCCCACCAGCAGATCAGGAGCTCGATGGGGGGCTGGCAATAGATCTGGCCATCGAACGTCGCTCGATGGCCCACCACGGCGCTATGGCAGTCAGGGCGTTGAAGGGAACGTAGATTGGGGAGGTGGAATGCGACGAAGGAGTTCAGGGAGTTGAGAGAGGGGCGAGTAGGGCGGGGCAAGGCTTCGCGCGACGGCCTGCGACGATGCGACGTGGAGGTCGACGGCGCTACGACGCGACATGGTGGTGGACGGCGCTACAAAGGCGGCACGACATCAGGAGGGGACTGCACCGAAGGGTAGGGAGATCGAAAAGGGGAAGATGTTAGGGGAACGCGGTGGCGACGTCGAATGGCGGTCGGGGAGGGGGCGGTGCGACCCCGGCCGCCACCCTCTCCAACCTCTCTCTAGATCTAGGGTTTTATTTTTTTGGGGTTTTTTTTTTTGGAGCTTCTCTCTCTAGAAAATCTATCTAGAGAGAGAAACTAACTAACCCTCATTGTTGATGGCTTAATTTTAGGGAGGGTTACACTAACTAGTAATTTACACGTGCGATGCACGTTTTAATAATTTCAAAAATTGAAAATAAAAACTCTAACGTATGGAGGATTTGAACTGGAAAACTCCGTTATATTAGTTATGTACGTGTGTTGCACATGTTGGTAGAATGACAAAATGACAAATGACACTAAGGCCTTCTCCCATTATAATATTAGAGATTAGAGATTAGAGATCATAGATTAGAGACTAGAGATGTACTCCTCTTTGAGTCATTGGGAAATATCCTTATTTCTCATATAAAATAGACACAAACCATAATGTACGTGCGTTGCATATGTTGGTAGAATGACAAAATGACAAATGACACTAAGGTCTTCTCCCATTATAATATTAGAGATTAGAGATTAGAGATTAGAGATAAGAGATGAATGTAAATTTTTTTTAAAATGCATTAAAATTTTTATAAGATATTTTCTTGAGGATTGTTTTAGCAAAAGGAAAATGGTAAATATTGTTTGTTTTTTTTTTTTTTTCTTTCAGAACACAGAAGGATTTAGTACCAAAATCTGTCTAGGTGAAAAAAAGAAAAAAAAAAAAAAAGAAAAAAGAAGAAGAAACGAAAGTAACATTTCTACCAGTTCATGGTATATTTATGCCCCTGAATTTTGTGTGTTTTTTAGTCTAAATTCACGCAGTTACATATCTAATTGTAGGGAATAAATGCATAATCCTCTTAAGAAGGGAATTTAAATTTTAGTGAACATATGATCAAAAAAAAAAAATTTAGTGAACATTCGTCTTCGGATTGTTTTTTTCTTCCTTTTCTTTTTTATTTTTTTGGCAATAGTAAAACACTGAATGTTGTTACCTTTGAGGTGTAATACATCCTATGAAACGTCAAACGATTTAGTGTCAGAATCTGTCCAGGTGAATTAAAGATTTTTTTTTGTTATGAGTCACTTTTCGAAACTATTTCTAGAAAGATAACAATTGCCAAAGTATTTGCGTTCGTGGACTCTCAACTAAATTCGTCGTTCCCAACGACGAGTTTAATTGTTTCATACTCGCCGTTGGGATACAGCGAGTTTAGTGTTAATTTTTTTGATAAACTCGTCATTCTCAACGGCGAGTTCAGTTTAAAATTTTCAAAGAAAACTCGTTGTTTCTAACGGCAAGGATATTTAAACTAGACTCGTTGTTGGGAACATCGAGTTTAGTTCAAATTTTTCAAAGAAGACTCGTTATTCCCAACGGCGAAAACATTTATACTAGACTCGTTGTTGGTAAAGGCGAGGATGTAGGAAATTTCAAATAGAGTGAAACATTCTGTTGAACTTAATGAATTTTTGAAAGAAAAAAAAACTCTATAGAATTTTTTTTGAACTAAATTTGTCGTTCCCAACAACGAATTTAGTATAAATGTCATCGTCATTTTGGCAATTGGCACATTATAGGAGTCCCTATTAAATAATTATATTTTCAAACCATCGTCTTGTTTCGTCCGATGAAATTAGAAAACTTTTATATATATAAAATTTGAGCCTAAATGTTACGTCCAAGCTTTTAGGAGATAGGAATACACTAAATTAATACTAATCAATTTGATTAATACTAAGGTTTTAATTAATAGTTAGATTAGTAATTTACATGTGTGATGTACGTTTTTATAAATATATATTTTTTTAAAAATTTTGATATTGTCTGGTATCGAACCTAAGACCTCCTTTATATTAGTTATGTATATACATTACACGTATTTGTTGGGTTACAATGCATGTGTTTTTTTGGTTACAAATTGAGTTTGTTTGATGGAAAACTCTCACATTAAAACAGTAGAGATAATTAGTTAGATTAATTAGTTAAATATTAATTTTAGCCCATTAATTAAGTGGTTAACAGTGAGATTAATGGCAAAATTGGTGGATGAAACACCTGTCACCGTGGGTCCCACCAAAAATTAGAAAATATTAAAATATATATATATATTATAATATTCAAAAACCTATAAACAAGTAAGTTAATAATTTAGTCAGGCGAAACTTCATATTTCGTCCGTTCAATTTTGTCATCAAATTTGCTATATTTTGCATTTCATGGCTGCAGCAGTCTAATAAATAGTTATTTTAATTTTTTTTTTATTTTGCCATTTTTTTCCTAAACGACTGTGGATGCTCTAAGAGCGTTACAATAAGGATATCTTCAAGTGCCACATCACTTTTCTCCGAAAAATTTGAATTCGAAAATACCCACTAAGTATACATCACTATTTCACCCACAATAGAATGAGTATATTCTCACTTAAAATATTATTATTATAATAATTATAATAATATTATTATTATTACTACTACCACTATTAATATTATTACTATTGTTTATAAAATGAGGCCTGAGAAGACAGATCATTATGAAATAAGGTATTTATTTCCGGAAAATCCAAACGTTGCAAAATGATATATTAAAAGTCTTGGTTGAATTTACATGGTCGGGATATGAAAATTGAGAATAATTTTAGGAAAAAATTGAAACTTGCTTGAAGTTTGGAAATTTGGGATGTTTAGATAATTTGATATATTGGAAATTTGGTAGATTGACAACAGATTTGGATTAGATTGTGAACTTTGTTAATTTCCATAATTCGGATTATTTGGATCCATAAATATGGATATTTAAATGAATTGTGTAAAAATGAAATTTTTTTGGTAATTTTCAAATTTAAAAAGATTGGAGAATTTGCAGAATAAAAAATTGGGTATTTATGAGTTGTGAAATTGGGGTTAGTATAGTATTTGTAGGGAAAAAAAGAATTCGGTTTAACAAAGAAATAAAATTGTGAGCCGTTGCACATTTGGGTGCCCACTTTAAAGGGTGAGAAGTTGGGAAGATCTCTGATCTTGATCAAGACCCGGCTGATGTGGAAAATAAAGGGGTTTTTTTTTTTTTGCTAAACTCCATGTCACAACAAATTCAAAATATAATGTTCAGAAAGTTCATGTTCACTAGTTATTAGAGCATCCACAGTCGTTTGCTATATATGTCATTTTGTCATATTATAGCAAACGACGCTCTGCAATTGTTTCTCATTTTGCCATTTTATGGCAAACTTCATATTCTCATTTTTCAAATATGAGAAACGAAATGAGAATTCTCAAATTATAAAGGACGGAGAATCATATACCGTCTGAAGAATTTTAATATTTTTTAATCGATTGAGACGGGAAATCATTTACCGTCTGAAGAATTTTTAATTTTTTTTTATTTAAAAAAGGGTCAGACGGGGAAACATACCCCATCCTTCCCTTTTAAAAATTAATTTTTTTTTGGAATTATCCTCAGACGGGGAATCATCTCCCGTCCGGGAGATGATACCCCGTTTGTGGATTTTTTCCCTTTTTTTTTTTTTCCTTTTTGGGTTTTTTTTTCCAAAACGCCCTTCAATCTATATTGGACGAATATCAAAGGAGAGGGTAATTTGGTCTTTTAATATGTAAAAGCCAAATGAGAAAAATTTAACAAACGACCACTGCACGATACTCTCCTATATGCTATTACTGTAGCGGCCATTTTTTAGCAAATGAAAAAAACGACTGTGGATGCTCTTAGCTCGAGCAAATAAAAAATCCGTACCAAAAGAAGACTGGGTATGTGTAAAACCTCAAATGCATGTATGTGAATTCTAGTTTAATCCATGTTTTATTCTTCCTTTATTTATAACTTAGGTGCAATAATCTGACAAGTAGGACTTGAATCTCAAAATTTCTAATCGGTAAGAACTTAAGTGTGAATCCAACTACTTGTTCAATTAGTCTATTTCTATGGATGCTTCCGGATCGGATATGGGTCTATATCTGCATTTTAAAAACAGATTCGGACAAGAAAGCAAATATAACTTGAAAAAAATTATATCTGTATCTACAAATTTTAGATACAGATGTATATGGGATACACAAATTAAATCAGATCAAATATGACAAAATTTTAACTTAATTATTAATAAAAGAAGAATGGTAGTTTGGGTAAGACGATTGTTTCTAAAGGGGGCTCAAACAAGGTGATCCTCTCTCTCCGATGTTATTCATAATTGCAGTTGATGTGCTAGCCCAAATGTCGCATTGGTAGAGAGAATGACACATTCTCTCAACTGCATCTCCGTGGCTCCTTAGCAAATCTCTCTATTCCTCAATTTGCTGATGATACACTCCTTTTTTGTAAAGGGAATGAGCAAGATGTGCTCCACCTCAGAGTACTCTTACATCTCTTTGTAAACGTCTCAGGCCTACATATCAACCTCTCCAAGTCATCCATCTTCTTCTTCGGGCACTCTCAGGCCAAACTTCATGCCTTTGCTCACATCCTAGGTTGTAAACAAGATTCTTTACCTACCAAATATCTGGGTATGTCACTCTCTAAAGGAAAACTCAAAAAGAGGAACTGACAACCTCTTATTCTTAAAATTGAGAGAAGACTGTTCACTTGGAAAGGACGTCTGTTATCTAGGGGAGGGAGACTCATTCTCATCAATTCAGTTCTTAGCGCCTTACCAACTTACTTCGCCTCCATCTTCAAACTGCCTCAGTGGGTTATTGCCAGAATTGATCAGATCAGGGTTAGGTTCTTCTGGGTTGGAGGCGATACTAAGGCCACAGGAGTCTTTTGCACAAGCTGGAAGCATGTTTGTCAACCCAAAAAGTAGGGGGGCCTTGGGGTCATGAACCTCAACCAATTCAACAATGCTCTTCTTATGAAATGGTGGTGGAATATTTTGGCTGAAGAGTCTCTTAGCCCTCAGACTCTCAAATCCCTTTACTTCAATTGCACGACCAACGCCTTCATCTGCAAAACACATGCCTCTGACTTTTGGAAGAATGTTTTCAAGTTGAAAGAGCAATTTGAACATGGCATCAGTTGGCAACTTGGCAATGGACTCATGCTTAAGTTTTGGACCTCCAAATGGAGTGGGGGTAACAATATTACCACTCTATTTTCAACCTTATTTGAAGCTGCGTGGAATAAAGAAGCATCATTGCGCTCCCAAGGTATCATGGACCAGGGCATTTGGACCTGGAGACCAAGCCTCCGCACATCTTCTTCCACCACTATCCTCCATGAAAAGAGAAAGCTACTGCAAGTGCTCTCTAATCTCCAGCCATCCTCTAGTACTGACATTGCACGCTGGAACCACACCAACTCAGGGAACTACACCGTGAAGTCTGCTTATGAATTCTACAGCATATCTGGCATCCTCTCCCCCTTCTATCGAGCTTGCTAGCAGAACTTAGCACCCCTGAAATGCAAAATATTCATTTGGATGTTGAGTTGGAATATACTCAACTCCAAGGATAGGTTGCACACCAAAGGTTGGGATGGAGATCTAACATGCACAACTTGTGCATGTCCGATCAAAACCACCTACCATATCTTCTTTCAGTGTCCCATGGCTGTTCAAACCTGGCATCATTTAACACAAAGCTTCCATATCACAAATCTGCCAACATCTATTAGTGAATGTTTCACTAATTGGTGTTTCGACCACCACAAGCACAAGTTCACTCACTCTTGTCATTTAGTTACATTGACTGTTTGTTGGAGTATTTGGCATGCTAGGAATGATAGAATTTTTAATAACAAGGTTACTACTGTGGATAAACTGGTCACTGAGTCAAAACTTTGGTTCTCACATTGGCTAGATTCCAACGGAGAGTCGAGGGCACCAGCGATAGCGATCTAATGAAGCTGGGAGACATCGACGGTACAGGAAGCTCTCAAAGTTGACCAAGTGTGCTGCACTTCTGTTTGGCTGTTTATTTTGGCTCTTTTTTGGGACAATGTTGGTCCATATTTTGTTAAAGACTTGCTATATTGTCGTTTGAAGGAGGTTTTTGTCTATTTTGTTTACGGGATGCTTTTGGGAGTGCGAAAGGGGGATGAGATCATATCATTGAGCTAGATGAGGTGTACGACAATAGTCCAATGCCCTCTCTACGCCTCGACGGTATGCCATCTCGAATTCTGACACACTCATAATCCGATAGTCCCTCCTCCTGTGAATTTCTGTATCTGTATCTCAACTTCACTCATCAATATATTTATATTTTCTGTGAGGTAAGATAATCCTACATTTTACCACTCAAAAAAAAGAATGGTAGTTTAGGTATAAAATTAAAATCATATTTTAATTTTAGTTTGGATAATATCATATGAATGTGGGTGTAAAAAAAATGTTGATGGTAATATTTTAATTTTGATGAGAATATAAGAGTATAAAGATTATCTAAAAACTAGTATATATATCTGTATCAGTAAGAAATTAAGGTTATATATTTTTAATATCCGTATCCGCATAAATTTTAAATTTGGATTCGGATCAAATCTATTAAACCCGTATCCTGGAGCATTCCTCCCTATTCCCAAACTGTACCTAGCTCAAAGCCAATGAAGATCATTCAAATTTGGCTAATTTTTTTTAAAAAAAACCTTGAACTATCCACTTTATGCAGAAAACTCTACTGAACTTTTTTTTACAAAAAACCACGCTCAAATATATTTGCAAAAAAATTACTCTGATGGCATGAGCTTTCTATTAAAGTTGAGTGAGGTTTTTTAAAAATAATGAGAAAGGTGAATAATGTTTTCTGAACCAGCTTGTAAGATGAATGAGGTTATCTAATACAAATAGAAAAGTTAGATGTTTTTTGAAAATAAACATCATGAAAATTTTTTGTAACCATAATTAAGTATGGTTTTCTAAGAGAAAAAATGGTTCGGTTAGATTTTTTTTTAATAAAAAAGTATAGTTGAAGGGTTTTTTAAAATAAATTTAGCCTTGAAATTTCAACTCAAAGATGAGATACACAGAAACATACGAGCAAATGCTTGGGTCCCACTTTAAGATCCGTGCACACCACATCATAAATATACGCACAACTCACGTGACCTCTTTCTCCATTGCCATTGGTACCAATCTCAACACCCGACCAATCAGACGATCACGTGATCCTTGCACGCCACTCGAAACCATCTCAACCGTCTGATGAGATATAATCCCACCGTCACCCGATCCGGACCGTTGATCAGAAAAGCGTCCATGTGCATTGAACCAGAGAGGGGTGTTCCATTCTTAAATGACGATATTTCAACTTTTTTTTTCTCCGCTTCAAGTTCACGTCTTAAGTGCTGCGGAATATTCGTGGCATGAAAAAGCGTCCAGATTCTTTGTACCAGGAATATTGATGATGCAGTGACATGTATGGGATGCATGATCATGATGGATGGAATGTAGGGTGCATGAAAGGCATACGTTGTAGGAAAAGACGAAAATACCATTCGAGGTTGAACCTAGTTGGAATGGTGAGAACTGAGAAGGAGATATATAGGGATATATCATTGTAATTTATGGAGAAATTTATTGTAAAAGTGCAAGTTATCAACACACATGACTATGTTCCTGTTCCTCGTTTTTATGCATAATTGTACCATCATCACTCTCTTACAAAGACTAGTAATAATACGCACTAGACGCTACATTTTGACATCCAAGTCGAAAGATGTTCATCTCAAGAGTAAAAAAGTTTAAAAATATTTAAGGGGAAGTGGTGTCATCGTTGAAAAAAATTCACCTAACTTCTAACTACCAAGTAAGTTTCTCCGGTATAATGTTTTTTCTTTGTATTTTTAAGAAAAAGATAAATATGATCACTCTGTTTTATTAATAAGAAATTAACGAAACATACAAAATACGAAAACTTAGAGGTAGGGGTTTGGAAACAAATTAAGCTAAGCTCGGGTTCGGTCTAACAGTCATGAAATTGGCCCGAACCAGATTTAGACAAATATCAAACCCATTAATTAAATAGTTAGCTGTCAGTTTCAAGTTCCATCTTTTTCAAGTTTGGGATACAGTTAGGTCATAAGATGTTCCCAAAGTTTCACCAAAAAGTTAAATTAAAAAAAAAAAAATCCTTTTAAATAGCAGGAGGTTTGAATAAAATAATAAGGTCTTCAATTACCTACTTTGAATTGATATACTTTGAATTGAAGAGGTCAGAAAAGATTTGCTATGCCTTTAACCCTGTTATATGGCCAACCCCCATTCAATCTAAAATTTCTAATCTCTAATCTCTAATATTATAATGGGAGAGTTTTTTTTAAAGGAAAATGTGAAATCTGGTCATCCTGTTTTGTTAATAAGAAATTAACGATATAAACACAGAGAACTGAGCCAGACAGAAAATAAAATATACATGAAGCAACATGACCCATACAAACAACAGATCCCTCCAACAATCCTGGAGGGTGGGTCGACAACTCGGATCCGCTAAATTGTATGTACGTCAGTTTAGCTTTGTACACTGCCTCCACGGCACGTGCACCTACCTGAAACTAGTCTGGCAGGCTTTTATCACCCATCGATCCCTGCATTCTCCTCGCTGGGAGGACCCCATCTTTGGGCCCAAGCCCCGAAGGCCGAATTACAGCACAAGCACAGCAACCGCACCCTCCCACCATCTCCATCATTCATCCTACAAACGCGCCAACAGTTCCCACAGCCGCTACCAAAGAGATAGCTGTGAAGAGGATACCTTTACCTCTCTCACGATTGTGCTTTCCCCGACGATTTCTCACCAAACAACTATCTCGCTTACCCCACTAAAAGAACCACTCTCTAAGGGAGAGCCGTGGAGAGGATACCTTTACCTCTCTCACGCTCTTGCTCTCTCAGGCAATTTCTCACCACACAGACTCAGCTCGACTCTTACTCTCAAACCGAGGGAAGAAGCGACACTGCTACGAGACAGTGGCCTAAGCTGGAGAAAGCTCAATAGCCCAGATAGTAGGCGCTGTGAAGACTGCACCAGCGACGTCGTTGGACACCCCAGAAGCTGAAACAAGTAAGCGCACAACATGGGGGGACCCCATCTACGGGCCCAAGCCCCACAATCGTGCAAACTTCACACTTCCTAACTCTAACAGTAAATCTACTCCACCGCAGGTGTACCTGGATCTCCCCACCGTGGGAGCTCTCCACCACCAAAGTTGGGAAGCAATGTGAGGCGGGGGGGGAGGGGGGGGAGGAGTAGGCGGACCTCGCCATTACCCAGATCGGAGGGAGGAGTGGGCGGACCTCGCCATTGCCCAGATCGGAGGCGATCGCTACCAAAGGCGCGGGAGGATGCTCTGGCACGACGAAGACGTCGCTCCGTGACCTAAGGAGGCACTACCAACATCCAGGATCGGCGCGTTGATAAACTCTACAGTCGAAGTGCGTCGGTGCACCGTAGGATGAACTTTGCGATCTAGGAGGGGCAGTCCATGGGGGCTCCCCTGGCAGCGTCGCCGCGAGAAGGTCACCATCTCCGAGCCAAAGGTGGCACGATCTTCCCACCTTGGGAGTCACGTCTAGATCCGCTGGCTGGGGAGGCGCCATCGATATGCAAGCACCCCGAAAGTTGGGACTAGTGAGCGCACATCACGGAGGGACCCCATCTTTGGGCCCAAGCTCCACAATCGTGCAAGACAACCTAACTCCCGGCATCTACACACGCACTACCAACCCTCGGCTTCTTCACACGCAAGAGACCCTGACTTCTTCGCACGCGCTACCAATTCTCGAAAACCAAAACATAGCCGCAGATTGCCATGCTTGGCCCCGAAAGTGTGGACATGGTGGCAACCGCAAAGAACAAGTCGGATCATCTTCTTACTCTCAAATCTCAATCTCTTCGGCGAAGAAGAAATAAAACCCGAAACCCTAGCTTCTTGATTCCCCCAAATAACAAATTAAATCAACCCAAATGGGCAGGAACAGCACGGATCTGGGCGATGGAGTAGGGCGGCGTGACTTCATAACGGCGACGGAGTGGGGCGGCGCCGGAGTGGGGTCATCGCGATCTGAGGAGCGTCTCTGGAAACGATGGCGGAGGATGTGGGGGGTCGTCGCCGCGAGCTCATCATCGAACGAGCGTCGTTGCGCGTTCTGGGGAGCGTCGATGGCGGCAGATCTGGGGAGCATCGTCGCCGCGATCTCCCCTAGTCTCGACTGGTCGCTGAGCACGACAGGGAGGAGGGCAAGGTTGGGGGGGACGATGAGGACGGTCGCGTCGGGGCGGTGGCGACGTTGCCTAGCTGCTGCCGCCCCAGGAATTTTCATATCTAGGTTTGTTATTATAATGGAAGAGTTGGAATTGTAATGTTGTCAACATACAAACCCGTGCATTGCACGTGCAACTTCAACTCTCCCATTAGCCATTAATTACAACAAAAACAAACAAATTAAAAAAATTCCACCTATTTAAAATGTGCAATGCACGTGCAAGATAATTTGACAATATTTTTTTAACACTAGACATACACATATGTTGTACGTACAGCTCAAAATTCTACTTATAAACACGTGCATTATACGTACAAATTGTAGCTTTTTTTTCAAAATATTTTTACCAATTATGTGCAATGCACGTCCAACTCCAAAACTATTTCTTAACATATAAATTACATGTGATAATTCTCCAACTCTTATCAAAACGTGCATCGCATGTGAAAAAATACTAGTAAAATTAATGGGATTCATTTAATATTAAAATGAACTCCTTGTTCTAATGGGCTTCCTTCTTCATCATTAATTTCTTTCTTTTAACTGGCATTGAAGGTTAATAGCAGCTTTTCCTCTACTGAAATTGTACCATTCTCTATCGCTAAATGATTTTTTAAAAAATGGGACCAAATTAATACGCCAAACAGTTAGCAAAAAAATTGTGTTATTGTAGGCAAAGCCGGCCCAACACTTATTGAGACATAAAGCGAACTCCGAAATGAGACATTTTAAAAGCTTATAATAATATTTTGTTAAAATTAATATATTTTTATTTATATGTTATCTTTCGGACTTTTAGAGATACAAAATCATTTATTATATTATTGTAATCAATTACGGGCTTTTTGGTATGTGAGGAGGTCTATTTCGGACCTTTTTGGTATATGAGGAGGCCTTTATTCTTGAGATAAATTTTTTTTAGAAGGCCTAAAGCCCTAGCTTTGATTGCTTTATCCTTAGACCGACCCTGATTGTAGGTGCAAAGATTTTTTGGAGGAAGAACACGCCCAAAGTGAACTTGGGCATTTTTTTAGAAAACCACATGCATTTCCAGTCTTGGGCTTGGGTGGGCTCTTCCGTGAATAACTTTTTTTCCACAAAAAAAAAAAAAAAAAAAAAAAACCCTCAACTATTTTCAAAAAACTCCTATCCTCCTACCTGCTCCCGAACCCAAAAAACTCCTAAGCAAAACCCTAGATCTAATCCCTTGGGGCGGCGGCGGCTTGCCCTCAGCGCCGCCGCTCCCCTCCCCGTCGCCCCCCCTCCTCTTCTCCACGCCCTACCGACCCCGACCCCGACCTTCTCCAGCGCAGCTCAGGCGAAGCCCCCCCTCCGATTCTGCTTTGACGGTGGCGGCTTGCCCTCATCTTCCACCACTCTCCCTCTAATCCTCGACGTCGAGGACTGATTTCTCGTTTGATGCGTAGGAGGATAGATATGTGGCTTTTCGTCTTTTTCAACCTACTCACCCATCTTCTACATCCCCATCAGAGCCCAGCATACCCCCGATCCTCTGACT
Organism: Hemerocallis citrina; assembly: GCA_017893485.1. Classification (NCBI taxonomy): domain Eukaryota; kingdom Viridiplantae; phylum Streptophyta; class Magnoliopsida; order Asparagales; family Asphodelaceae; genus Hemerocallis; species Hemerocallis citrina. Next base: position 113,480,433 of record CM030362.1, read on the forward strand.
AGTGACCGCTTCCGTCACCTCACCACCTCACTACCTCAGCCATCGACGACAGCAAACACGGCACCCATCACTACTCTTCATCCTCCTTCTTCCATGCGTTCAGTCCACGCCGGCGACGGAACGCCTAAGCATTGGACGTCGCGGACGAACGCGAGCGTGAAGTAGGAGCCGGTTCTTGAAGATGATGATGATGATGATGATGTAGTGCTCATGGAGGCCACCAATGAGGTGGTGTGGAAGGCCACGGAACAAGAACCAGTGAGAGGAGGGAAGGTATGATCTTCATGTTCTATCTTTGGGTGTGGACTAGTTTGGGTTTTTGGTTGGGTGTGGACTAGTTTGGGTTCTATGGGTGTGAATTTTTTGGATTGTGTGTGAGATTGTCGGTTGTGACTGTGGGGGATGGTGAGGAGAATATGATCACTACTCTTTCTTTGAGTGAAAGAGAGTTTGTGGGAGTGAAAGAGTGATTGTGAGGTGTGAAAGAGTGATTTACGTTTGTGGAGCTTGGGCCCAAAGATGGGGTCCCTCCGTGATGTGTGAAGTCGGTATGCTGGGGGTGAGGGGGTGTGGGGTTGGGGTTGGGGTGTGGTCGGGTGTGTCCTACGATGTCGTCGGTGCAGTCTCTACAGTGCCGACTATTTGGCTATTGAGCTTCCTCCAGCTTAGGTCACTGCTTCGTGACAGCGCCGCCTCTTCCCTCGTATTGGGAGTTTGAGGTGAGATAAGTCTGTGTGGTGAGAAATTGCCGGAGAGAGCTTGAACGTGAGAGAGGTAAGGTATCCTCTACACGGCTCTCTCCTGGAGGATGGTGTTAGGTGGGGTGAGCGAGATAGTTGCTTTGTGAGAAATCGCAGAAGAAAGCGTTATCGTGTGAGAGGTTAAGGTATCCTCCTCACGGCTATCTATTTGGTAGCGGTTGTAGAAGCGGCGGACGTGTTTGTAGGATGAGTGGTGAAGTTGGTGGGAGGCTGCGAGTTTCGATCTATGGGGCTTGGGCCCAAAGAGGGGTCCCCCAACGAGGTGAACGCAGGGAGCGGCGGGTGATAAAATCCTGCCTGACTAGTTTCAGGCGGGTGTGCATGTGCCGTGGAGGCACTGTACGAAGCTAAACTGACGTACTCACAATTTTGCTGGACCGAGCTGGTTTGTCGGCCCACCCTCCAGGGCTGTTGGAGGGGCTTGTTGTTTGTAGTCATGTTGCTTCTTGTATGTTTTATTTTATGTCTGTAGTTTGTATTTGGGCCCAGTACTCTGGGTTTGTTTCGTTAAACTCTTATTAATGAAACATGGTGGCCTTATTCCACCTTTTCCCTAAAAAAAAAAAGAACTTTTTTTCCCCTATAGGACGGTTGCTTAACCTGAAAAGTTGCAACCGTTCCTATCGAGCTGAACCGTGGTTGAACGATTTATTTTACTGAACAATTGCAACAATTGTAAGTCTGAATGTGTAATGACTATAAATAGATGACGAATATGATCAACTTGTCCTTCTATTAATATATCCATTATCAGTGCTAACTTTAAACTGAGAAAGCGTTCATATCCATCTCATCAAAACCCTTATTATTTCAATGCCGGTTAATTAGAGCCAGACTGTTGTATTGTGGGAGACTAATGCTAACTACACTGTGTGCATCCTAGTAGCAGCGGCCGAAATAAAGTCTTAAGAAAGTTGCTTAGAAAATCTCAGTTTATTCGTTCGCCATCATCAAGATAGGAATCAAAGATATATTCCTACAGAAAATATATCTTATTTCTATTCTTTGTTCATAGCAAACTTCACTGCTTGCAAAACAGTATGCCCGAGGTTAAATTTGAGTAGGAATTTAATTATGTTTAAATTAATTTTGAGAAAACTAATTTCCCGTCTACATAAATTATAACATCTACGACTTAGTGGAACGAAAAATAAACAATTGTCGGTCACAATCAATTATACACACAATGAAACATTACATTACAATGACTTGTTTACCCACTAAAAACTTACAACTGTAGAACTAGTCGTTTATGCAAACATACCATGACAATACAACTAGTCGATCATTTATGCAAACATACCATAACAACACAACTAGTAGGTCGTTTATGCAAACATACTTAAAAAAGAACTTGTTGGTCGTTAATGCAAAAATAACAACAACAACAACAACAATAATAAAAAAGAACGAGTCAGTTTACACAAACATACCACTAAAAAGGAACTGGTCGTATGAACCGCGAAGAAGAAAGTCGACGTGAACGTAATACTTCAGAGCTGAGGATACCAGTGACAAAGTGAAAATTTAAAAAACCATATTTATACCTGCTACTATATAATGCTTAGTTTGGGAGAATAAATGAGTCATTCATGGTGGCTATAATGCTTTGAAAAAATTACATGAAGGCATTAATTAACAGACATTAATTATTATTTTTTTTCCTTTTTCCTGATAAGCTATTGACAAAACACATTCCACACACGCACATAAGCTACAATTGGCCCAACAAGCCTGACCTGATTTAAAAGGCCTAAGCATTTCAACTTTAGTTATAGCTTACTTTTTCAACCCAATTACGAATCAGACTGGGCTTGGGTTTAGAAGTACTCGGCCCAATGGGTCTGGAAAGAACTTTTCATCTTTGACATCAACCCAAGGTCCACTACCACTACTGACGACCGTCGTCCACTGCGATTAGTGATTATCACCGCCGGCCAGCCCGGTCGCTATGTGTTCCAACCCCACCTGTTGCCCTCTTAGATGGGATTCATGCAAAAAGCCTTTAGATGGGGAACATAATGCAAGTTTCTTTGCTAGTTCTTCCCACACACAATTAAAAAGATTATGGCCACAAGTTCGACAATGCAGATTTCTCTGCAAGGGCTCCATTTGAGCTCAGAGGCTCAGAGCAGTGAATACAAATGATTCCGACAAATTTGATATCGAATTCCAGACGACAACCTTGATGCAGGTAAAAATCACGGCTAATCAGAACCGTGCAATTCTCGCACGAATCTTGAAGATCCTAAAGGGAGAAGTAGTCCTTTCTACGACGATTACAGGCCCACAACACAAATATAGGCAGCCTACAAGCCCACCCTACAAACTACAATTCAATTAGGGGAGATTGACCAGCCATTTATGGTTATCAATCAAATCCCCTAAAAATCAAGAGATATTTAAGTGTTCAGATCCTTAATTAAAGAAATTGATTCAAATCAGTTAAGAAATCATTCTCTACCTGCTCATCAGTTATAGGTAATCAACATTTTGCCCATAAAATCCAATTTTTCAGTTCTGGTTCCTGACTAGATCATCGGATGGTCTGTCGCTGGAATCCATCCTAGTGTTTCAGGCTGTCATTGCAGGTTTTCGGCAGCCAGCAACCAGTGCAACCAACACTAGATCCACAGATACAATCAAATACTAGCCTCACATCAGGATCTGATCAACAGCTATGATCTAAGCTTTCAACTTCAATACAGGAACTCATTATCTGTTGCTCCCACACCGAAAAAAGCAACATCCAATTTGCACCGTATATGGGAAAGGCACAGATCCAGGCTTACAGTCAAGCGCCATGATCCGAAGCATTCTTCAATCATGGCCCTGAAAGCAAAGAAGGTAACGTCTGTAAGTCGTCAAGCAGAACCCCCGCTTCCTCCGCCGGTGAATCCATATCGCAGTAGGGCAACCACTTAAGGGTCGCGACGGGCACGTTCTAAACGTCGGGATGTGCCCTGCTCCCAGTGCCTCTTGCTCGACCGACCGGAGGGTCGAGCGTCCAGCAAGGTCGGACCTTAGAGATCTCATTAATAACTGGAAGCGGGAGGAAGATCTCCATCACCGCATCGAGCTCAACCGCTCCTGAAATGGGGGCACCTGTTCAGATCGTCAGCAAAGCCGCAACAGTCACCCTCCACGAGCGAGAGGTAGAGCGACACCTCTCTCATGTGGATCGGCGAGCCCCAAAGAATGACTTGGAAGAAGAATGCCACATAACCAGAGCTGAGTTCCAGGATCTTTAGAACGAGGTCTTTGCAAGCTTTTTGGGAGGGTCCAAGGAACAACCACCGCTCGAACAATCCATACATCGGTCTGATAAAAAATGAGGAGTCCTATGGGTCCACCCAATCCGAGGAACGTGAAGATGTGGTCCTAAAGAGTCTTCAGGAAATGGAGGACCGACTTGCCCGAATAGGGGAAGACGAGAGGCAGTTAAACAGGGGATATCGCCCGGTTTGACCCCCCCCTCGCCTCTTTCATTCTTGAATCCCATGTTCCGAGAGACTTCAAACCTCCAACGTTCGAGACCTACAACGGCGAGTCTGACCCGACTGATCACATTGAGAGTTTCAAAACTCTTATGATGATTCAGAGCACCTCCAATGCACTCATCTACAGAAATTTTTCTGCCACACTGCGAGGTTTCCGTAAGAGAGTGGTATTCCCGACTTGCCCCTGGCTCCATCTACTCCTTCAACCAGCTCGAGGAGAGTTTCATCACCCATTTCGTGACTGGCCGCAAGGCTGAAAAAATGATTGCCTCCTTGCTAGATTTGAAGCAGAAACATGGAAAGTCACTATGGGACTTCATCCCGAGATTTACAGCAGAGGCTAGGTTCATCCCCTCCCTTGATGCCGGGGTCACGACAACTGCATTTAGACACAATGTCTGACACGATCTCCTGAAGACCTCTATAGCTAAGAAGCCTACCTCTGATTTATCCGACCTCGTCCTCCGAAGCAAGAAGTATATCCGGGACGAGGATGCCCTATATCCTGGGGGACGTAAGGAATCCCCACCAAAGGGGAAAAGGAAGATTGATAGAACTGAGGCCCCCAAGAAGACTCAGAATGATGCCTTTGGTCAGAGACATCCTCATCTCGCACGTCGGTTCAAAAAGTTCAACCCGCTCAATGCAAGTGTCTCGCAATACTCATGGAAGTAGAGGAAGAGGGGCTAATACGATCCCCCCCACCCCGATGAATAACCCCAACAATAAGAGGGACAAAAGGTTTTGATGCTGTTTCCACCAAGACCATGGTCATGAGACCGACGACTGTCGGGCCCTAAAGGATGAGATTGAAGCTCTTATCAGGAGGGGGCTACTTGTCCAAATTTACATGAAAGGACCAGAGAGCCTCTCTTCCTCCCTGAGGGCCAATAAGCGTCCGGAGGAAGACTCCGAGCCTCAGGAGTCCGAAAGGATGGCTATCCTTCATTCCATATATGGAGAACCTATGGGGGGAGATTCTAGCTCCTCTCGGAGGGCATTCGTCTGAGAGGTGAACTCGGTCCACAACTGCTCTCCTCCCAAAAGTTCGGGACTGCCCGTCTCTTTCTCAGACGAAGACCTCGAAGGCATTCACGCTCCCTACTACGATGCGTTGGTGATTAGCCTCGAATTGGCAAACCATGAGGTTTTCTGCATCCTCTTTGACAAGGAAAGTTCCATTAACATCTTATTTCTAGCTGCCTTCGAAGGACTGAAACTTTCCCGGGATAGGCTGAAGCCGGCAGGCTACACTCTTCATAGTTTCTCTAGGGTCCCTATCCAGATCAAAGGAATCATCATCCTTGAAGTGACCGTGGGGAAGTCCCCCGCCACTCGCATCAAGCCAATGGAATTCATGGTGGTTAATGTCAAGGCCACATATAACGCCATTTTCAGACGCCCCGACCTCACGTCGCTCCAGGCAGTGGCCTCGGTATATCACATGAAAATGAACTTTCCCACAAAGTCTAGGGTTTGAGTCGTCAAGGGCAGTCAAGAGGTAGCCAGGTCATGCTACACATCTACAGTGGGGAGCTGCATCCTCCTCTAGATGTGGTAGAGCTCCCCTTCTATAGAAGCTCAATTGACTCTGAACTAGTTGATGAACTGGAATAGGTCCCTTCTTTAAGGAAGATGATACCAACAGATTCCAAATAAGTAAGGTTCTGTCTCCCGAGCTCAAGGAAAAGGTCATCGATTGCATCTAGGGAAACCATGATCTGTTTGCCTGGATGGTCTCGGACATGCCAGGAATATCGGAGGAACTGCTAAAAGATAAACACAAATACAACATAATTATATCTAAACCTGCAATCCAAATAAACATTCTTCAATGCATAAACACAGAGCACACGGTCGGCTGCACATTCGACGAGCGGTCGACTATTGCTGCTAATGTTTGCTGCCACTATTACTTCTTCTTGTTGCTGCCCTCGTGTCTTCTCTTCTTAGCCAACTTCAATTTCTTGTGCCAGTGTATTTGAGTCCACAATCTTAACAAAACTTAATTTCCTTATTCTCTTGTATTCTACCGAATGATGTTATTTGTTCGTTGTATACATATGAAATGTTTTTGCAAATCCCTATCATTACACCTAAAACTGTGAAGTTGTGGTGAGCGTTGATTACTTTATATTTATATTAAAATTATCCATGGCAATTGGGGTGCTGATTTCTTAAATCTCCACTGTGTGCAACATTATTTTGTTCATAACTATCCACTTTAAATACTTACCACGACACCAAAACTCCAAAGTTGTGGATGGTTGAGGGGTTTATATTTATATTTTAGTTATTTAGTATCTATAATAAAATTGCAGGTGACCAGTGAAGAGACAAAGGCATTAGAATTTTTGAAGCTTCCGAAAGCATTAGAATCATTGAATGTTGAGTTCAATGCTGCCAACAAAAGAATAATTCGTTGTTAAGCCAGATAGGTCAGTTGGTGAAGGATAAAGTAGAGCTAGAAAGCACTCTCGATGACATGGCCGAAGTAAGAAATGCAAACTTGAATATGAAGGTACAAAATAAATTTCATATAATATTATATACTTAAACGGGTTTTGCAAGTGGGGGATCTGCATAAACTTCACAAACCTCAATAAGGCATGCTCGAATGATCCTTTTCCGCTTCCGAGCATCGATGTGCTCATAAATGCGACATCTGAACATGAACTTCTCAATTTCAAGGATGCCTTCTTAAGATATAACCCTATCCGGATGTACCCCAAGGATATCCCGAAGACCTCGTTTGTCAACGACCAAGGGCTCTACTGTTACAGGGTCATGTCGTCCCGCCTTAAGAATGTTGGAGCTACTTACTAGAGGCTAGTAAAAAAATTCTTTAAGGACCAAATATGCTGCAATATGGAGGTCTATGTCGATGACATAATTGTCAAAAGCCTAGGGAAAGAGGACTACATGTAACGCCCCGAATTCCAAATAAGACCGAATTCGATATTCCACAGGATCTTTACACTTCGCTTCGTACAATTTTACAAAAAAATTTAAAACTTTTCATCATACATCAGATTTCCTTACAATTGTTTACACAGCGAAAGATAAAATGAAGTACAACAATGAAAATAATATACAACTTACAACATCTTTAACATGTAATTAATCAACAGCATCATAACGACTTTACTTCTTCATGAACATATCCATTTCCTGCATAATAAGCTGTGGGCACGTCAGTTACTTACAACTGATGAAAATATTATACTCGGTCATCCTCTCTATGTCGTACATATAACGATCTCAATACTTTAATAAACCACAATTTGAATGCAAATAAAGTGTTAAATGTGACTACTCTAAACATGTAAGTGTATGCGATGCCTTAATGCCTAATACAGATATTTTACACTAAGATGACACTAATCCATACTTGTTCGGATTCTATGCATCCTATACTACATAGGTCCGAGGGCAAGCACCTACGTACTTCACAATTAATTGTTCAATCCCTTGCCATGATAAACTACCCTGTAATAAAACAAAGTTGAGACGTTCCACGAGTATGGATCCCAGTCCCGGAGAACCTTCGCAGAAAATCCACCGCCTGACTGTTATACAGACTCCTCTTCGTGCGAACCTCCCGCAGTGCCTCTCTAGCCCCGGTAAACGTATATACATTGGAGTACGGCAAACTATCTGCCCGACTACGCATAGTTCCAGATTTAAAATAAAAGCTCGTCTCCCACGAGGCAACCACAGTCCTGGAGTACACCGCCCGACTGGGTCTATAGTCTCTGTGAACCACCGCAGCAAATCCACTGCTCGGCTATATAGAGTGTCCCATTTACGTTTGCCTAGGTTTTACTACATCTTCACTTAGTTCCTAGTTCTTAAGTTCAAGACATGAATAAATTATCTTACCTAGAGTTAGTCTTACCCCCTACCGGACTTAATCACAAATATCGAGATAGTTTCATGGCAAATCTCAAAATAGAACTCAATTCTTTTTATTTCAATAATGCTGGTACCCGAGGTCTTACTAACTCTAAATTACAACCTTTCATGTACAAGAATCCATGGGTACTCATACCCTTCAATAATCATGTCTTAACTCAAAGTATTCTTATCTTTAACTTATTCACAATTTAATCAATGTCTCATTTTAGCACTATTCATGATTCATTTATTTCACAATCTTTCAAAGGCAATAATTCTTTTCATGAACATAGATTTATCACTTTAAGTCTTATTAACAACTTAAGCTCATATAACAAATGCATGTCTCAACCCATATCAAGTATTCCGTTCAAAAGAAGCATAAGAAAACTCAAGATAACATCAGTTAAAGCAGTAGCAGTCGACTTCATAGAGTGTTCAGTCGACTGTCCCGCGTGAAATCCAAACCAAGAAATCCATCAATCAAAGCAGTAACAGCCAACTGCGTACTGTTGCCAGTCGAGTGTCAAACTTTTAAGAAAAACATAACTCAGAGCAGTGGCATTCGACTGTGAAAGGGGTCAGTCGACTGTCCCGTACGAAGATCCAAACTTTTAAGAAAAACACTACAGCCAGGTTCGCGACAGTCGACTGTCGAAACTTACCAGTCGACTGTCACACCTATAGACTGCAGTTTTGGGTTTGTGCAAATTATTTCCAAACCGAGTTTACTTGAATACAGTGATTCTCGAATTTCCAAACTTGTGTTCTAAACATTGTATTTATATTTTCAAATTTTCTCCTCCTCTTTAATGAACATAAATTTCCTTTCTTCATTTTAATCAAAACTAGCATATTGTATCTCTTACAAATAAAAGAAATGATTCTATGAGCATCAATCCAAATTCATCAAAATTCATTTTTTTTATCAAAAGGGAAAAATCTCAACAAGTGTTCCTTTCATTATGTATTTCTACATTTGTGAATTTAACAATGCATATATGGCCATAACTCACTATCTCTTTTTTCTCATTTCTAAATAACATGTTAATAATAAAATTTTACTACTATTCATAGTACAAACAATGACATGGATTTGTTCTCTTTCTTTTTCTTATTTTCCACCAACATGATGACTACAACAAAATCTCTACAATTACTTTTACAATTACAAGTTTATAAATTAACATGCATATGGCAAAATACTCATCTTTTCTCATTTACAATCAACCTGGTGACAATTGGTTTCTCAATAAATAGCAAAATTTCTACAATTTAGCACATAATAAAAACGTGGATTTGTTCTCTAGTCATCACATCAAATTTATCATTACTACTCATGTAATAAATTAGCATGCATGTCTTATGTTTAGAAAAATACAAGATTACCTACATCACATCCAATTGATCTATATTACTAACATTATATTCTAAAATACAAGATTACCTACATCACATCCAATTGATCTATATTACTAACATTATATTCTAGCATGCTCAATCTAAGAATTAGAAAATATAGAGACCACCCACCTCTTATGAAGAATGAATAACCAAGATGGAGAGATCCCACTTCTAGCTCCAACAAGCACTCCTAGTCCTTCTCCTCCTAGCAAGAGCTCTCCAATGCACAAGCACACTCTTTTCTCTTTCTTTTTCCTCTCTCTAAAATTGTTTATTGTAAGTGTGAAATGAGAAAAAACATCTAGGATATTTATAGGACAAAGTGAGGGTCTAAATTGCATATTAATCCACCTAATAAATTGCTCAACTTAATTCTCCAACTTTCACTATCCTAACTCCCATAACTCCCAACTCTTCACCGCTCCACCACTTCAAAACTCTAACTCCCAACCCCTTACTACTCTAAAAACCAGCCACCCCCTAGCCCCTTCATATTCACGCGTGCACGTGTTGTGCACACATACAATTTCTATAGTTCTAAAATGTGTATTAAAGTTGTAACATGTCATATGTGAGTCCATGCACAACTTAAAATATGATTTTATTAATGGGTTTATCTCATGGGCTTTTTTTAATCAATATAATTAATTAGTCTAGTGGACCTGCCTTTTAATTAATTCTAATGGGCTAGAATCTCTCTTTAGGTCCATGTATTTAATAAAAGGCTAAATAAATATAAAAAGAATCATGCATGCAAAAATAGTCAATGAGAGTAAGAAAATTAACAAGTGCATCATACGTACAAAATTAAAAAAATGCATTTTAATTAAAATAAAAATATGGGATGTTACACTACATCAAAGACCTGGAAGAGGCCTTCAACGTCCTAAAGAGGAACAACATGAGGTTGAATCCGTCGAAGTGTGCCTTCGGCGTGTCTTCGGAAAAATTCCTAGGCTTGATGGCCAGCCAAAGAGGGATATAAGTTAACCCCGAAAAGATTCAGGTCATTCTAGGCATGGCACACCTAACTAACGTGAAAGAGATTCAGAGGCTCAAGGGTCTCCTGACGGCGATCGGATGATTCCTATCCAAGTCTGGGGACAAGTGTCTCCCCTTCTTCAAAGTCCTCCGGAAGGCGAAGAACTTCGTGTGGGGAGAACCTCAGCAACATGCCTTCACTCAACTGAACAAGTACTTGGTCAACTGCTCAGTAAATCGGAGGCAAGTGAGACCCTCTACCTCTACCTGGCAGCATCCGAGCATGGTCCAGAAACACATTTACTATGTAACTAAAGTACTTCGAGATGCTGAGCTCTGATACACGAGGATGGATAAAATGACATACGCACTAATTACAGCTGCTCGGAAGCTCCATCCTTATTTATAGGCCACTCCATTCAAGTACTCACCGATCAGCACCTGAAGCAAGTCTTTCACAAGCCAGAGAATTTTGGAAGACTGGTTAAGTGGTTGGTTCAGCTGATTCAACATGACATCAGCTACAAGCCGAGAACCACTGTGAAGGGCCCTGATCGAATTCATCACAGAATGTACCATTTTGGTTTCACCCGAGGAACTGGAGAATTAGCTTGTCTGGATCTTTAATGTTGACGGGCCCTCTTCTGAAGAAGGGAGCGGGGCAGGAGTGATATTGCCAGGTCCGGATGAATTCATCCTCCATTACTTTCTATGCCCGAACTTACAATCCACTAACAATGAGGTCGAGTACAAGGCATTGATCATCGGACTACACTTGGCTAGAAAAATTGGGGTGGAATGGGTGAGAGTTTTCAGCATTTCACACCTAGTAGTAAACCTTATTTATGGGGAATACGAAGCCCGATATGCTTGCATGGTCAATTACCTGGCACACGTTAAGGGGCTCCTAGATAACTTCAAAGAAGCCTCAATCACTCGCATTCCCCGTCAACAAAATAGTCAAGCAGATGCCTCCTCTAAACTAGCATCATCCTCCTTCGAGGGACTCGATCACACCATGCTTGTGGAAGTCTTGGTCAGTCTGAGTATCGATAGGGAGGATGTAGAAGCACACTGCGTCGGCTCTCAAACACAACCAGGGAATTGGATGGACCCCATAGTTGACTTTCTTCAGAAAGGGATCCTTCCGGATGAACTTGCCGAGGCAAGGAAGGTCCGGGTGAGAGCGGAAAGGTACACCCTCATGGAAGGGATATTGTTCAAATGGTCATACACTATGATTGGCAGACATCCCTATCTCTGGTGCATATCTCCCGAAGAAGCTCAATACGCCTTCAAAGAAATGCATGTGGGAGACGATAACTACCACATGGGGGCTAGGTACCTCACTAGAAAGATCCTCAACCACGAGTAATACTAACCAGTCATGCTACAAGATGCACTGGAGCACGTCAGTCTTTGTGGCATATGCCAATGGTTTTCCTCGATCAAGCACACTCCCCAAGACGAGCTCAAGTCAATGTCGAGTCTGGCTCCCTTTGCTATGTGGATGATGGATCTAGTCAGCCCATTTCCCAAGGCAATAGGATAGCGAAGCTTCCTCATCATGGCCATCAACTACTTCACTGGATCGAGGCTGAACCAATGGCCACAATCACAGAACACCAAGTTCAACAGTTCTTCTAAAAGAACATCATTTGCCGGTCCGGAATCCTTCGAACCCTTGTCACAGTCAACGGGACTCAGTTTGCTGGCAAAGGATTCTTCCAGTTTTGCCAGACTTGAGGATCCAGCAGAGATTTGGTCAAGCCAAGAATGCTACTGCCAGATCCTACGTGGCCTCAAGAAAAGACTAAATGAATCTCATAAAGGATTGTGGGTTGAAGAGCTTCCAAGCATGCTCTGGTCGTATAGAACAACCAAGCGGAAACCGACAGGAGAATCCCCGTTCAATCTTACATTCGGATCTAAGGTGGTAATCTCCCTGGAGGTCGACATACCATCACCATGAGTGATGGAATTCAATGAGGATCTAAACTCAGGAGGGCTCCAGAGTAACCTTGATCTCCTTGAGGAAGTTCAAGAAAAGTCAGCAGTTAGAAGGAACATCTATCAGCAGATGATAAAGCTATTCCACAACAAGAAGGTTCGACCTGCAAACATTAAGGAGTGAGACCCAGCCTATAGGAAACTCCAAATTTTCAATCCCAGTAAAAAGGAGAAGCTTGCTCTGAACTAGGAGGGCCCTTATAAGGTCTCTAATGTAGTACGCCCCATGACCTACATACAGACTTGAAGACTTGGGAGGCAAGGTGATTAAGAGGACCTAGAATGCGAAAATCTAATGCAAGTTTAAGGAGGGTGCTTAATGCCCACCTTAAAAACCTCGAGAAAATTGTAATAGAGCCACCAAGGCTAGTATATGTAATAAATGCTTGTCGAAAGACAGCCACTCATGTTTATTTTACCTGACAGTCAATAAAGCTTTATGAAATTCATACTGCTATCAAAATTTTGTATCTTGAGGCCATCAACAAAAGTCTTTCGCGAAGAGAATCAGATTACCTTGATGAGTGTAAATTTAAATAATTTTTATTACTCCTTTTTGCACATTAAAGTTGCGAGTTCTCATTTATTTCTTTAAAATTTATCTTCTTTCTACTTATTTTTATTTATTTGTTTGTATTTGAAGAAATGAGATTGATAAGTGCAAAAGGTGGGTGTCATGGTCAAATCAGAGAAGAGAAACAAGGATAAAGATTTCAAATTCAAATTGAATTTATGTGAAGATTTCTGAAAAATTGGAGCACTCAAATGCGCATTTTTTAACAAATTGACCAATTAAAGAACAAAAGAAAATAATATGGTCAATTAGGGGGTGGAATGAAAATGTGTAATACAAAATATTAAACATTACGGATTGAGAGAGATATGGATTGAATTGGGTCTGGATAATAGTTAGTTGGTTGATTAGTTTAAAATTCATTAGATTAATCTTAATCCTCGGATTTTAACTAATTAATTAATTAACTAATCCTAATCTTATTTAACAAACCCTATTTAAAAACCAACTGTTCTCTCTGTAAAAAGGTCGTGGGCTGCACAGAAAAAGAGGCAGAGAAAAAAAAGGGAGAAAAAATAGAAAAGAAACAAAAGAAAAGAGGAGAGGAGTTGTGGCTGAAAAGAAAAGAAGAAAAAGAAAAGTTGCCGCACGGTTCCCGAGGTGGAAAAGAGAGAAAGGAAGAGTTGCTGCTGGGATTGATTTCGTTCTTTTTAGTTAGTTTGGTTTTTCCTTTAGTTTAATTTAATTTAGTTTCTATTTTTATCAAATTTTCGATTCTCCAAATAGTAAATAATATGGTGAATTTCGATACTCAATAAAATAATTAGTCATTGTAGATTCGACACTATTTTCTTTTAAACTATACTACTTGTTGCGATTTAGTGCGCTTCCATCAAGTTTTTGGCGTTGTTGCCGGGGAATAATTATTCTTTTATTGATATTGATATTAGTTAGATTTTTACTAATTTAGATTTTATTTTGTTTAGAAAGATAGGTTTGATTAGTTTTTCTATTATTTAATAGCTATATTTCAGGACATAGAAGTGTATCACAATGGCGGATGAGGGTAATGGAGAAGAAAATAATGCTTTGAGGGGCTATGCTATGCCCGCGGTTGATGGAGCAACATCAAGCATAAAGAGGCCGACTGTACAAGCTAAAAAATTTGAGATTAAACCAACGATCATTTAAATGGTTCAACAAACTGTTCAATTTGGGAGACTGTCACATGAGGATCCTAATGTTCACATTGTAAACTTTCTAGAAATTTGCGACACTTTCAAGCACAATGGAGTATCAGATGATGCTATCTGTTTGAGGCTCTTTTCTTTTTTACTAAGAGATAAGGTGAAGGCCTGACTAAATTCTTTGTCACCAGGTGTTATTAGATTCTCCTCTACTTAGATTATCTGATTATCATTCGAAGCACTCTCACAATGGCGCAAGCCGCCCACTCACAACAAGTCTTAGGGTCTCGGCTTCGGCTCTCGAATTGTCTTTCGAAGCACTCTCAAAATGGCGCATGCTGCCCACTCACAACAAGTCGTAGGGTTCGGATTCTCCTCGACTTTGGCTCTCGGATAGTCTTTCAAAGCACTCTCAAAATGGTGCAAGCCGCCCACTCAAGACAAGTTGTAGGGTTTGGATTCTCCTCGACTTCGACCCTTGGATTGTCTTTCAAAGCACTCTCAAAATGGTGCAAGCTGCCCACTCATAATGAGGTTCGGACTCTCCTTGACCTCGGCCCTATTATCATCATCCGAGACACCTGCCAAAATGGGGCACAACTCCGACGCCAATGGAGGCTCGGATCCTATCAGCGGTTCAGCTCTTAGTTTGTCATCCGAGCACCAACTAAAGAAAACTCTCACAGTTCACGTAATGTGACAAAATCAGCTGAAACTTTTATTACAACAAGATAGGAGTTACATATCAGAATTACATGAAGTACATAACATATACAAATACAAGGTGCAGAGGCCCGACCCTAGGTTACTCCCTAGTTAGCATAAGGATTCAGGGTCACGATATCCACACCAATTGAGCGAGTGCCTACCCTTGACAGATTATGGCCCTCTCGAACACTAGCCCACCCCACTTTGAGCATCGTCGGGAGATATTAGTCTGGAGCGAGTCCCCGGGTATGGAGCCCGCCTTGAGAAGAAGCTCTTGAATGGGCTCGACAAATCTGATTCCCCAAACTTCGTCCTCAAGCGGTATATTTCTAAGCCCCTCTCCACGAGCATCTGCTTAAGGATAAACTCCAAGAATCGCTCTCCTTGACCCATTAAGAGCATCCCCCTCGGCTTCGATTAGAGTCAAACTCATATCGAGCATCGCCTCCTTCAGGCATGCACATGCTTTGCGATCTCCGGATGTAATAAGAGAACGCCCCCTCCTGATCTCTATCCTCTTTTCAAAATTGAACGATGATGCTTTCTCACCCGTCGCAACTTGCTGCAAAGAGACCGGATATCGGCCTATCGAGGCTCGAATCTCAAAATCTAGATCAACAGAATAATTCAAGTCTTAAGGGTCAGAGGAAAATATGAACAGTTGAGCAAACAACAAGTCTTAAGTTTCAAAACTCTTCTTATTCAAATAAAGATAAACAGTACAAGAAGGGGGTGCCATTTCGCAGCAGACGAATACAATGGAGGAAAGAATTAGAAAACAAGCTACTACTTAGGGGGGCGCACCTCGGTGGCAGCATCGGCAACAATGTCATCAGGAGGGACCAAGGCATCAACATCGACCTCCGAGTCCCCCTCACCTTCTGAAGGGATCTCCTTGGGTGTGGATGGGAGGCCTTCGATCTCCATGTCGAACGAGAAGTACCCGAGGTCGATGTCGGGATGGAAGTGGTGGACGTGCGCGAGAGCCATTTGGTAGGCCTTCTCATCACCCATAATGAGTGTTACCGCTGATTCTGGTGTGGGGGTAAACAGATGAGATTTGTGAGTTCGTGAGAAAAACCTGAACAACAGATCCAAGCCTTCTGATTCCTGCCGCTACCTGCAAGGAAGTGCGATACACTGGGGTTGATTCCGGCGACGCACCCTCCGACGCTCTTGTCAGTAACCAGTTGTGATTAAGAAAGAGCTTAAGGTGGGAAAAGAGTGATTACCTGGTCACAGTGGTAGGGAGAGGTATTTATAGTCTCCAGGGGAGTGATTAGGGCCCTGATTTCCTGTGTAACTGTCAGGAGAAAAATCCTCTCAATCTGTTTAGGAAACTGACCCCTGATTCCCGGTGAGAGCAAATCAGGCCTGTTGATTCGGTCAAATCAGTGACCCTGATTTTCCTCTTGTTGATCTAGGTTTGTCTTGGGTCGGGACCCGTACCCAGTTGGAGTGGATCCGTTTGTGGGGTGTTGGATCTGTGAGAAGGAGACCCAGTACCCGTTTCGGACCCATTTGTATGTGAAATTACCGTTTTACCCCTGAACTTCAAGATTCGTGGCCAATCTGGACGGTTCCGATTTAACCCCATTTTAGCCATATCACGAGCCCCCCACTCCTAAAGACTGAGTGTGATCAGCCTTTGAGGAGTAGTTTAACTGTTTTAGTGGCTAGTGGAGTTGTATCGGAGTCCGAATGGAGGGTTTTGAATCTCGAAGGGGGTAGTGAGGTGATTTTTGAAGCCGTGAGCTGTTCTGTAGTCATATCGAGTATTTGACGGCTTTCATCTATTTTTTCGGACTATTTATTTAATTTTGCGATGTGTTAACTAATCGTTCGGGGGCCTTAACAGTACATTCTAGGCAATAATTGTTCGTTCAGGGGCTCAAAAATATCCCCCCGAATTTTTAATTATTTTCTAGAATTTTTAGTTAATTTTCCCGAATTTTTAGGAATTTTTCGCAATTTTTAAATAAATAAAACGATTTAAATAAATAAAAATTGATTTTTAAATACCGATTTATGACGTGGCTCAATCTGGACCCTTGATCAGTGCCGAGCACGAATTTCTGAGTGATCAGACGATCATTATTCCTCGGTAGGTAGTTTCTTCGTTAACGAGGGTCGGTTCCTCGGTGCCTCGGCTTAGCAGGTAGGCTCCTCGGCTCGGAATCAGCCGAGGTACGTGGCGTCATCTGGGCCGTTCATCTCAGTGCGGATCCCCAAAAAACGCTATCTTGTCGTTTAGTGGACGTGGCAAGATCTGAGCCGTCCATCATGACGAGCGCGCTTTTCGACAAGATCCAACGGCTGATATGGGTCGACGTGTTTTTTTGCCATATACGAGGGTCGGTTCCTCGTCCCCTCGGCTCGGTGAGCTTTTTCACCATATACGAGGGTCGGTTCCTCGTCCCCTCGGTTCGGAATTTGCCGAGGTACGTGGCGAAATCTGGGCCGTCCATCATGACGAGCGTGCTTTTTGACAAGATCCAATGGCTGAGGATGGTCGGTGGATTTTCTCGCCATATACGAGGGTCGGTTCCTCGTCCCCTCGGCTCGGCACATGTAGCTCGGAATCAGCCGAAGTACGTGGCATGATCCTGAGCGTCCATCTCAGTGCGGATCCCCAAAAAACACTATCTTGTCGTTTAGTGGACGTGGAGAGATCTGGACTGTCTATCATGACGAGCGCGCTTTTTGGCAAGATCCAACGGTTGAGGTAGGTCGGCGAGTTTTTTCGCCATATACGAGGGTCGGTTCCTAGTCCTCTCAGCTCGGAAGCTCAGTGCCGCTGGCCAAGGCACTGAGTTGGAGATCTTGAAGGATGTCTTTGATGGGTCGCTATCTTCCGAGCCTAGTAGCTCGGCTGCTCGGCCAAGCTGTTCGGTAGCTCGGTTAAGTAGGCCGGTGGCAAGCAGTTCGGAAGGTGCACGTGGTCGGATCTGGTGCGTCCATCATGGTGCGAATCACGAGGATGGGGTTCAGATCACGAGAAAACGTTATCTTGTCGTTTTGTGGGCGTGGCATAATCTGAGCCGTCCATCGAATTCTGACACGAATTTTGGAGAGATCCGACGGTAATTTCGCCTCGGAAGGATTTTTCTCCATATTTGAGGGTCGGTTCCTCATCCTCTCGGCTCAGAAGCTCGGTGCCGTTGGCCGAGGTGTGGAGACTTGGTAGCTTGGAGCTGTTTTGAAGAGACTCAGTGGCTCGGTTGCCCAGTCAAGCTGTTCGGTAGCTCGGTTAGGCACACCGATGGCCGAGTCGTGGACTTGGTGATTTGAGGATTCCCTGTTGTTGAAATTGAAACGTCGTAACGCTCTGCTTTGGTGTTTTGGCTTCTTAATGGGCTTTTTAGATTCCCAAGGCGGCCCAAACTCGCTTTTGGGGTTATAAAAGATCATTCCCCCACCCCCAAGCTCATTCTTCACTTTTCACTCTTAAGATTTCACTTTTACTCTTTGCTTTCTGCTAATGGTGATCTTTGCTCCAAGGCGATTGCGCTAGCTGTCGCGTGGGCCAGGCGATTTCCGGCGAGCTCATTCCGACCGTGAATGTCACTTCAAAGGTCAGTCTACTAGCCTTAGCTTTTTTTTAGAGATGTCAAGAGTGAACTCGGGGAGTGAGGCCTCTTCTTTGGGCAATGATGGCGCTGAGGAGAGGAGGAAGGCGGAGATCCGAAGGAAGGGGAAATAGGTCGCCGAGCCGTCTGCGGCCGAGGCGAGGAAGGAGAAGAAGAAGAGGAGGGTGGTCACCCAATCTCCCGTGGTCGAGGTGATCGTGGAGAACCCGAAGCAGGCCCCCGAGATGGGGCGATACCCTTCTGTACTGTCCGGGCATTTGGGGGTTAGGCAGTATGAAGGTGATCTTTTGAAGAAGGCGATCTTCGGCCAGTCGGAGGTATACGAGGAGCCCAATCCGGCACTTCCTACCGAGGCAGACGAGATTGGGTCGGTGCTATCCGAGAGGGATCTCCTTCGGATAAGAAAGGGATTCGCCATCCCTCCGGAGTATAAGTTAATTGTCCCCGGGGTTGGGATGCAGGCGAATTCCAAACTATCGTCGTCGGATATGTGCATGTTCGACTTCGACTCCCTGAATGCCGGACTACGTTTTCCATTGCATCCCTTCATTCTCCTGCTTCAGTGCCGCAACGCTGGAGTCGAGCCGGACCTAACGGTCTTCCGAGGCCTGTATCGAATAAACCGGATGCACAAGACAGAGCATCGGTACTACTTGGGGACGAGGAAGGGTGTTAGGATCATAGAAAACCCGGACTCAATTAAAGGCTGGAAAGAGAAGTTCTTTATATTGAGGGGGGAACCAATATTGCAAATTCCGACCCGGTGGAAACCGGAGGTGCCCAAGTTTGCGAGAGCCGACCCCGTACTGTCTGTGGCCGAGGAGGAGGTGGCGAGGAAGATCATGGTCCTCCCCTTGTTGAGTTGGAGGGAGTTGACGGAGGAGGTGCTGTTCGGGTCCGGCCTTAGCCCCATCGACCCGAGTATGCTCCTGACATCTCATTTATTTTTGTTTTTCTTTCAAGTCTTTAGCTCGTCTTACTGACTCAGTTTTTGTTTCGTTTGATGCAGAAGCGATGAAGATAGATTTCAATGCCATGATGGCCGATAGGTCCAAATTGGCCGGTGGCAGGAAGAGGAAGAGGCCGACCGTGGCTGCCTCGTCAGCTCCGCAGCCCAAGGTCGCTTCGACCACCACTCCGCCTCCTCCGACCACCGAGGCACCTTCGACGGTGGTTGTTGCCGAGGAGCCCTCGGCGTCTGTGGCCTCGGCCCCGGTTGGTGGGGCCTTCGATGTTAATGCGGCGTTGTCGCTCGAGGCTCCACAGTTGATCGACGCGGCCGAGGAGATCCTTACCGAGCAGCACAAACAGCTGTTCGTGCCGAACTGGCGAGTGAAGAATCACGACGGATTCCTCGGGAACTCGCAGATGTTGGTGCAGGTCGTCAAGCACCTGGCGACCCCGAAGGATAGAGCCGCACTGAAGGCGGGGACGGTCGGCGATGATACCTACGAAGTGGCTCGGTCGCTCGTATCGGTAAGTTTTTCAATGTGGATTTCTTTAAGTCTACTGCTCGGCCTGTATCTTGCGCTTATCGTTGTCTTCACAGGCTACCTGTCACTTTGGCCATCTCCTTGAGACGTTCACCGAGCAGGAGAAAGAGCTGAAGGCCGCCAGTGACAAAGACAGGGCAGAGAAGATCAAGGCGGTTCGGCAACTCGAGGCCGAGCAGAGGCGAGTCGAGGCCTTGGAAGTCCAGGTTGCCGATCTCGTGGCCGACCTGGAAAGAGCCAAGGGGCGACTTGATGCGGAGTCTGTCAAAGCCGCGAAGGCTGCCGAGGAGCTGGCCGCGTCGGCGAAGTCTCTGGCCGATCTGAAGGCAGAGAAAAAGGCCTTGGCCACGCAGATTAGGGCCGAGGTCGAGGCCGAGTGTGAGGCCGAGACGAAGAAGCACATGGCCAAGAACATGGAGATGTCCTATCAGAGGGCGCTCGACCATGTTCAGGACCGTGTCCCCGACTTCGAGCGGGTCGGCTACAGGCTGTGGCCGGGGTCACCCTCGGCGGCGAGGAGGAGGGAGCCGAAGGTGACGAGGGGGAAGGCGACGACGACGAGGAGGTGGAGGCCGACCCTTCGGTGGCAGACCCCCAGGTCGAGGGGAGAAACGAAGGGTCATCCGGCGACGCGCCTGTGGTCGAAGCGGCGACGCAGGTGGACCCCTGATCCCCTCGTAATTTTTTGTTGTTTTTGATCTTTTTCAAAAAAAAAGTGTAATGCTTTTTGCGGACTGGCCACCGCTTTGATGATGAATGAAAAAGATTGTTTTGATTTTGGACTTGTCTAAGTGTTTGGTTCGGTCATGTAGTTCTTCAATGCTGTCCTTTTTCATTCAGATCGCCGAGCAAACTCGTATCACCGCGGCAGCTCGGCACCGCGCGGAGTTGTTTCAGCAGTCCCGGGAGGATCGCCTCGAGGGCGAGGTCCATCTGACGAGGAGAATACTGTACAACGTAGAAAAGAGGAACAACAAGCTGTTGGCCAAGTTGCACCATCTGCGGATAGTCGAGGCCAAACTATCTGCGAAGGAGGAAGAGTTGGCCCGGGCTTTGGCCAAGCGAGATGATTTCGCAAGGAGAGTAGAGCAGCTGCAAAGGGTAACGGTCGACAAGAGTATCGAGGTGACCCATTTGCACCGTGTCATATCTGATAGGCCGGGTATCCTGGTTCGGCGAAGCTTCCTCGGTTCAAGGTAATTGTGAGGGACGACACACTGAAGGACAGGATCGTTGAACTGGAGGAAGAGGTTGCTCGGCTTAAACCTCAGCCGGTGAGGGCTAATGTCCGGAGCACTTCGTGTACTCGCGAAGAGATTGACCGAGGGAATACGTTCTATCAACTCGCGAGCCGAACCCCCATCATAGGTCGGACAGCAGCCGACGCCCAAAGTGGAGTAGCGGTATCTTCAAGTGGTGCTTCGGTTGGAGCGACCGTCAGGGTCAGCGACGAGGGAGCGTCTCGATTCGTCGGCTTAAAGACGAGCTCGGAGGCCAAGAAGCGCTGACCCCGGGTATCCCTGAACCGGAGCGTCCCCCTTCCGCGGAGGCACTAAACGGGTTGTATTGTATTTTTGGGTCTTCGAATTGTCTTTTGTTGTACCCATTTTTGTAAATTTATCCAAGTAATATTAATGAAATTGGAGTTGGCTTGCTTGTTGTAGTGTTGTAATTGCGTTAGCTAGAGTAGGCTTGTAATGAACCGCGAGAAGCAAGTGTTGGCTTCGTCGAGCACCTTGGCCACGAAACTCACGCTTTTGCCGCGGTCCCGACTCTCGCTCGGTACATACCGGTGTGGCTCGGTGCCTCGGCAGAGGTGTAACTATTTCGAGGCTGCGGCCACGTGGCCTAATCTGGACGGTGGATCTTGATCAGGGCGCGGATCACGAGCAGGGAGGCGCGAGTTCCAAGAAAATACTATCTTGTCGTTTTGTGGACACGTGGCATGGTCAGGTCCGTTCATCACACTCTAGCACGCATTTTGAGATGATCTAACGGTGACTTCGCCTCGGAATGATTTTTCGCCATATACGAGGGTCGGTCCCTCGTCCGCTCGGCTCGAGGATTTGAGTGGGCATAGTCGATCCGAACGATGTAATTCGAACCGGCGTTACCGTTGCTCGACGATTGTGGGAGCAGTTCCGAACGGCGATCTACTTCTGGCTCGCCTAAGGGCGGGCCGGGGAAGGAGAGTCGAGCCAAGTGTTGGACTCCGAACCATCAGTGTAGTTCAACGGTTGTGGGAGCAGTTCCGAACGGCGATCTACTTCTGGCTTGCCTTAGGGCGAGCCGGGGAAGTAGATTCGAGCCGAGTGTTGGACTCCGAACCATCGGTGTAGTTCAACGGTTGTGGGAGCAGTTCCGAACGGCGATCTACTTCTGGCTCGCCTAAGGGCGAGCCGTGGAAGTAAAGTCGAGCCGAGTGTTGGACTCCGAACCATCGGTGTAGCTCAACGGTTGTGGGAGCAGTTCCGAACGGCGATCTACTTGTAAAGTAAAGTCGAGCCGGACATTGGACTCCGAACCATTGGTTGAAATTAAAAAAACAAAAGATAAAGGCGGAGAGATGCAAACAAATTTATAAGTATGAAAGAGCAGTCTTCATTGATAATTGACGGCGAGCCGTTTTTACATATAACAACTTAAGAAATGAATTACAAGATAGAGGAGAGGAATGGTTCGACACCTCATGATACTCAGAGAGGTGCCGGGGCACTTTCTTGGTATTTTAGGAGGTGGTTGGCATTCCAGGTCCTCGGAATCTCTCTGCCCTCTAGATCTTCCAGACGATAGGCTCCGGGCCGAACAACCTTTGTGATCTTGTAGGGTCCTTCCCAGTTTGGGGCCAGTTTGCTCCTCTGATTGGGGAAGGAGATGGCTAGCTTTCTGAGGACCAAGTCCCCCTCCTTGAGATCGGTGGGTCGGACTTTCTTATTGTACGCCAGTTCGACCTTCCTCCGGTAGCTCTGTTGGCGTATCGACGCTCTTTCCCTCAGCTCGTCTACCAGGTCTAAGTTCGTCCGTAGGTCTCTGGCATTCTGTTCCTTGTTGTAGGCTGCGAGACGAGGAGAGGGTATTCCGACTTCGAGTGGTATTACCGCTTCGGACCCATAGGTGAGGTTGAACGAGGACTCGCCTGTGGGGGTCCGCTTGTTGGTGCGGTAGTTCCACAGCACATTGGGGAGTTGGTCGACCCATAAGCCTCTAGAACACCTGCCTAGTCTCTTCTTGATACCAGAGAGGATCTACCGGTTAGCGTTCTCCGCCTGTCCGTTCGACTGAGGGTGGGAGACGGACGAGAAGCGCTGTTGGATGGCAAGGTCTTCATATAGAGCTCGGAATGCGGCACCGGTGAACTGAGTCCCGTTGTCCGTTACAAGGACACGGGGGACGCCGAATCTGCAGATGATGCTCTTTCAGAAGAATTGAAGCACTTTGTTCTCGATGATAGTGGCGAGGGGCTCGGCCTCAATCCACTTCGAGAAGTAGTCGATGGCTACGACCAAGAACTTGAACTGGCCCGGAGTTGGAGGGAAGGGCCTTAGTAAATCCATCCCCCACATTGCAAAGGGGATAGGACTTGATAGGGAGGCGAGGTTGGCTTGAGGGAGGCGACAAACGTTGGAATGTCTTTGATAAGTGCCACATTGCCGAACGTGTCGCTCGACATCTTGGAGGAGAGTCGGCCAGAAGTATCTGTAATTCAGAGCTTTCCAAGCCAAAGACCTAAACCCTGAATGTGCTCCGCCGATGCCTTCGTAGAGCTCCTGTAAGGCGTAGTCGGCCTGTTCT
This sequence comes from Hemerocallis citrina, assembly GCA_017893485.1. NCBI lineage: Eukaryota > Viridiplantae > Streptophyta > Magnoliopsida > Asparagales > Asphodelaceae > Hemerocallis > Hemerocallis citrina. The sequence continues at coordinate 113,504,270 of CM030362.1, forward strand.
GGGGAGAGGCACCTTAGGTATGGTCGGCCGTCAATCTGCGAGAAGGAGTGCTTGTATAAGATCCCCTCGATCAAGACATACCGCTCGGTCCTGGTTCTGACTCGGCGTGCTTCTTTGGGGTCCTCGGGGAGGAGTCCGTCCCTTAAAAACTCCACTAACGGCTTCATCCAATTATCTTGCAGTAGGACCGGCAATGACTCCACTGAGCCGGGGGTCTCGTCTTCTATGCTCGGCCTTGAGAGGACCTCGATCAAAACGGACTGCTCGAGACCCTGGAGGGAGGATGAGGCCAACTTGGAGAGGGCGTCGGCCTGTGAATTCTCCTCTCGAGGGACTCGTTGGATGAGTGCCTCTTCAAACCGGCTCATGAGGGTTCGGACCTTGGCGAGGTACTTCGCCATTTGTTCGTCTCGCGCCTCGTACTCACCTAAAACTTGGTTCACAACCAGCTGAGAGTCACTATGGACTCGGAGGCGCTGTGCCCCGACACTTCGGGCAAGTCCGAGGCTCGCGATTAGTGCCTCATACTTCGCCTCGTTGTTTGAGGCCTTGAAATTCATGCGGAGGGCATACTGGAGGACGAAGTCATCCAGGCCATTCAGGATGATTCCGGCGCCGCTACCCTCGTTGCAGAAGGATCCGTCCACGAAAACCGTCCAAATGGGGGGTCCGTTTGGAACATGGCTGACCTCGGGTATGGTGGACTCGACGATGAAGTCGGCGAGGGCCTGAGCTTTGATAGCAGTCCGAGGTTGGTAGGAGATGTCGTGTTGGCTCAGCTCTATGGACCACTTCATAAGCTGGCCTGAGGTTTCGGGCTTGTGGAGGATCTGCTTCAGCGGTTGGTCGGTGAGGACCACAACCGAGTGGGACTGAAAGTATGGACGGAGCTTCCTTGCCGCCATGACCAGGGCGTAGGCCATCTTTTCTATCTTCGGATAGCGGAGCTCGGCATCCCGAAGCACCTTGCTGATATAGTAGATGGGCCTCTGAGCCTGGTCTTCTTCCCTCACCAAAATCGCACTTAAGGTCTGCTCGGAAGCAGCTAAGTAGATGAAGAGGGTTTCCCCCGGAACGGGTTTGCTGAGCAGAGGAGGGTTCACCAAGTAGGCCTTCAGTTGGTCGAACGACTCCTGTTGCGGTTGGCCCCATTCGAAACCCTTAGCCCCCCTGAGAGCTTTGAAGAAGGGGAGGCGCTTTTCCCCAGACTTCGAAAGGAACCGGCCAATAGCGGCGAGCCGACCCGTAAGCTTCTGTACTTCCTTAACGTTCCGGGGCGGGGCCATGTCCAATATGACCTTGATCTTTTCGGGATTTGCTTCGTTCCCTCGCTGGCTCACCATGAAGCCGAGGAACTTTCCCGACGAGACCCCGAACGCACACTTGTTCGGATTAAGCCGCATGTTGTGCCTCCTCAATATGCCGAATGCCTCCTGGAGGTCAGCCACGTGGTCGGTACCTCGGATGCTCTTGACGAGCATGTCGTCGACGTATACTTCCATGTTGCGGCCTATTTGGCTTTGGAAGACCTTGTTGACGAGGCGCTGGTAGGTGGCTCCAGCATTCTTCAATCCGAACGGCATGACTCTATAGCAGTAGAGGCCCTGGTCTGTAACGAAGGAAGTTTTCGGAATGTCCGGGGGGAACATTCGAATCTGATTATAGCCGGAGAAGGCGTCCATGAAGCTGAGGAGCTCATGGCCCGAGGTGGCATCAATGAGGGTGTCGATATTTGGGAGAGGGAATGGATCCTTCGGACACACCTTATTCAGATCGGTGAAGTCGATGCATATCCTCCAAGAACCATTGGACTTCTTAACCATGACCACATTGGAGAGCCACTCGGGATAGTTCACCTCCTGTATGAACTGAGCCCTTAAGAGCTTGTCCACCTCCTCCTTTATGGCTCGTTTTCGCTCGGGGGCGAACTTACGCCTCTTCTGCTGAACCGGTCTGCACCCCGGTTCGATGCTGAGGCGGTGCACTAGAAAGTCCTCGAAAATCCCGGGCATATCCACTGTGGACCAAGCAAATAGATCGCGGTTCTCCCGGATGCACTGCACCAAGGCGGAACATAGGGCAGTTGGCAAGGACTTGCTGATGAGGAACTTTCGACTCGGGTCCTCATCCGAGAAGAGAACTTCTTCCAACTCGTCCGCCGGCTCGGACGTGGGTCGAACATTCGGCTCGGGGATTTCTAGAGTCTCGAGGGAGAGCACCGGTCCCCCAGTGGAAGTCATATAGCACTTTCGAGCCGTCTCTTGGCTGCCCCTGACTTCTCCCACTCCCGACTGGGTGGGAAACTTCATTTTTAGGTGGTACGCTGAAGGAACAGCTTCCAGGGCAGCTAGGCCGGGCCGGCCTAAGATGACATTATATGCAGCCGGCACGTCGACGACCATAAAGTCCATCGGCTCTGTCCGGGTAGTAGGGGTTTTCCCAGCAGTTATGTCCAGGGTGATAACCCCTTCGACCGTTACTGGTACCCCCGTGAACCCGTGGAGCGTGTAGCCGGCCGGCTTGAGGCGATCCCGAGACAGCTGCAGTCCTTGGAAGGCCGAGAGGAAGCGGATGTTCACCGAGCTCCCATTGTCTACCAGGACCCTCTGCACTTTGAAGTTCGCCATGCGAAGGTCGATGACAAGTGCGTCGCAGTGGGGAGTTCGGACTCCCTCGAGGTCTTCGTCAGAGAAAGTCACTGGGACGCCGAGGCCTTTGGGGGGAGGGGCGCTATGCACTGAGTTGACCTCTCGAACGAAGGCCTTCCGAGAGGAGTTGGAAGAGCCCCCCATGGGGCCTCCGTGGATGAGGTGCAGAACTCGTTCATCTTCGAACTCGGGGGTCTCATCGCGTCGCTCGGAGCGCTTGTTAGCCCCCCGAGGCGGAGGAGTGGCGTGTTCCCCCTGGTTGTTCGCCTTCACAAATTTGGCCAACTGCCCCCTCTGGATGAGGGCCTCTATATCATTTTTCAACGCCCGGCAGTCGTTGGTGTCGTGGCCGTGGTCCCGGTGGTAACGGCACCATTTCTCCTTGTTCCTCCTCTTGGCCGGGGTGTTCATCCTCGGGGCGGGAGGTATAACTCCTTCCTTCTCCACTTCCATCAGGATGGTGGAGACATTGGTGGTGAGGGGAGTGAACTTCTCGAACCTGGGGGGAGGATGGCGCTGACCGCTATTGTCCTTCTGCAGCTTCTTGGATCCTTCATCCTCTGCCGTCTTCCTCTTCGAGCCGGAGGCAGGTCCTCCGAAACTCGGCAGGCACTCGGCCTCTTCCGCCCGAATGTACTTCTCGCATCTTAGGAGAAGATCGGCAAAGTTGTGCGGGGGCTTCTTGGCGAGGGACGACCGGAGGTTGGAGTTGAGGACGTTCGACTAGAACGCGGCCGTCGTCACTGACTGGTCTAGGGAGGCGATCGACCTGACCTCCGCGGTGAATCTCCTCACGTAGTCCCTCAACTTTTCTCCCCTCTCCTGTCGGAGGTGGAGCAGGGAGAGGCTAGTCTTCTCCGTTCGCCTGCTACTCTAAAAGTGAGTTATGAAGAGCGTTTCGAACTGCTCGAACGAGAAGATGGAAGAGGGAGCGAGCCTGGAGTACCATTCCCGAGCCGACCCCTTAAGGGTGGCGGGGAAGGTCTTGCAGAGCATGGCATCGGAAGCTTGATGGATCAGCATTAAGGTCTTGAAGCTTTCAACATGATCGACTGGGTCGGACTCCCCTGAGTACGTTTCAAACTGCGGAGGTTTGAAACCCCTCGGTATGGGGGCCTCCATGATTGTCCGAGAGAAGGGGGTCTGCTGGGGTGGACGGTCCCTGCTCTCGACTCCTCCTCTTTGTCCATGCGACCGATGCGCCTCTCCACCTCGTGGAGACGACGGTAGAGGGCATCGTCCCTCCGCTGGTAATCAAACGATCCCCTGGACTCTTCTTCATAGGAAGGGGAGCGGGGACTGCGGCATCGATAGTCCTGGGATCGGCGAGGACTATAGGGGTGCTGCTGGCGACTGGGAGCCGGGAGAGGACTTCTGGATCGGGGGCGAGGACTTGGAACTCGTGGGGGTGTTGGAACCCTCTGGGCATTATGGTTGTTGGGGCGAAGGTTGAGGGCCTACAACACAGTCTCCTGGAATTGCAGGAACTCGGCACGAGTGATAGGTGCCTCATCGTTGCTCGGATGATGTCGATCCGCGGGGAAAAGTGGCCTCCTCCTACGACGCTCGGGAGATTCCCCCCGGCCCCTTCGGTCTGGAGACCTCCTACCGTCTCGGCGATAAGGAGATCGCTCACCATGATGCTGGCGGGAGGCTCCCTCTCGGGCCCGCCTCTCATCTAGGTGGTTGCGAATGTCCTCATCCTTTTGGCGATTCAGAATGGTGTTGCGGAGATCGGAGGCTCGGGGGTGATGGGAAGCCATAGAGTCCGAGGAGGCATTGTGAATTGAGACATGGTCTGGGTGGAGAGGTTGCTTCTGCCTCCGCTGGTTCTGACCAGCAGGACCATTCGGGGGTTGTTGGTTCGGAAGAGGAGGCTGGCCCTGTTGGGCCGGGGGAGGAAGATGTTCGGGCTGCGGAGCAGGATGGACGGGGACTTCCTCTGGTTGATCGGTGGGATTGGGTCCGCGGTTGGACCCCCTAGACCTGACCTTCTTGGGAGGCATGGTTGGAGAAGGGCTAGTTGACGAGGAAGAGGCGGAGGCTATTCGTGTGGTGTTTCCCACAGACGGTGCCAATCTGTTACCGCTGATTCTGGTGTGGGGGTAAACAGATGAGATTTGTGAGTTCGTGAGAAAAACCTGAACAGCAGATCCAAGCCTTCTGATTCCTGCCGCTACCTGCAAGGAAGTGCGATACACCGGGGTTGATTCCGGCGACGCACCTTCCGACGCTCTTGTCAGTAACCAGTTGTGATTACCTGTTCACAGTGGTAGGAGGGAGGTATTTATAGTCGCCAGGGGAGTGATTGGGGCCCTGATTTCCTGTGTAACTGTCAGGAGAAAAATCCTCCCAATATGTTTAGGAAACTGACCCCTGATTCCCGGTGAGAGCAAATCAGGCCCGTTGATTCGGTCAAATCAATGACCCTGATTTTCCTCTTGTTGATCTGGGTTTGTCTTGGGTCGGGACCCATACCCAGTTGGAGTGGATCCGTTTGTGGGGTGTTGGATCTGTGAGAAGGAGACCCAGTACCCGTTTCGGATCCATTTGTATGTGAAATTACCGTTTTACCCCTGAGCTTCAAGATTCGTGCCCAATCTGGACAGTTCTGATTTAACCCCATTTTTAGCCATATCAATGAGCATGTCGATGGCCTTCATTTGGTCGTCCTCCAGCACCTTCTCGTAAGCCACCCATCACTCTTTCTCGAGGCTTAACACGGCCATATCAGCATCAGCCTGGGTGAACTCAACAGTCGTCGCCTTCTCCCTCGCAAGGCCTCGTCATACTGTGCTGTGAGGTCGCGGTACTGCTTCTTTACCCTTGAAAGGCGATTATCCTTCTTCTTCAGCTCCACCTCGTATTAGTGATTCTGCTCTGTCATTTCAAGAGCTGTCTGCCGAGGGTCTAACACTCAGAAATATTTCGAAGAAATTGCAAACACAAAGACGTACTTAGTGGACAGTGCACTTCCTCGAATATTGCCTTCAACGACTTGATGTAGCTGGACTCGTAGGTCTCCATGGAAAGCATCACTCTATCGTGAGGAGGGGTGAGGGAGTCTAGAGCCAGCGGACTAACCATGGTGTCCACAGAGAGTCCCCCTTCTTCACTGGCTAGTCCGAGTACCATGGCTCTTTAACCCCCTCCCCGATGACCTTCATGACCTCAGGATCGAAGTAGGAAAGAGGGTTGGAAGAGTTCACCGGATTGGTGATTGACATGGCCGTGGCGCTCGGCTACACCTCGACAACAGGCTCATCATCCGTGATGGCTCTGCTCTTGGCAACTTGGACTTCCCCGATATCCCTGCCTGAGGGTCCCTAGGAGGACGAGGTGGACACTTTTCTCTCCCCCTTAAAAATAAATCCGACTTCTTCTTGGCGAGCTCCATTCGACAAACCACGATTGCTTTGTCCAACATAACAAAGACAAAGGTTAAAAGTTATACCTCAATTAAAGATAATTGAAAAATATATAACAAGACATACTAGTGTCGGTCGGGCTTAGCCCACTTTTGATCAGGTGTCTGTCCTCCACCTTCAACCAATATACACTCCCCGTGCTAAACAAACACTCGAAATCGGCCTTTTCCTCTTCAGAGAAATCCTTCTCCTTCGGATACATGGGCTTGGGGATGTCGAATCTCCACTTGGTCGAGATGTACCAAGGTGTCGAGATTCGGATGACCATATACTTCGACTTCCAATCCTTGATGGAGTCAGGATGATTTTGCACGACATTGTTACCAAGCCGGGGCATTAAGAAGCACCGACCCTCAAATTTTCTGCGGGTGCTGTTAACGAGACAAATCTTCAAGTACTTTATCTTCAGGACCTCCATCTCCTTACAAAGCATGATGAAGAACACAATCTGCTTCCATGAGTTGGGCCTATACTGCATGGTGCTGACCTCTCACCACCAAAGCACCTCATTCACAAATGGGTGAATCGGCAGTCGAAGCCCCGAGATGAAAGCGTCAACTGGAAACATGCAGCAGTGTTCTTCGAGGTCATCGGTGGGACGAAGCCCAGGATTTGGAATCATCAACTAAAATGTATTTGGGATAAAATATGCACACTCGACCAAAGTGAGCTCTTTTCTGGTCAGCTAGTTCACGATCTGGTCGGCTAGGATTAGCGTTAGGTTATGCGAAGGAGATGGCGGTTGGATCACAATTGTGATCAAGTTCCTAACGTCGCCGGGGTACATCCTGATAAGCGCAAGTACTTGGAGAATCAAGCGATGCGACCCATGGTTATCATAGTCACCCTCAACGAGCTCTTCCACTCATGCGCACTCATAGCCGTCTTCAACAATTGTGGCCTCACTACTATCAGTTCACTCCTATAACACGGGCTCTTTCGACAAAGACGAGTCCATTGAAGCCTCCTCGTCGTGGCTAGACCCCGCAGATGAGCTACCTAACTGAACCCAAGACATAATTAAACAACAATTTTACCTACCGTGAAAGCTGTTGAAAATGTCGTCGGAAATCGCCAAAAAGTATAGAAGGAAAGTAAAAGACAGAAACCCTAAACTTCAGATAGAGAAAATGAAACTGAGAAATGCGAAGGAGGCAAGAGATTAATAGACTGAGGAGCGACTCGATTTCCATAATGGTGAAGTGGAAAGATCCTGACCCTCCTCTACATCCAATGGTTGGGAATGGGAAAACTTCTACTTCTGCAATGATGATGTAGGCCAACCCTTGCATGATTCATGTGCGTCTGTCGTCAAATGGCACTCCACGTGGTCCGCAAGTGTCGACAGAGCAAGGTATATAGCACCCAACAAAGATCAAGTCTGCATCCTTGGAGCGAAATTTTCCAAAGGCGATTTCTCCACATCCTCAATGACAACGATTGCAGACGAGCACCCTACACCCTTGTTTCTTGGATTGTCATTCGAGGCACTCACAAAAATGGCACAAAACGCCATTCGAGAAGAGGGTCGGCACGCCGAGCACCCTACACCTTTGTCCCTCAGATTGTCATTCGAGACACTCACAAAAGTAGCCCAAAACTTCATTCGTAAAAAGGGTCAACATGCTAAGTGCCCTATCATTCGAGGGACTTGGAAAAGTAGCGCAAAATGTCATTCACGAAGAGGATTGGCATGCTGAACACCCTACACCCTCGTCCCTCATATCGTCATTCAAGGCACGCATAAAAGTGGCGCAAAACACCATTCGCGAAAGGGGTCAGCATGTCGAACACCCTACACCCTCGTCCCATCAGATCGTCATTCGAGGCACGCACAAAAGTGGCGCAAAACGTCGTTCGTTAAGAGAGTCGGTGTACCAAACCCCATACACCATCGGTAGCCGAACCCCCTTCTGCTTCGAATGCAGAACCTCAAAGTTGATAACTGCTGATTTTCCCAAATCAACTATCTATTCCTCGAAGGCCGCTAGAACTAGTCTCCAGGAATGGAGGGCTTATGCTGTGGGTAAAAATCACGGCTAATCAAGACCGTGTGATCCATGTACGAATCTCGAAGATCCTAAAGGATGAAGAATATACGATGAATACAAGCCCACTACACAAACTACAACTCAAGTAAGGAGATTGGCCAGCTATTTATAGTTAGCAATCAAATCTCCTAAAAATCATAGAGATAATTAATTGTTCAAATCCTTAATTAAATGGAATGATTCAAAGTAGTTAATAAACCATTCCCTAACTACAAATCCACATGCCTATAAATATAGACCCCTCTCCTCAATCACAGGTAATCAACATTTTTCCCATATAACCTAGTTTTTCACTTCTGATTAATGACTAGATCATCAGAAGGTGTATCGCCGGGATCCATCCCGGTGTTTCAGGCTGTCCATGCAAGTTTTCGGTGTCCATCAACCAATGCAACCAGCACTAGATCCACAGAACCAATCAAATACGATTTTTCCCCAAATGACCCACTTTTCAAAAATATTTACCAAACTGGTCCACTTTCGAAACTAATTATCAAACTGACCCAGTCGCTGTTTGAAAGAGCAAGTTTAGTTATAGATGTTTTCTCCAACACTTGGAGAAGTCTCTCCAAGTCTCAAAACGTTAAAGCTAAACTCGCTTTTTCAAAAAGTGACCATAATTGAACTAGACTCGCTGTTTGAAACAACGAGTTTAGTTCAATTAGGGTCGTTGTTTCAAACAACAGTTTAGTTATAGAAATTTTCTCCAACGCTTGAAGAAATTTCGCCAAGTCTCGTAACACTAAAGTTAAATTCTCTATTTCGAAAAGCGACCATAATTAAACTAAACTTGCTATTTGAAACAGCGAGTCTAGTTCAATTAGGGTCGTTGTTTGAAATAGCAAGTCTAGTTATAGGAATTTTCTCCAACACTTCGAGAAATCTCACAAAGTCTCAAAATACTAAAACTAAACTCGCTATTTCAAAAAGAGACCCTAATTGAACTAGACTTGCTGTTTGAAAAAAATCTGCGAGTCTAGTTCAATTTTCAAACAGCAAGTCTAGTTCAATTAGGGTCGTTATTTGAAATAACGAGTTTAGTTATATGAATTTTCTTCAACACTTGGAGAAATCTCGCAAAGTCTCCAAAACTAAAGCTAAACTCGCTGTTTCCAACAACCATCCTAATTGAATTAGACTCGCTGATTGAAACAACGAGTGGGTCAGTTTAGTAATTAGTTTCGAAAGTGGATATGTTTGGTAAATATTTTCGAAAAGTTGGTCACTTTGGAAAAATATTTATCAAATACTAGCCTCACATAAGAATCTGATGGACGGTTGTAATATAAGATTTCAATTTCAATACAAGAACTCATTATTACAATATGTTGCTCTTACAAAAAAAAAACCCATCAAACATGAAATATTATGTATATCAAAATGTTGTAAAAATTCTACTAAAGCACCATTTTTACCTAGGGGTGGCCAATCATACCGAAATGAGCCAACCGACCGGTTTTCCAACCGAACCAATTGATTCGGTACCGAAAAATTCGGTTACCAAAAGTATGGTACGGTACAACCGTACGGAGTTATAAAATCCGGTTCGGTTTTGGTATGAATATGGTTCAGTCGGTATTTTACCGTACCGTACCGAATAATTAAATATTAAATAAATAAATAAATAAATAAATATATATATATATATATATATATATATATATATATATATATATATATATATATATATATATATATATATATAATACAATAATAAATAAAAACTTATTTCCAACTTCCAAGAACAGAACTCCGTAGAAACAACTCTCCAGTCTTCACCACGCCTTTCTCTGTCTCACTTACTCTCCCCGATACAACTCTCCAAGACTATATGGTACTAATATTCTGCATAGTTTTATTAAAAGAAGTTGTTTCAAACTGTGTTTTTTTTTTTTGTTTGGGAGTAACTGACTAATGTTAGGTAGCTTCACTCCTTTACTGCTGGGCTTCAAAGAGGAGAAGCAAAAAAAAATTTAGTAAGCTCAATTGCAAACTGTTGCGCTAATTTAAATCAAACAGAGTATGATAGAAACTGCAGTTCCCAGCTGCAAATTCTATTCTATTTCCTTTGTTCGTGAAAATTGTACCACAAACTTGCTTTTACTGCATGTTTGTTCACTGCCATGGACTTCTGTTACCTTTATTTTTAATAACTTTAATTTAATACCATGAGTCAGGGGAATATGGTTAAAAAGCAAAACAAGTTAAAGTAAAAGACAAGAAAGTTTATTGAGACAAATAAGTGATTAGTTTATGGCAATAAAATTAAAAGGAGGAAAAAAATAAACCAGTTCACCATAGTTTATCTTAGTCTATCCAATTTGTTTGAAGGACTACTATAAGGTGGGAATCAAATCTCTAATTTCTATCTATTTATCTAATACTATAATGTGAGAGTTTGGGTTATCATTTGTAGATAATCAATTATTCATTTTTGAATATGAGTTATATTAACAAGGTATTAGTTGGGTCATATTTGGTATAACACCAATACCGAACCGTACCAACTGAAGTAGTCAGTATACTGAAGTTTCGGTATACCGAACTTTTTGGTTGGTAACGGTTTGCATATTTTCAAACCGAACTAGTTTGGTATAGTAATGATACAATGTCAAAAAGTCCGGTACCGTACCGAGCCAACCCCTACTTTTACCCCTCGCTTTCACTTATTACACCTTTTGGAGTGCTTTAAGCTTTAACCCGCTTCGAATTACCATCTTCCCATCTTCTCAAGATCTGTGCTCTCTCCAACAATCCAATGGTCCTACTTCACTTCTATACGAAAATTATATATGCCATCAAGTATACAATTATCTATTGACTATCCAGCTCTCCTAACTTCTCAGACCTGCCACGTCATCATCTTTCTGAACTTTACGCGCCTTTGACTGTCTTCTCTCTGCGCCTACCTTTTTCATAAAAAATCTCAAATATTAATAAAATAAAAAATTAATTAAAATCCATAATTATTGCCCCATTCGATTTGATACCTCACCTTATCCCCACCTCCAAAAATCGTGACTTTTTCCTCCTTTCTTTGTTACTTTCCAAATGGAGAACGGAAACGAAGCGCCGCCACGTCAGCAAGCTCCGGCGGCGGTGGCGCCGCAACAAAGAAGTGGGGACCTTTTGGGGCGGCATCGGCTGTCGGCCGCAATCTCGAGATTGGATAAAGAGATCCAATCGCTTCAGGTAATTGAATTAGTTGTTAAAAGTTTGCTTCTTGTTTTTTAGGAAAACGGTGAGATTTTTAATGGAAAGGTTGTGTTTTTTTTGGGGGGGGGTGATTTAGAAGGAGTTGGAAGAGATGGAGAAGATGGAGCATTCTTCTGCGGCTTGTAAGCAGTAAGTGAAAAAGTTATCTCCTTTTTGGGGTTTAATTTGTGAAGTTGGGATTTTTTGGAAATTTTGATGATTAGGGTTTTGTTGTTGTTAGTTTATGAGATGGGCTTGAAAAATAGATACAGTTTGTTGAAGTTAATAATGAGTAGGATACTATATGGTCATATAATCAATCAGAAAATCTAGTTTGGATGTTTGGTAATGGTTAAATTTTGACTATTTGGAATATCGGAGCGACGGAGACCATATATGAATGTAGGAGACGACGATGTATATTGAATAGATTAAAGTATATTTTGAATTTTTTGCCGTAATAGGCTACTTTTTGAAAATTTTTCCGAGCGGGTCAGTTTTGAAACTATTAGCGCTCGTGGGCTACTTTGTGCAACGTCAGCAGCGGCCGCTATTCTCATTAGCGACCTCTTCATTTTGAAAGTCGCTAATGAAAATAGTGACCTATGTTTTAAAATATTTGGAATTTTTTGTTTGTTGTCGCTATTGCACTAGCGATCTTAGTATATATGAGGTCGCTAATATGATTAGCAATCTCAAATGAATGTATTGAGACATTTTGCGATTTCTAGAGAGCTTTTGGTCTCTTGGATTTTTTTTAATTAAAAACTGAGGTCGCTATTGGGAATAGCAACCTTAATATACTTCGGTGGTTATTCGTAATAGCGACTTCAATAGAAAACTCAATCTACTTGTTCTTTGTAAAATTTGCAAAATAGTTACACAACTAAGGTCTCTATTCGGAATAGTGATCTTAGTACAACTAAGGCCTCTGTTCCGAATAGCGACCTTAATTTTCAGATTTAAATTGATTGTTATTTTTTCAGAAAACAAGATCTCTTTAGATTTTGCCAAGTGTTAGAATACAGTTCATTAAAGGCCGCTAATCTCATTAGCGACTTCATATATGCTTTGGTCGCTAATAGGAATAACGACAACAAACACAAAATTCTAAATATTTTAAAACAAAGACCGTTATCATCTTCTTCCATCCCCTCGTTATCTTTCATACTTCAAATTTCCCCCTTGATTTAAACTTGGATTGCCTAATATTTTACGAATTTAAAGTGAATTTTGTAGTTCCTCAATTTCAAACTCATTTTGGTGTTTTCCCCTAAAATTTAAGTTGGTTAAAAATAAAGGCATGGTGGAGGAGAGGGAACTTGTTTTTGATTCACGTGAGGAGAAGGAATTTAACTTCATGAGATAAGTATAACTGATGAAGACATCGGTTCGAGACGTTTTGGGCGTTTCTATCAGCGCAGTCATCATCTAGGATGGCTATTTTATTAGCCTAGTTATTTTTATTTCAGTTCTTTTAGTTGTTTTAGCATATGTATTAGTTTTGCTATATGCACTCTTATTTTCTAAACATTGAATATATTTTGGAGATTTATTTTAAGTCTATATATAGGTTTTTAGACTAATGAGAAGATATGCTTTGATTGATTAAAATTTTTGTGTCGAGTTCAGCTCTTCATTCATCTCTTGTGTGTGAGACATTGAGAGAAAATTATGGTTTGTGAGAAATCCTAGACTACAACTCCCCCCATCTCCTAACAAATTTCTCAACTAATCTCAATTAATTAACCCTAATCACCAATCTACAGCTGCTATCCGTTCTTCTTCTTCTTCTTCTTCTTCTTCTTCTTTTTCTTCTATCACCGACCCGAGTCACCTCCCCATCACCTTGCCGCCCTCGTCCCTCCATCGACAGCCGCCACCGTCCCTCCATCAACCCCCGACTGTCCCTCCTTTATCTAACCCCAACACCACATCCTGAACCCCCCATCCCCGACCCGATGCCGACGCCGACACCGTACCGCCGCCGCAGGCCACCGGTGCACACCCACTGCCAGCAGTAGCCTGACATCGTGTTCGGATTGGGGCGTCAATCAACGTCCGTTGTCGCAGCGGAACTAAATAGAGCAATGAGAAAGTCAAAGTAGATGAGACGAATAAATTGAGCAAGCAAGTAGATCCACCAAACTAACACAAACACAACGATGACTTATCCCGGTTAGCTTTTGCTTAATCTGGAGGGAAATATAGGGAGATCTGATATTCAACTAGAAGAGATTACAAGGAGTTACTGATTCACTCAATACAAGGAATTAAACTCACCCACCAAGAACTATCTCTCTCTCGAGCCTCTCTTTGCAATGGAGAAAAGACTCTATGAAGTACTCTCTCTCATATTGGAGGAGTTTATAATATATATAGAAGAATAAAGAGAAACTTAGGTCTAATCTTGATTCTCAGTCGTTCGATATAACCTGAAAAAGAAGTAACTGAATTGGAACCGCACGATCTAACTTGGAGTTGAAGATTGGGCTGAAACGACCTAACAAATCGGGGTCCAAAACGAACACAGCGCCGCGGTCGGTCGACCGTACTACTCTCTGACAATCCTTGTACTACGAGCGGTCGGGGGGTGCGGTCGACTGCAGCTTGGGACAGTCGACTGCAACTATACCTATACCTTGCTGCTGCTGTTTTCCCTTCTACTCACTTCGACGGTTCGACCTCCGTGCTTCATCTTACCTTCTTCTAATCTGAACAACGAGTATTCAAGACATAATCTTAACAAACTCCACCTTGGATTGCATACGAGTGCTATCACAGGATGTGTTACTCATTTCCAAACTCTAATAAATTCCATTTGCAAAGAAAACTTAGAAAGCTTTTTCTTTTAGTTGAAATGATCTCTACCCAATCTCAACAATTCCAGTATACCCTTTTAAGGGTACACCTCCGTAGATGTACTCATGAAATTGCCAAACTCCGCACGAACTCCACCTACCTTTAGGCTTTCTCCACCTTTCGACGATATTCGAACGTCGTGGTCTCGTCTCGATGAATCTAGTTGCGGCAAACTAGCTGAGCTTGCAGGAATAACGAAACAAGGAGTAACACTTGCGCAAGTATTTCAGATTCCCCAAAGCTTGTATAGATTGTTTTGGCTTGGCCCAACCACTCTCATACCTCTAATCACCTTACGACGACCCTGAAAAACAGACCAAACTCCACCCCGTGCATCAAGAGTTTTCAAGGAAATCAGATTCCGTTTCAGCAGAGGAATATGCAAAACATCTCTTAAAGTGAACATATTTAGACCTGGCATCTTCAACTCAATTGTCCCATCACCTACTACTTCACAAATCTCCCAAGTTCCCGTTGTCACACAACGCCCTGTAGTCGACTTATAAGTAGAAAACAACTCCCTCTCGGAGCAAATATGAGACGAACTCCCTGAGTCAAGAAACCAACTAGAATCCATTTCTAAAGAATTGGAAACAAGAAGACATGAACCACCTGAATCAAAGGCACTAACCACATTAGCGGCTGAACTCCCGTTCTTGGCGCTCTCCTGATTCTGTAATTTTCAACAGTCTTTCTTGATATGCCCTGGCCTCTTGCAATATCGGCAACGGATCGAATTCTTTTGCAAAACACTTTGTCTTCTCCCTGAAGGACCATCCATTGCTAGACAACTTGTAGGAATAGACGGTGATTTCTGAGTCTCCTTCCTAAGTTGATTTTCCTTCAATGCTTGGATTACACCATTTACCGAAATACTCTCCTTGGCAAATCTACCGTGTAGCATGGTAGTGATCAAAGGCTCGTACGAATCCGGCAGTGAATATATCAGGTTGAAAGCTTTATTTTCCTCATACACATCTACGTTGATCGCCTTAGGGTCTGTTTGGTTCAGGGGAGGGGAGGGGAGGGACTTTAATGGAGGGGAGGGGAGGGGAGGGAAAGGGAGGGGAGGGACGGGAAAATAGTTATCTTTTTGTTTGGTTCACGAGGGGAGGGGAGGGATTTTTTTAATAAAATTACTTTTATATTCTTATATATTTTATAACAAAACTCAAGCACATAAAACTTTATACGTAGTATGTTTCTAATTCTATCACTAAGGTATATTCAAATTTGCGTAACAATAATCTAAAACAAATGTGCCATCACGACACTAAAGAAAAAAGAAGACACATAGTTTCCGCATGTTAAACAATTACAAGAAGTTCACTACCAACATTCAACTTTGGAAACAAAATTGATCAATGTCAAGTATGAAATATTTTCTAACCATTTATCATGATGAGCTGATGGCTAAAAATTTCATGAACTATCCGCTCACACAATTTAAGAAAAGGAAAGGTGTCTTCAATGTAGACCCAGTTTCTAATTTTAAGTTTACATCAATTTAAGAAAATGAAAGTTAAGTTTACATCAAATTTTCTAATAGAAAATGTGCGCTTGCGTAGAAACAATCTCCTCCAATGCTATATTCAAATTTTCATATAAACAGAATTTGTCAATTAATGGAAGCTACATCCACTATGTTCGTTATGAATTGGTTTCTCTAATGTAATTTCATGCTCATATATATCAGATACCTATGATCACATGGCAGTTGCATTTGTATTGAGAACATTTAGAACATAGAGCATAAAAGACTGGGGGAGGGGGACAGACCAAGTTACTATCGAAGGAGAGACCAAGCTTTAAAAGACAAAAATACTTACATATAACTAATATTTGAAGCAAAAAAATTATAAAGCTGTGGTAAATAATTAAGAAGGTTGACTCAGAAACACTACCTGAGAGACAACGATAACATCCATCTTCTTCAGGAGTATAGCAATATATGTTTGAATGCAATTTGCACGTTCCAGGCCTTCTCTGGGGTACAGATTCTCGATTCTCTGCATTGTAACAAATGATAAGGAAGCGCAAGGTATACACTATAAAATGATGGTTTAACAAGAATGACACCTTTTAGTGCTTTATGGGCATTATTTGACCGGTTAGCATCAAAAGCCTGCTTCAGCCTGCACCAGACCTTAATCGAAACCGTGCTAAGCAAGGCACCACCTGCAATAAGGACCTAATTTGTCCCCTGCCCATGGACCTCATTCAACTTTTCCATTATTGGAGGGGATATAAAAAGGACAATTTAGTCCAATCACTTAGACCCACTTTCTCTCCCCTCCAAATTCCCCAAATATTGGAGCGGAGCCAAAAGTGATTCAGGCGGGATTCTGCACCCCTCCATTCCCCTCCCCTCTCCTCCTAAAAAATGAACCAAACAAGAATATTTTTTAAAAAACCCTCCCCTCCTCTCCCCTCCCCTCCCCTCCATTCCCCTCTAACCAAACACACCCTTAAGTTCAGATAATACCTTATTGAACTCTGTAATGTGGTCTTGGAGATCGGTACCTTCCTTCATAGATAAACAGAACAACTTCCTCTTCCAATGCATCCGATCTAATAACGATGAACCAGAGTAGTCAGCTATGAGTTTTTCCCATAAACTCGCCGCATCAGTTTCTTCAAGAAATCTGCACTTGAACTCGTCCGCCAAGGATAGTTGGATCATATTTATGGCTCTGTCACGAATATCTTCCCAACCGTCATCCTTCATATCAATTGGTTTTTCTTTCTTCTTAACGGCTAACTGCAAATGTTTTTGAACAAGAACATCATACATGTTAGTCTTCCAAAGAATGAAATTGATTTTTTCATCGAACTGCTTGATCTTCAAAATACTGTGGCCTGTCATCTTAACCAAGCGACTCGGCAATCTGAAGCTCTGATACCAGTTGTTGGGATTGGGGCGTCAACCAACGCCCATTGTCGCAGCGGAACTAAATAGAGTAATGAGGAAGTCGAAGTGGATGAGACGAATAAATTGAGCAAGCAAGTAGATCCACCAAACTAACACAAACACAATGATGATTTATCCCGATTAGCTTTTGCTTAATCCATGGGAAAATATAGGGAGTTCTGATATTCAACTAGAAGAGATTACAAGGAGTTACTGATTCACTCAATACAAGGAATTAAACTTACTCACCAAGAACTATCTCTCTCGAGCCTCTCTTTGCAATGGAGAAAATAATTTATGAAGTACTCTCTCATATTGGAGGAGTTTACAATATATATAGAAGAATAGAGAGAAACTTAGGTCTAATCTTGATTCTCAATCGTCCAATATAACCTGGAAAAGAAGTAACTGAATAGGAGCCGCACGATCTAACTTGGAGTTGAAGATTGGGCTGAAACGACTTAACAAATCGGGGCCAAAACGAACACAGCGCTGCGATCGGTCGACCGTCCAACAAGACCGGTCGATCTTACCACTCTCTGACAATTCCTGTACTACGAGCAGTCGGGGGGTGCGGTCGCTTGCAACTTGGGACAGTCGACCGCAACTATGCCTGCAACTTGCTGCTGGTTTTCCCTTCTACTCACTTTGACGCTTCGACCTCCATGCTCCATCTTACCTTCTTCTAATCTGAACAACGAGTATTCAAGATATAATCCTAACGCATCGATCTTCTTCTTCCTCTCGAGCGCACAACAACAGATTAGATCTGATCTGTTTTTTTTATTGGGCCGTTATTCGCTGTTTGGTGTTTGGAGCAAGGGATCGGATTCCTGTGTGAGAGATAGAACACACGGCGACACTTTCATCGAATCTTGGTAAGATCTTTTCATTCCTCCATTATTTGTGGTACTGCTTATCATCTCTAAAATCTTATCTGAATTTTTTGTTGACCACAAATATTGAGTGTGTGATTTTACTTGCCCAATAGTATACGAATCATTATTGAATCTCTTACATACTAAAAACACTAAGTATAATCGTTGAATTTTAGGCTTGAATCTTTAATTGGGACTATGGTTGGCAACCGGGTCGACCAGGCCGGGTCGAGTTAGACCCGCCCGGGTTGGAACCGAAGTTGGGCGGGTCTGGGTCAGGTCAGTTGGTTAACTGGGCCGGGCCGGGCCGGATTTGCAAAATGTCGACCTGCCCAACCCCTGAACCCATTCGGGTAAACCCGGGTCGGGTCGGGTCGCGGGTTGGCCCGTGTGTTTGAATCTTTTTTTTTAACTTTTCAAAATTTTTGTAGTAGTAATAATAATAATAATAATAATAATAATAATAATAATAATAATAATAATAATAATAATAATAATAATTAAAGAGTGAAATTGCTAAAAAAATGTATATATTATTCATATGATTTCAACTTATACAAATTTCAACTTTTTTATAAGAAACAAAGAATTATTATAAATTGGTTCTATACTTTTACAATTTTCTCCTATAAAATGACAATTTTCTTCAATTTTCCAACTTATTTATAAGAAACAAAGATTTATTATAATTTTTTAAAGTTGCAGTTTTAAAAGGTTCTAAAAATTTAACAAAGATTCGGCATAAAACCAAGCTTGGGGAGTCATTTCAAAATTTGTCATATTTTTTGCCATACAAAAGTCATTTATACATGCTTTATATTCAGTAACATGTAGCAAAAAATGTGAATCAATTGAGATTGTATTGAGTAGTAGTAGTAGTAGAGAGAGTAAGAGAGTAAAGTGTGAAATTTTTGGAGTGGTTTAAGGGGTATTTATAGGAAAAAAAGAAAAACAAAACAAAACAAAAAAAACGGCGGGTTGCGGGCGGGTCGTGGGTTAGCCCGGCCCGGTTGCCAACCCTAATTGGGACGGTTAACTTATTTAATTTCTTGAAAATTCTTCAAACTAATCACTAGTTTTAATTCCTAACTTAATCGGATTACTTGTTGGCAAAGTAATATCGTTGGAAAATTCTCTATCTAGAGTTAAGTTTACATCAATATTATCTTTTAAATTCATGGGCGGGGATTTAGGGTGGATAGAACAGGTCGTCTAAGAGGTTGGAGGGGGTGAAGAAAGGAGAAAAAGTCTATCAGATTTACTCTATGGCTAAAATCCTCCCAAAAATTTAAAAATTAACAAGTGAGAATATTATAAGTTTTATTCTGCTAGAAACTTAATGGAATGATTCAAAACACATGCAAATAAAACTTTATGGTGAACAGAAGTGGCGAAAAAATCAATTGGGTTTATAAGTGAACAAGTTAGTGAAAATTGGGGTATTTATCTTAGTATTGGTACTAATTTTGGGGGGATTTTTTTCCTCTTGGTTCCAACAATATCGTTCTGAATCGGGGTATCATTTTTTGTGTTGGTAACTTAAATATTTTTAAAATGGATATGCAAAGTTCGGTAACATTTTGATATATTTTGATACGTACATGGGTCATATGAAAATATAATGAAGTTCATGTAGTGGAATACTTGATGTAAAGAACTTACTATTCCTTGATGTAAGTATCTTATCAGTTCCATTTTAAATGCTGTCTGCATGTAAATGAAATCAGTATCAAAGAATGGATTGATTTGCATGACTTCAAGTAGATATAGAACACTTGCATACGGGGAAGTTAGGAACATATACCTTCTTATTAATTTAATAAAGTAATCTAATTAAACCCTAACATTAACATAGTTGGAAGTTGGAATTATCATGCTCATATTTGTAGGCCATAGCACACACCGAAACCCTTAAAAATCATAAAAGTTCAGATTGTCTGCATGATTCGGATTGTCTAGGGCAGAATCTAGTCTCGGTTGATACCTCAAAACATGTTTCATACCCTTGAAGGATCTTTTTATAGGATGTCTAGAATCTCTAGTTATTGTGGAAACTCTTGTATTTTTGTTTTTAGAAGTTTCCCCCTTCAATCTTGTTGTATTCTATTGTCTTTGGCTCTTTGATATACCGACAGTCGAATGTTTATTGGATTATACAGAGTAATCTCTAGCACAGAACAGCTACCAGATCCCCTTCTACCAGTGTAAGTTCAACTCACAAATTGTTCTTCTTGTTTTTTTTTGCCTTCTTTCTGTCGCTTTTCTTTTTGTAATTTTGTTGCAAATGGGTTATCATTGATGGTGATTTTGCAGCACGAGAGGCCCTGAAGATGCTTCATGGGACCGATGGTTCCAGCGCATCCGTAGCTGTAACAAATGGTGGGCCCAGAAACACCCTTCCCCCGCTTAATCTCTTGAATTAATTGTAAATTTATGAATGGATTTACTATCATTATTATTTGTTTGGTTTTTGGATTATATATTGGTTGCATGTTTGGAATTTCTACAGGATTTTGATTGGATTTGCTACTAGTCCATTGAATACTTGTGTTCATACAATCAATGATTTTGCTCATGTCTTACTTTTATTTATCTTTGACTGGGAAATACTATGGTATTTACCTTATCTGTGATTATAGGTGTTCATTCAAGCGCGCACAAACTAACGAATATAACTTCCAAGCGAGGTTAATGGTGGGTAGCGCACGAAGAGTTTAGATTGATATTTTCGTATTAGCTTTCTTCTTGTAAGGTTTTTCACTTGATAGCTTACATTGTAATAATTTCATCCAATTTGAAAGGGTATGCATGTAAATCTGTGTTTCTGATTGGTATATGATGAAAACATTATACATCCTTCAGATTAAACAGAACGGTTTTGTATTAGTCTTTGAGCTGCATCAGTTTTGTTTTTGTTTTTGTTTTTGTTTTTTTTTTTCACTCACTGATTTGATTAAATTACTGAAGATTATTGGGTTATTACCACTGGTTCAGGTAGATATTGAAAAAAGATGCAATACACCAGTTAATAAAAAGAGTCCACTTCTTGGAAACTGGATTTACTGAAAAAGGTCAAATATTTACTATTATCTATTATAACTTCAAAAAAGTATCAAAAGCCAACTTTTACACCCGCATATGCGTGAAACATACCACTTCCCAACGTATCAGCACCGTCACCAATACCCAAGGGACCAGGCACCCAAGGGACCAGGCTCAGAGAGACATCGAATACGACAACCACAGGGAGCACTGCCACCCAACAGAAACCAAATTCAAACCTTTCACAAAACCACTATTCAGCCAAATCAACCATCCACCAAAACAACACAACAGCCATTTCAACTTCAGCAACTTTCAAAGCCCCACCAACATTATCAAATTCTTAACCATCATGACCCCTACCTTCATCAACCTTCCAAGGAGACTGATACCATTGCCACAAAAAACCTCCCCAAGCCCTCCACCCTCCCAATCCCCACCACCAGTCAACTCGCAACTCCAAACTCACGTGAGAACAATTCCCCTAAAGCCAGCGCCCTGCGTAGCCAACTTGGGGCAGTGCAAGACGGGTTTACAGAGGATTGTTACCCAGGTGACGAAGAGTTGGAGGGGCAGTGGAATGTGGTTGTGAGCAAGAAAAACAAAAGACAAGGTCTCTCTGCTTACCATCAAGATGAACACGTTGAGCACAAAAAGAAGCAGCGGAAGGGCAAGAAGAAACCAGCTCCGTGTTTCAATTGCGGGGACCTTGGCCACTTCAGGAGCGAGTGTACTAAAGAAGTAAGGTGCCTTAAATGTATGAAGTGGGGACATATGTCGTATGTTTGCACCAATGTTGTGGAAAACCAGAGCGCTGAGGAGCGTCCAGTGAGCCGGGGAAGGTCACCAGACAACCCCGCTATCGTTAGGCTGGCTAAAAGCCTTGATATTATCAAAAACGAAGAACACTGGCTAAGGAAATGGTGTGCGATTGCTAAGATCAGAGCAGGAAGGCCTTCAGAGGCTCACCTGAGTCAAGCGCTCACGGAGAAGTGGCCGATGCGAGCAGACAGAGACTGGGTGGCTAAGAAGCTTTGCCACCTGCAATTTCTCGTCAGTTTCTCTTCGCCAGAGAAAGTCACCGAGGTGGTTAACATGGGGACTATCGACTTTGGGCACTTCCAAGTTGATTTCAGCGCCTGGTCTCCGAACTTCGGAGCGAAACTCCCTCAGGGTGAGAAGTTTTGGATTTGGATCCATAACATCCCTTTGCACTTTTGGAAGAGGGAAGCTATTCAGGAGATCGTCGCCGACTTCGGGACGGTGGAGGAGTTAGATGATAAAACGGTGCGCAAATCAGAGCTTATTTCGGCAAGGGTTCTCATTCGGAGCATTGATATTGCCTTGATGCCGCGATTTGCTAAAATCTTCTCCTTCGAAGACTCGTACCTTGTCAGATTTGTTCTAGACAAGAAAGAGGAAGCTCAAAAGGTGCCGGAGCCAGTCAACCCCCATAGACGATCAACCTCCCTCAGAGATGACCGGTCTTACAAGCAAGTGCTTTCACCCACTAAGACCTTAACCATTGATGGCTCCCACGAAGTTGAGAGAGCTCACCGGAAGATCATCAAGAGGGTAAGGGGGTTTGAGCAGCGAGTTGAGTCGCCGGTGGAGGGGCAGCGGCCAAAGCTTGACTCAACGGCCAGAGAAGATCGCCACAGGCTACGTCCCTTCAGATCCAACGGTCAAAAACCTGCTAGAGTCTTCGACCCATTGGGCCCAATAGTGAACCTGACGAGCGACCAGTCTCTGGAGGAGCCTGCAGTGGCACAGAGGGGAGAGACGGGGCCTGCAGCCCCCCGAAATGGAAAATCTGCAGTTTGCTGTAGCATGCTCGCTCAAAGGAGAGAGTTGGTGGAAGAGACCACCAGATTGGGGAAGGCGACAGAGGTTGCCACACTTTCGACCAAAGAGTGGGTCACAAAGTGCTGGTTTACACCAGAAAAGGAAAAAGAGATGATTTTGGATCAGGCGATTCAGAAGCCAAAGACTTTTCTGTGGAAAGAGACGAGCGCTGATCTGCTCATAACCAGCCAAAAGGACCCAAAAGGACCCAAAAGAGAGAGAGACCATGGCAGAGGGAGTGGGTACAAAAAATCAGGGTTTGGCGCTAAGTGTTTTGGGGAAAGAAAGAAATCTGATCGAGGTAGAAGTTGGGTTCACAGCTAAAGAGAAAGTTGGAGAAGAAAAGCATCTCAAAGACCATCCGTTTTCCAATGCTACCAACGCTTCGTTGGTTACGAAAAGGGCTTCGATGTCTGCGCTTTCTGACGCTGCCGCGTGGTCAACCAAAGGGGTGTTGACAGCTGGCAGTGGTGACAGTGGGGTTGGCAGCGCTCTCGAGAGGAGCGGTAGGATGGAACGCGAGACACCCTCTGTCGATGATAGAGCCAGTCTCTTGATGCCAGCTGTCGATGCTTTAAGGCCAAATGAAAATGTAAGGATCAAGGAAGGCGGTATGCTACAACATGAAGAGAGTTCCAGTTGTGGGCCGGCTTGTGGGCTGTCTACTGTTATTAACGGGCCCAATGAGGGGTCCAACAAGCCTATCAGTGTTTCGACGCTGTGGAAGACAGGTAGCGGGCCCATCGAGGGGTCCGCACAGAGGAGCAACAATTGTAGTTTGGAACTGCAGGCCTGTGGGCTCAATGAGGAGTCCGCAATGAGAGAGACTAATCTACAGCAGGATGAGCTTTATGCTGATAGTGAGGAGCCTTCTTTGGCGAACGGTGGACTCTGAATCCAACAGTCCTATGAGACGCTCCAGACCTGCCTCCAGGTGCTGTCTCTGGGATGATTATCTCGAGGTAGCAGCAGCCAAAGCTGCCAAGTTCGACAATGGAGGTACATCTAACTTCTTAGCTTCTATTTTAAATTTCATGTCAGATTATGAGGTGTTTTTACTGGCCGAAACATGTGGGTTAGAGGTATGGGACACAGACCGAAATGCTTTACTTCTCAACAAAATTAGGGGTTGGGAAACCAATAGGGTTAAAACCAGTTCTGAGAATGCCCCAGGAAACTGCACTGGGCCGACTATCATCCACAAGGTTGAAGGCGGCCCCGCACCCTCACTAACGATCCCTGATGACACTGTCCCCCAATGAATACACTATTCTGGAATGTTAGGGGGCTGAGGGATAGGGGGAAGAGAGATATGGTAAGGGATGTCATTAGCAACTCCAAGGCGGAAGTAGTAGGGTTACAGGAGACCAAACTGCAGCACGGGCTCAAACTCAAAAGAATTGGTGGCAATAGAATCAAGGAGTGGGTATTACGGCCGTCAGCAGGCACCTCAGGAGGGATTGCTATAGGATTCAACTCGGATATTCTTTCCTGTGTAGAGGAGTACAGTGGTTCATTCTCCCTGACTGCCCGACTCAAACGTCGGTTCGATGATTGGGTGTAAAAGGTAACTGTTGTCTATGGACCGAATGTGGCCGCAAAACGTGAGGCCTTCTGGCAAGAGCTGGTCGACATCCGGCAGTGCTGGCCGGGGGCCTGGATTGTGGGTGGGGATTTCAATATCACTAGATTTGCATTTGAGCGCAAGGGGAGAGGCGCTAGCGACAGGCACAGAGAGGAGTTCAATAGAGTGATCACGGATCTAGAGTTGATCGATATCCCAATTAATGACAGACTTTTCACTTGGTCTAATATGCAAGCGCAACCGGTGATGGCCAAGCTGGACAGAATTCTAGTCTCGATGGATTGGGAAGCTAAATTTCTGCTAGCAACAGCTAAATCGATCCCTAGACCGACCTCTGATCACACCCCGATCCTTCTAGATGTGGGGATTCGGGGACCCCATAGGCCTAGGAAATTTAGATTTGAAAAGGCCTGGTTGGAAATTCAAGGATTCCATCACATGGTTATGGAGAATTGGGCTCTACCAATCTCCGGCAGGGATGCGGCTTCCCGATGGTGTGGAAAAATTCGAAGACTGCGAAAGAGGCTATGTAGATGGAATCGATCTAGATTCTCGTCCATCTGGCACGCTAAAGAGTCCTACCTGGAAGGAATTGATGAGCTAGAGAGGGTGGAAGAGACTAGAGTCCTATCGCAGGAAGAGAGAAACAGGCTTTTAGAGCTCAGAGATAACATTGCCAATCTTTATAGACTGGAAGAAATCAAATGGCAGCAAAGGTCTAGGATTTCGTGGCTCAAAGAGGAAGACGCGAACACGGCCTACTTCCACTGGGTTGCTAGCGCAAGAAGGAGATCCAACCTGATCCTAACAATCCAAACGGATACAGGGACCTCGCAAGACGAAAAGGTGATCTCCGCGACCTTTCAAACTTTCTATAAGGGTCTCTTCGGGAGGAAGAATGATTTTAGGGTCCCAATGAGCGAGGACTTCTGGCAGGCGTATCAGGATGGATTAGGATCCAACTTTTCCTCCTTGGAGGCTCCTTTCTCGGAAATGGAAGTTAAAATGGCCATCAATCAGATGGGTGCTGACAAGTCGCCTGGACCAGACGACTTTCCAATGATGTTCTACCATGTGTTCGGGGAAGAAATTAAAGGAGATTTTATGGATTTACTGGAGGAATTCTTCAACAACAATCTGAGGCTAGGTATGTTCAACTTCGCAGAAGTAGTGCTAATTCCCAAACGAGATGAATCTAAGAGCGTTGGGGATTTTAGACCAATTAGCCTGATAAACTGCTCGGCTAAAATCATCACTAAGGTCCTAGCCATCTGTTTGGGAAATGTCATGGACAGCATTATAAGTAGGACCCAGACAGGTTTCATCAAGGGCAGATGTATCCTAGACTGTGTGGCCACGGCAGAACAAGTTATCCACCACTGCCCCAAGAGCAACTCCAAGAACTTCCTCCTGAAGTTGGATTTTGAGAAGGCTTACGACTTCGTCGACTGGGAGTGCTTGCTAGAGGCACTCAGAGGGAGAGGTTTCAGAGACAAATGAATAAGATGGATCAAACAATGTTTGCAATCTAGTAAAATGGCAATCTCAGTAAATGGGAGGCCCGGTACATCGTTTCCCTGCAAGAAGGGACTCCGGCAGGGGGATCCGCTATCCCCACTCCTATTTACTATTGTAGCAGATGTGCTTAGAGGTATGCTAGAGAACTGTCTCAACAAAGGTTGGATTAAGCCTGTGGCCAGCGTCACCTCTAATCAGGGGTGTTCGATTCTCCAATATGCTGATGACACCCTTCTCTTTGGTAATGGGGCTAGAGCTAAAACTGTCTGCTTTAAAGGGGTCCTCTACTGTTTTGAAGCCTGGTCAGGCCTTAGGATAAATTTCCACAAGAGCGCGCTGGTGCCCATTTCACTGTCAGAGGCAGAAGCACGGGAGCATGCCGCCATTCTAAACTGCTCGACGGAGGAGTTCCCAATCAAGTATTTAGGGCTTCCACTCAGACCAGGGAGACTCACTAAGGCTGACTGGTTACCTATTATTGACAGGGTGGAGGACAGACTGACTGGTTGGAAAGGTAAGGCGCTTTCTCTTGGGGGCAGAGTGTTGCTCATCAACGCGGTGCTATCTAATCTGCCCATCTATTACATGTCGTTTTTTGAACTCCCAAAATGGGTGATCCAAAGGATTGACCGAATCCGAAAAAGATTCCTTTGGAAAGGGGCAGATCCGAACAAGGGTGGTTACCACCTTATAAAATGGAGTATAGCCTGCATGAAGAGGAAACATGGCGGGCGAGGTATCATTGACTTGAGAGATATGAACCTGGCCCTCCTGGGGAAATGGTGGTGGAAAGTTTTTCACCAATGTGGGGAAGGCTGGCAGGATTTTATTCAGCCATACCTCCGAGGAAAAGGGACGAGAAGTTTAGGATTTCGAGTTGGATCTAAAGTATCTCGCTTCTGGAAAGGAATCGCCAAAGTTAGTGGACCGTTCAACTCAGCAGTAACGTCTACTATCGGTAATGGAAGATCCACCAGATTTTGGTGGGACAAATGGTGTGGTCCCCATACTCTTAAGGAATGTTTCCCGGAGCTGTATGAAAAAACGACTCGCCCAAATATATCGGTGGCAGGAGCATGGAAAAGGGGAATTTGGAGACCGCCGTTCCGAGGAACTCTTTGCCCAGGATTGCAGCAGCAACTGCGAGAACTACAAATGTGGATTTCACAGTCTGGGGTGGTGTGCGCCCAAGGCCCAGATCAGATGCGTTGGGGACTTGAGAGTAAGGGAATGTTCTCGGTAAGATCCTTGTACCACCGAATTCACTATCGAGGATGTAGACCCAGCTGGGCAACGGTATTATGGAAGGCAAAAATGCCCCTGAAAGTTCGCATCTTCCTCTGGCTAGTGCTCAATAATGCCATCCTCACTAGAGAGAACCTGGCCAAGAGGCAACCCCACATTGCGACAAACTGTGGGTTCTGCAACATTCACACGGAAGATTTGAACCATCTGTTTATTCACTGCACAAGAAGTAAGGCCATCATGATAGAAGTTCTTCGAGCCCTAGGAACAAGTGACTACCCAAGCGAGTATGAGGAACTGTGGGTTGGTCCCAGATTTGCCCCCAGTCGACGTAGCATGAAGGATGCGTGGTATATTGTCATTGCGGCAACCACATGGGTGTTATGGCTAGATAGGAATAATTTTTATTTCCGTGCTTCTTGTAATTCTATTTCTGGTAACCTTACTCTTATCATGCACCTGATTTCCTTTTGGGCCACAGCTGCTGCCACGGGAGCGAGAGGGAGGATTGCAAGGGTCTTCCAGGTGGAAGAATTTGATGACGAGGAGATAGAGTTCAGACCGACTCTGGACTGAGAAGTTGGCACCCTCCAGGCTCTTTAGTCTTTCAGTAGCTGCTATCTCTGCTTTTCTCTTTTGTATGTTGTATTTTGTATTAACCTATTGTACTGTTGGTTGTCTGAGGTTTGGATGATGTAACCCACCCCCCAGGGCTCTGTTGGGGGTTTATGTTTTATTTCCCGCACTGCACTTTACTTTTTCCCGGTACTCCGGGGTTGTTTATTAATCTCTTATTAATGAAACAGGGTGGCGTTATTCCACCTTTTCCTCAAAAAAAAAAAAAACATACCACTTCACATGTTTTCTCATTCTCAACTATACATTGCAGATGAGCGAGCATCAAAAAATTGCTCATGATCATATAATGGTGTCCATTTTCGTCTGTTGCTTGAAAAGGGAAAACAAACGTGTGCTCTCAAATAAGTCTATATATAACACACACACACACAAATAAGTCAACTAATTTCTCAAATTAAAAAAAAAGTCTAACTAATAACTATATGTTGAAATATAGTAATTACTAATGTGTATATTCTGGTTCCTAATTTATAGGAAACAGATTTTCCAATTCTCTCATCTCCTCAATCTTCTCTCAATCTCCTTTCTTCTTCTTCAAGAATGTAATTCTTATATATAGATGTATATAGTGGAGAAACTAACGTGAATAAGACAAATAATATTTTTCCCAAATGAATATGATTTCAATATTTCAACATGGTATCAGAGCCTAACAAGCTCTAGGCTAGTTGAAGAAGAAAAAGAGACGAAGGTGATCAGATCTGACGCCTCCATCCCGACCCGATCCCGACCAAACCCCGACATCCCCAAACTCCCGCTGCCTCTTCGCATCAGCAACATCCTCCTCATCAAGATTCGCGCTTTTCACCTTGATCTCAACACCATCGTCATCCTTTTCCTTCTCTTCATCCCCTTCAAGATCCGACAACTTTCTCTTGTGTTCATGCGCCTCTTCCATTGCCTCGAGTCCCCTTCCGTCGTCGAAGAAACAATTGCTTTGAATGGCGCACTGCACGAAGATCCCGACGCTTCTGGTTGTGGTGGTTGTTGTTGTTCCATCCGCCATTACATAGTAGATCCTGACGCCTCTGAAGGTTCCGATCCCTATGCCCTACTTTTTTTTTTTGAAGTCAGATCTGATCTCCCCACTCATTTTGAACTCAGATCAGATCTGTGTTCAAGTCAGATCTGAGTATTCGCCGTCGATCAGATCCAGATCTAATCTTCGTCGTCTCCTTCGCCGATTTCGTCACTGGTGCCAGTCGCCGTCCCCTTCTTCGTTTACTGTTGTTGTTGCTGTATGCCGAAGATCTAAATCTAGATTGTTGGTTTTGGGGTTTGCTGATCAAATCGTCTTGCTGATCTGAAAGCTCCTGTTTGCTGTTGCTGATCAAATCAGATTCGATCCGTTGTTCTCTTGTGCCGCTACCATGGAACAAACTGATGGGGCTGAGAAAAGTATTAGACTCGCCTCTACATTAGTTACAGATGCAGGTAATGATGGTAAGGTTTTTAATATTTCTGCCTCTGTTATGAATAATGCATGGATAATTGATTCGGGTGCTACCGACCATATGAAATTTGATTCTAGACAAGTCCAAGATTGTAATCCTTCCACTGTTACTGGCGAGGGTTCCATATCTCTCACAAATAACCTAACCTTAGATACTGCCCTTATTGTGCCATCCTTAAATTTTAATCTGTTATCTGTTGCTCAAATAACTATTGCCTTACATTGTATTGTTGTTTTTTTGGCCTTCACATTGTGTATTTAAGGATATTCGGACTCGCAAGACGTTTGGTTATGGGGTTAGACACAGGAAGCTCTTTTACCTCGATTTAGAATCTGAAAGTTCAAGTAAGTTGACTCAAGCTCTAAGTGTGGAAGGATCGGAAGGTGAGAAGAAGAAAATAGATATTTGGCCATGACATCAACGTCTAGGGCATGCTTCTTTAGTTATTTGAGTAAATTATTTCCAAGTTTATTTTTGAAGTTGGGTATTTCTGCCTTTCGGTGTGATGTGTGTAAACTCGCAAAAGGTCATCGTGTCCCTTTTCCTCCAAGTCCAAGTAGAAGCTCTCTTCCATTTATGATTATTCATTCTGATGTATGGGGTCCATCCAAAAGCATTACATTTGGAGGAGCCAAATGGTTTGAGACATTTATTGATGACTGTACTCGTATGACCTGGATTTGTTTGGTGAAGCCGAAAAGTGAAGTTAGTGGCTTGTTTCAGAAATTTCACAAGCATGTTATTACTCAGTATAAAGCACAGATTCAAGTTCTTAGGAGTGATAATGGCGGAGAGTACCTGAGTTCGAATCTGCAACAATATTTGGTGGAAAACGGAATTGTTCATCAGCTACATGCACATATACACCTCAACAGAATGTGGTTGCAGAAAGAAAAAATAGACACTTGCTCGAGGTGGTCCGTGCTTCTCTTATCCATGGAAACATGCCACTCATTTATTGGGGGGAAGCCCTTTCTTCTGCTGCATACTTAATCAACCGAGTTCCCTCTAGTATCCTAAACTTTCTCATGCCATTTCAAGCATTAACTGAAGCTGTGACTGCACCAAAAGGTCAACTTGCCACCTCATGTGTTTGGGTGTATTGCATTTGTTCATCTTCATCAACATGAACGTAATAAGTTAACTCCTCGAGCTGTCTGATGTGTTTTCGTGGGATATACACAGGATAAGAAAGGGTATCAGTGCTATCACCCACCAACTCAAAGGATTTTTGTAGCTATGGATGTTGTGTTCCATGAAGATGATATGTATTTCTCCTCTGAGGTTGAACTTCAGGGGGAGTACCGAAGTGAAGTTCAAACTTTTGCCTATGATGAAGTGGTTACCATTCAGATTGAACAATCAGATATAAGGAGTGAAAATCTGGATGTAAGTAGTGACGATTACTCGAATAAAGATATGGCTCAGGAAGGAGATCTCCACGATGAACTGCAATCAGTGCCGAACCTCTACGAAGATGAGTCATCTCCACCACCAGCACTGTCAAGACCATCTCCACCACTAGCACCGTCAGAATCATCTCTCCTATCAGCATCGTTAGAACCTCAAAACCAATCGTCATCGCTGTTCGAAGTTCCAAGAAGAGAACTTCCAAATCGTACTACTAGAGGTATCCCAAAATCTACCTATGAGCCTGATCCCACTAGTAATGTCAAGTATCCTATGAATCATTATGTGTCCACTCACCGATTGTCTGAATCAAATAAGTCATTTGTGAATCAATTATCTATTGTATCTATTCCTAACAGTGTGCAGGAAGCCTTAACCGATTCAAGATGGAAAGCAGCTATGGATGAAGAGATGAAGTCCTTGAAGAAGAATGAGACTTGGGAGATAGTCGAATTGCCAGCAGGAAAGAAGCCGGTAGGATACAGATGAATTTATACCGTGAAGTTCAAGTCCGATGGTTCAATAGAGCAATAAAAAAGCAAGGCTGGTTGCCAAAGGATACACTCAAATCTATGGAATTGATTATGATGAAACATTTGCACCAGTGGCAAAGTTCAATACTGTTCGAGTTTTACTATCACTTGCTGCAAATCTTGACTGTCGTTGGAGCAATTTGATGTGAAGAATGCATTTTTGCATGGAAAATTGACAAAAGATGTTTATATGGATCTTCTACCTAGGGCCTGAACAGACTAATCCAACACAGCAATAAAGTATGTCGTTTGAAGAAAGCATAATATGGTCTTAAGCGGTCGCCAAGAGCTTGGTTTGGGAGATTTACAAAATCACTGAGGACATTTGGATACTATCAGAGTAATTCAGATCATACTCTGTTCCTAAAAAGGAAAGAAGGTAAAATTACTGCTCTCATTATTTATGTGGATGATATGATAGTAACTGGAGATGATCCTGAGGAGAGAAAGGCATTAAAGCACTCCTTGTCACAAGAGATCGAAATGAAAGATCTTGGCTCTTTGAGATACTTTCTTTGTATTGAAGTTTCTCGCTCAAGAAAGGGGATATTTCTGTCTCAAAAAAAGTATTCTCTTAATTTATTGAAGGAAACTGAAATGTCCGCTTGTCAGCCGATTAGTACACCGTTAGAAGGACTGAAACTTTGCAACGAATCTGATCATGTGTCTTGTGATAAGAAAAGATATCAGAGATTGGTTGAACGACTGATGTATCTTGCACATACACAGCCAGATTTATCATATGCTTTAAGTGTGGTAAGTCAATTTATGCATGCACCTCAAGAACAATATATGAATACAGTGATGAGAATTATGAGATATATTAAGTCTGCTCCAGGAAAAAGAATCTTATTTGTGAAACATGGTCACTTGAAGGTTGAGGCATATACTGAGGCTGATTGGGCATGATCTATAATTGATAGGCGCTCAACTTCAGGATACTTCACCTTTGTTGGAGAAAATTTAGTTATATGGAGGAGCAAGAAGCAAAATTTTGTTGCGCGCTCTAGTGCAGAAGCTGAGTATCACGGAGTAGCTTTAAATATAGCAAAAGCTTTATGGTTGAAACTCTTGTTGCGGACTTAGGCTATGGACCGAATGAACCTATGAAAGTATATTGTAACAGTCAAGCGGCACGTGATATTGCTATTAATCCAGTTAAGCATGATAGGAAGAAACATGTAGAAGTGGACAGATTCTTCATCAAAGAAAAATTAGATTTCGAATCGGCTCTTATTGAAGTTTGTTGACAAGTTTGACATGTTCTAATATCTATGCACCAACTTGAGAAGGAATGTTGAAATATAGTAATTACTAATGTGTATATTCTGTTTCCTAATCTATAGAAAACAGATTTCCCAAATCTCTCATCTCCTCAGTTTTCTCTCAATCTCCTTTCTTTTTCTCAAAGAATGAAATTCTTATATATAGATTAGAGTAACAAGCATGAATAAGAAAAATATTATTTTTTCCAAATGAATCTGATTTCAATATTTCAACACTATAGTACTCAGCCCACTTCATACTTTCAGTAATAAGGTTTATAATTGGATAACTTGCAGTAATACTAGTAAATTGTAATAATAACAGAACATAGAAATTCATGTATAACTGCAAAACTTACGACTGGGTATTTAACTCAGCTATATAGAATTCAGAAAATACCATATATATGATATATGCATATATACCAACTCTACCCTCTTGACGACTTTTGCCCATCAAGATGAAAAGCAGAGAAAACTCAGCAGTGACTGTAGTACTACATGAAATGTGGGAGACAGTACCATTTCTTTACTCAGGATAAGCACATTCTTATTCTTTATCTCGAATTCCTTTTTCATGATTTATACTATATAGTTTTTTTTATTTTAAGAGGACAATTAAGCTGCTGCAACACCAGCATCGAAGATCAGGGAGGCACGGTAAACAAAGGATTCACGAGCTTTTGCTGCTCCAGACCGACACTTCTTTTTGTAATCGTCGTTTAGAATTTGCTGGTACCGACAGTCCACACTACAGAAGGCCTCTCCCCTGCTAAAACAGACAGAACCAATAAGCAATCTATTACGAAACATGTATCACTGGAGTTGCCTTGTAATACATCCAAGATTATCATTTCTTTTTTCTTTTATACTGTAGTTATTCTATGTAAATACGTAAACATACCGCCTATTTGAATTCAACGAAATTATCCATAAAAGGCCAAGCCTCTAATGTTAGTACAAATTCCAGCTTCCAACTATGAAAAATTTCTAGTTTCAAACAATAAAACTTTGCTGTTATATTTGAAATACAAATAACAAATCATCAAAATATAATGAAGTCTCTGAACTACAGGAGGTTATTCATCGATTGGTCACATGCAAACTATGTACACTTCTAGCTATATTCTTAGGGATTATTCATATGATCGAATAAAGAATGTTGATAAATTTCTTTTCAATATAAAGGCTATGTAAATTTTCAGATTGATATTCTTAAAAGAAGATATAATGATCTCATACGAGGAAACTCTATTTAAATGAGCGGCTACAATGTATGGTAGGGTAAAATATATTTTAGGCCCTCCTCAATTTAAAATTCCCTCATTCTTATATCTGCATTTAAATTCCGTCTTCTTTGGTGGTAAACAAAGAAAGCAAGAGTCATGGGGATGAATCTCTAGTTAGCTTGCGTATATGAAGTATGATGAAATGAAACAATAGTAATATCCTGTACAAAATATACATCTAACCAAATCATCTTTTCTTGAAAAAAAAATTAAAAAAACAAGTAGAAGAAAACAAAATGGGTTTTCGGATATACGCAGAAATGAGCATGCAAGCACCTGATGATTTATCTGAGAATTAATGAATGAATTACTATTCTAGATGCTATTCTGCGTTATGACACAGGACAGGCACCAGGTGTATTTTGGGCCTAACTGTCTATCACATGATGTGCCATAGCAAATCTACAAAAAACCATAAGTGCAACTGTAAACATAAACATACTCAAAGCATGTACCCCACCAGCAATAAGGTGATGCTAGTTTGGCGATGCATGCACATGATGCTTTAAAAATGAAAGGGGGACTCTAACTGATATAAGTGCCATCATTTTTGATATAAGTGCCATCATTTTATCGCTAAATGAACCTTTCATATCTGAGTATAAGACAACATCTCTTCATATGATATTAAAAAAAACTTTCCAATCTCTACAAACTATCATTATCTCCATGGGTCCTAGACTTGATTTTAGTTAACTTCTTTGCACAAGGAATGTTAGATACTAACATGAAAATAATGTGGAGGGATGGGTCACTTGAAATTATAGAGGAATTATTAGTGGATTAAGCATACTAGAAAACATCGCTGTACAGAGTTTGGTGGACCTATATCTTTTAGGTAAATTACTTATCAAAGAAAAATACATTCTCTGATTTGGAAAGTGAAAACAATGAAGTACTACATTTTTCATCCGTGTTTCTTCAAGACATGCTCATAGGGGAAACAATACAATAAGAAAAGAATGAAACATAAGAAAGATTTTAGAGGATAAAAAAATGGATGAATCATAAGAAAATTAGAGGCAGTTACAGTTAAGAATAAAGATATTAAATGAAGGACAAAAGGTTGTAGGGATAAAACTGTGAAAGCATTCACTCTGTCATAGAAGATCTGAAGAACGATGCACTTGAGTCTTGAGCAGAGAATTAACATGGATGCATTTAGAATATAAGGTATGTTAACAGGGAAAAAAAACCTTCTTTACAACAAATGCAAGTATTATATTATAACTACAAGATCTTTATGTAGGTAACAGAAAGCAGCTATCAACTGTAACAGAAATGGACATATTCATCTTTGAGGAAGGGATTGCTTAGAAACATTGTTGTGACACTAGGTCTTGAATGTATGCTCCCTATTTATTGAGAATATAGAAGGAAAGGCTACTACAATAATTATGTCTTACTGAATCTTTGTCCTGCTGCTATCGGTGCATTATAAGACCTTCATCAATCATCTATAGTCAGCGACTCAATGCATGTGTTTCTAAATACCTAGCTAAGTCCACTACTCCTTTGGTAAATCATTCACCAACTCAAATTACATTTGGACTAAGCAATATATGCTACAATCTGAGATTTCAGGAATTCACCTCTAGTTTCATGTTGTATCTCCCTCGATGTACTAAGCAATAAATTAATGATTGGTTAAATCCATTTCTTTAGGAATTCACCACTAGTAATTGTCACACAAAATCGGTTGAGATATGCAATACTATTAATTCATGATTACTTAGTTCATTACACAATAAACTTAATTAAAAGATTTGATTAAAAGATTTGTGCCATGTATCCATCAAGTTGAACAGGACTAGGTCTTGAATGTATGCTCCCTATTTATTGAGAATATAGAAGGAAAGGCTACTACAATAATTATGTCTTACCGAATCTTTGTCCCACTGCTATCGGTGCATTATAAGACCTTCATCAATCATATAGAGTCAGTGACTCAATGCATGTGTATCTAAATACCTAGCTAAGTCCACTACTCCTTTGGTAAATCATTCACCAACTCAAATTACATTTGGACTAAGCAATTTATGCTACAATCTGAGATTATAGGAATTCACCTCTAGTTTCATGTTGTATCTCCCTCGATGCACTATGCAATAAATTAATGATTGGTTAAATCCATTTCTTTAGGAATTCACCACTAGTAATTGTCACACGAAATCGGTTGAGATATGCAATACTATTAATTCATGATTACTTAGTTCATTACACAATAAACTTAATTAAAAGATTTGATTAAAAGATTTGTGCCATGTATCCATCAAGTGTATCTTTTCCTCTGTGTATGCCTCACAGATTCAGACTGAGTACTGTTAAATTCAGCTTTAGCTCCGCATATCCCGAAAATAACCAATTTATGAACAATAAACTTAATCTTTTGCCCAGCATATCCCTAACATATTCGGATTTTGTGAATCGTTGAAGTCACTAACTTTCTCTTCAGATGTTTACCTCGCGTCATTAACTTTCTCTTCAGATATCTCTAATAAATTCTAACTTTGAACCGTAAAATTCGTCTTCTCTTAGGATATGAGAGACTTGAGGAGTATTTGCCAACAGAGCTTAGAATTTAGTATTAAAACTGAAAAACAATTATAAAAAAAAAAAACAAAAAATGGAAAGTATAATTTGCATCATCTGAGTTGTTTCCATCCTATTTTATTCTCCCTCCTCACCCCGGAAAATCGTAGCCCAAAAACTTACTGTACCATCCAAGAACAAGTCATAAACTAGAATTCATGTATCCTACAATCCAACACATGACTAGAAAACAGAGCAATAGAGCATTATTAAACTTCCAAATCAATCCAGTATGAGATTGAATACATCTTTCCTCACCAAATCCATAATCAATCCACTAACAAAACTCAAACCATGCACCATATTCTAACACTCCAACACATCAAACTATAGAAACCCTATCAACACATCAACATCCTCAATCACCTTCCCAAAAAATTATAAATAAAAATTATAATAAAAAATAGTATATAAAAAAAATACAATTGCCATAAAAAAGGACATACTCTAGCCACTCATATTCCAAACATCAAATTATTCAAACCCCCCACCCCCCAAAAAAAAAAAAAAAAAATCATCATAAACATCAATAATTAAATATATAGTAATAAATAAATAAACAAAAATGATGAAAAAAATAAAAAAATTTAGTAAATCTTTTTTGCTACCTGTACATGAAAATATCAATCCCAAGAAGCTTCTTCGTGCACAGAAAGCAGCAACTCAGGAACCCCCCAAAAGTGGACCCCACCTCCGGCGACTCCAAAAACACCCCCGAACTCACGCCAAAGTTACACCCAATGCCACCGCCACCTGCCACGTCATCATCACCACCACCACCACCCAAATACTCCCTCTTCCTCACCCTCCCCCCTCCCACGTGCACAATCACACACGTGTAACTCTCCGACAGCTCCACGTCATCATCCCCCTCCTCCTCCTCTTCATCCATTTCGTCCTCCTTTTCCTCAAAATCCAAAGTGGGCCCCACTCTCCTCTTAATGGGTATCGGTTCGGAGCGTTTCGGACCCGAGTCCGACATGGCGGCGACGATGCGCAGCCCGACGGCGCCGTCGCCGAAGCTACGGGGTGAGATTTTGGGTGCGGCCATTTGGGTGTGTTCAGAAAAGGTCCATTTCTTCTTTACCTTTTTTTGGGGGGTATTTTGGAATTTTTGTGGGGAGAGAAAGATTGGAAGAAGTAGGAGGGCTCTTCTTCTTCTCTTGCACTCGCTTGTGTTGTCTGTATAATGGGGTTTTTATATAGTGGAGTAATAAAGCAGGGGGTATTTTTGGGATTTTAGGGGCCTATTGTAATAAAATGAACTTTTAATGGCAACTTGGGTTTAGGATTTTTCTGTGCATGGGATTTTTCTGGCTTCGGGAGCTATGAAAGAGCCTGAATTCGAGATGACGTCTTTGGTTGGGATTGGACGAGTGTCAGTATCTAGATCTCACAGACGATGCCAATTTGATACTGTTTTTTTTTTTTTTTTGTGTAAGGGCAACATGTGTGAGTTCTTGTAATTTGTGAAGCGGAAGATGCGGTACTGACGTTGATCCGATCTTAGGCTGTAGGACCAGCTTGGAAGTAGTAGGAGAGAGGTAGAGGCTGGGTGCTCGGCTCGGATCTCGTACCTCGGCTCGGATCTTCGTAGCTCCGCTCGTACTTTCCTACCTACACACTGCCTAAAAACACTGGGAGAAGTTCCAGCGACAGGCCCTCCGACGATCTAGTAAGTCATTGGAAAAGCAACAGTAGCTAGGGTTTAGGTGGGGATAATTTTATTACCTTGAGGGGGTCTGGTATTTATAGGCAGTGACAAGCGGGTCTGAGGTCGTAACGGGCCGGATCGGACCTGTTTGTCGGTGGGCTAAAAATAGCAGAAGCCTGTTGGACTTTATTGGCTTGATAACTTGGGATGAACAAAATTTGAGGAGATCTGACGGCTCTAATTGAGCCATGTCATCTTTACCACATCATGAATTAAGATTTAGTTTAGAGGAGGGAAGTTTGTTGAGGGGTAGGCACATTTAATCTGATAGTTTGGGTTAAATAGAGGAAAGTAATTGGAAAGTAATTAGATGGACTACTTAGAGCATCCACAGTCGTTTTCTATAATTCCCATATTCTCAAATTTTAGCAAACGAATAGAAAAGGAGCGCTGCAGTCGTTTCTCATATTCCCAAAATATGGCAAACTTTCTATTTCCATTTCTCAAATATGAGAAACGAACTGAGCTTTCTCAAATTATAAAGGACGGGGTATGATACCCCGTCTCTTCGATATAATAATTTTTTAATCGTATCAGACGGACGATCATATACCGTCTCTCCTATTTTCTTAATTTTTTTTTTAAAAAGGTCAGACGGGGAATGATACCCCGGACGGGGTATCAAACCCCGTCTCTCCCTTTTTTATTTGTTTTCTTTTTTTTTTTTTTAATAAAACGAACGCTCAGGATTGAGCGATAGGAAAAAAAAAATATGGTGGGACGGGGACACATACCCCGTCCGGGGTATGATACCCCGTCCAGTAAATATGGTGGGAAATTTAATGCTGGCAGGGTACTTTTAGGATTAGTTAGTATATTAATAGGTTTAGTTAGTATATTAATTAGGTTTAGTTAGTTTTATATTATTTAATTTAGTTAATTAATATAGTTTAATAGTTAATAAGTAATTAACTTTTTTTAATTTATTTGAAACGATCAGACGGGGTATGATACCCCGTCTCTCTAAAAAAATAGAAAAAATATAGCAAACGACGACTGCAGTGAACGATCGTATTTGCTATTACTGTAGCTGCCATATTATAGCAAATGAGAAAAACGACTGTAGATGCTCTTATGTGATGTATATGCAAACACCGATTTTTAAGAGACTAATATGAAAATATGATATTTATGGGTGCCTATCTGCAAAAGTCCCTAAAAAGTTAGGAGACAGTCAGTATATAATATTATTATTCCTTGAAACTAATTAAATATTGGAGCCTAAAGGTGGTTATGCCTACAATACCTGTTAATGATTATATTAACATTTGGGGCATTAAAAAGTGGGGTTTGTGAATTTGAGAGTGTACTTTTTAAATTGACCTAGGTATTTGTTTAGTGTTGCTTAATTAGTTTGTTGTGCGAGAATAATTGGGTTTTCGATCTATTTGAGCACAAGGGATGTTCCCTTGAGTTCACAAAATTATTGGGCCTGTCTAACTAGATTTTTTCATTAATCAGTGTTTCTCTTTCCAAAATGTATATATTTAAATTATTTTTGGATAAATAATCTCTAATATTATAATGGGCGAAGGTATTAGTGTCATTTGTAAATCTACCAACATGTGCATTGCACGGCAGGTTCGAGTCCCTCACTATCTCAGATTTTTTATTTTAATTTTTTAAAAAATATATTAAATGTGCGTCACACATGTAAATTACTATCTATTTATTTATTTATCTTTCTATTTATGAATAATATAATATATAATCTCCAATATTATAATGGGAGAAGGCCCCACTGTCATTTGTAAATCTATCAACTCATGTAATACATGTACATAACTAATATGAAAGAGGTTTCAGGTTCGAGTCCTCACTACGTCAGAGTTTTTATTTTTTAAAAAGACTATATTTATTAAGACGTGCATTATCCGTACTAGCTAAAGTGTAATTATATGTTTCCCTAAAGAGAGGATACTGAAATCTAATTCTAATGTTATAATGGGGACGGGGTTGTCATTTGTTGAATGCATACTTTGTGTATAATTAATATAAAATATGTCTTAAATTCAGGACCAGATCGGAATTTTTACCTTGGAATATATATATTTATTAAGACTTTTATCACACGCTTAAATTACTAGTATAAAGTAGCTGCAAAATATATTAGGAATAACAAGAAGACTTGTATAAAAATTGAAAAAAATAAGGATAACCCATTGGTCTATGCTGAATTAGAAACCATGGAGACTAAAAAGTACTGAAAAAGTGACGAGAGTAACAGCGAGCACAAGAATTCTATGAAATTAATCAGCAGAAGCCTAGCAGTGTTGGAGGTTCTGCCCGTTTATACTTCTTCTGTGCTCCGATCGGGGTTGGCGATGAGCCTCTCACGACGGTCCTTCCGGCTTTTCGATTGTTGTGGGCGGGGGGATGGCTTGCCGGTTTTCTTGCAGCTTGGCTGATGGTTTTCTGCGTTTCCTTGCTGACCATCTGCTTGTGTCGCCTTTTGTTACATCTCTGATTGTTATCTTGTTTTTGGCTTATCTGATGTCTTTCTGCTATATTTTATTATTCCCTAGTTTTACTACTTGGAAAATTGATCTTTGTATGCTACTCTTAATTAATTGCTATTTATTTTTAGGGCTGGAGCCGTAAGGCTCTTCCGGTCGTTTCAAAAAAAATCAGCAGAAGCCTAGCTATTCTCTTCAAAACCTTCCCACCTAGCTAGCTGCTTGTCTTCCTCTTAATTAGTTACTGCATGCTTGTCAACAAGAACAATGGCATGACAAAAAAATTAGCACGAACAGTGCCAAGTGAAAGTCGACGCAAATTGTTCCTAGGTAAACTCGTGATAAGCATACAATAAACTCTACCGTCATAAGATATAGAAAGAAAGACATTTAATTCACTAATTTTCAGCATACACGATATATAAGAGCATCCACAATGGTGTTTCTCATTTTTGAGAAAATGACATCTACAGTAATAAGAAATTGGGATTATGTCTGTAGTGGTGGTTTGCTAAAATTTTGCTAAAATTTGAGAAAGACGATACATGTTGTTTCGTCCCGTTTTTTTCTTCTTCTTTCCAGTTAATTAATTAATGATTAGATATTAAAATAGGTTAATTATATAAATTAAATAATAAAATATAACCTAAAACCTACTTAATTATACACTAAACCTACTTTTACACTAACCTAATTCTCCATATATGCTGGACGGGACATGTTGTCTCGTCCAAACAAAAAATGCTTGAAACGGGACAACATGTCTAGTTTCAGCATTTTTTTATATTTTTTTTCCATCATTTTAAAAAAAAATCTGTCACACAACCCGTTTCAAGCAAATTTTTTTTTCACCAGACGGTACATGTTGTACCGTCTAATCATTAAAAAAAAAAATTGTCAGACGAAACAACATGTCGCGTCTGATTCCATTAAAAAGTTAAAAATAATTGGGACGGACCATGTTGTCCGTCCCCTATAATTTGAGAATTGCAATTTCATTTCTAAAAAATGAGAAGCGACTGTAGCGAATTTGCCATTTTATAAAAAAATAGCAAACGACTGCAGCACCTTATTTCTCAAAAAATGAGAAATTGGAAAATATAGAAAGCGATTGTGGATGCTCTAAGAAGACTAGATTTGCCCTGTGGGCATGTGCCTACGGCACGTCTTCAGAACAATACAACATATGAAAGTCTTGTAAACAGTAAAACAACAATTATGTAGCTCAAGTTTGAATAGTAAAACAATAATTAATTGTTAATAAAGTTCATATTTTCATTAGTATATATTGAAAAATAATTATAAATGGGGGTGTAAAATCTAACTTCTTAGAACTTTGAGTGTGGAAATGATGAAATTTAACTGTTGATGAGATATTTGCTATTTTTAATGTAACATGAGTAATAAAAAAATGTATAAAAAATCTGATAATTTACAAACTTGAAATCTGAAAATATAAATTTCTAAGTAAAGAGAGGGAGAGAAAGAGAGAGAGAGAGAGATAAATAAATAAATAAAGGTGTTGTTTTGGGATTTGAATTTGAGTTTTGGGGGGAACTTTTAGGCGGAAAAATATGTTTTGACAGATTAGATGTGGACCATTGATTTCAACCCTACTAAATGTGAGCCACTTGATAGCCTTCTTTGTGTTTTATTATATAGATGATTAACACATATTGCAATATACATCTAAGAATTAAAACTAATAAAAGAATGACTCTACTTTATAATAGCTTTGAACTTCCCAAATTTAGGATTCCAATAATTAGAATTGTTGCACATGTATTGCATATGCAAAATTTGAAATATGCATACATTAATTTATATCAAGTCGTTTTAGACTAAGTGATTCTTTTTAGCTCATATGGTAAGTATACCTCGTTATTGATAGAAGAATTCGCGTGTGTGTGTATTCGTGCGTGTGTGTGGGAGAAAATTTGTCTCATACAAAGTGATTTTATTCACTTTGTGGGGCCCTTATGGAAGATCCACTCCATCCATTATGTTTATCCTACTAATGGATGTATATGTAGAAAAATACAAGTAGCTTGGAGGTCATTCAGTCATGTATCATGTGGGTCCAATTTGTGGTTCAATTTATATTACTGTTGAAATCGTTCGTTTTTCAAATACATGATGCATTGATGAATGATCTCCAAACAATTTGATTTTTTCTACACATATATATATTAGCATGAAAAACATGTTGGATGAAGTGGATCTTCCATAAGGGCTCCACCAAGTGAGTATAATCACTTTATATAAGGAAAATTTCCTCATACTCTATATAAGGCTCACTTCTCTCTCTCTCTCTTTCTATCTATCTATCTATCTATATATATATATATATATATATATATATATATATATATATATATATATATATATATATATATATATATATAGTCTTTTACCGTTACAAACGGGTCTGTGTGCACGGACCCGTGCGAACTTTAATCTGGACCGTTGGATCTGTGATCCAACGGCCAATATTTTTTTTAATGATATTCTGCATTAGCCCGTCATTTCCAACGACGGGTTAAGGCTAAATTTTATTAAAAAATATAGCCTTAACCCGTCATTCCCAACGACGGGTTAAGGCACTCTAAATTCATTTAGATCTGCATACAGATCAGCTTTTTCGACGATTCTCTCTCTCGCTCTTTCTTTTTTCTTCGACGGACCCACAGCCAGAAAAACCCTAATCCTTAATCTAAATCCAAATTAGCCCTCCTCCGTCCGCTCCCCCTCCTCTCTCCGAATATCTACTCCAAACTTTGAAACCCAACTCTCTCAATCCCTCTTCGAAACCAAATCGAAACCCTAGTTCTGCCCCAAATTATTTAAAAAGTGGGGAAAAATTTATTTGGCTTAGTAATTTGTAGATGGAGAATTGGGAAGACTTTTAGTATATTCAATTGCCGAAAATTATTGTTTGCCTTAGTAATTTGTAAAACTAGAATTGTATATACGAAATTATTTAGAAACTTTTCAGTGCGGTTATGATTGAAAATCCTGCAAACGTCCGTAAAAAAATATGAAATTTTGCGAGTAGGTTGGTTTCACGTAGTACAAGCCACCCCAAGTTGTAGAATTGAGTTTCGACTCACGGTTCGAGAGATACGGCCGCGTATCGCTTTTGGTTGAAAAAAACCAAGTAAAGCGGTACACAGCCGTATCTCGCAAACCGTGACTCGAAACTCGCTTCTACAAGTTCGGGTGGCCTGCGCTACGTGAATTCGACCAAGTTAGGAAGTTTTATAAATTTTGGATGTCGCTTGTGCGGTTTTCTCACGTTCATCGCATTAGAAGTTTGTGACTTAGATTTTTTAAGTGCGGTTAGATTAGAAAACTCTTCAAACGATATCTAAAAAATTTGAAACTTTGCGAGTAGGATGATCTCATGTAGCACAAGCAACCCGAACTTGCATAAGTTAATTTCGACTCACGGTTAGAGAAATACGACCGTGTATCGCTTTCGGTTGAAAAAAACCTAAATAAAGTGATACACGGTCGTATCTCTCTAACCGTGCATCGAAACTCACTTGTACAAGTTGGGGTGGCTTGCGCTACGTTAATTCAAGCAAGGTACAAAGTTTTATTAATTTTGGATGCCGTTTGTGCGGTTTTGTCACGTTCCTCGCATTAGAAGTTAGTGACTTAGAATTTTTTAAGTGCGGTTAGGTTAGAAAACACTTCAAACGACCTCTAAAAAATACCAAAATTTGCGAGTAGGATGATCTGATGTAGCACAAGCAATCTGCACTTGTATAAGTCAATTTCGACTCACGGTTAGAGAGATACGGCCGTGTATCGCTTTCGGTTAAAAAACCTAAATAAAGTGATACACGGTCGTATCTCTCGAACCATTAGTCGAAACTCACTTGTACAAGTTGTGGTGGCTTGCGCTACGTGAATTCAAGCAAGGTGCAAAGTTTTATTAATTTTTGGTACCGTTTGTGCGGTTTTGTCACGTTCCTCGCATTAGAAGTTAGTGACTTAGAATTTTTTAAGTGCGGTTAGATTAGAAAACCCTACAAATAACCTCAAAAAAATACGAAACTTTGCGAGTAGGATGATCTCATGTAGCACAAGCAACCCCAATTTGTAGAAGTGAGTTTCGATTAACGGTCCGAGAGATACAATTGTGTGTCGCTTTTGGTTATAAAAACACCAAATACAACGGTTTAGTAGCCCTAACTGTTCTCCTTTTCACAGTTTCTTAGGTATGGACAGTTTTGAAGGAGGTTCTGTTGCCGGAGAGAAATTTGTTCGTGCACAACAAATTAACGAGTTTCTTCCTCATGTTGACGAGCACTTAAAATCAAAGATTGGTATGACATTTCCAACTCCAGAGGAAGCGAAAAATTTTATTCATCATATTGCAAATGTGCGGGATTCTCTATGAATAAGGGTGAAATAAATATAAGA
Organism: Hemerocallis citrina; assembly: GCA_017893485.1. NCBI lineage: Eukaryota > Viridiplantae > Streptophyta > Magnoliopsida > Asparagales > Asphodelaceae > Hemerocallis > Hemerocallis citrina. Next base: position 113,549,261 of record CM030362.1, read on the forward strand.
GAAACGATGTAGTGGATAAATTATATGTTTGTAATAAAGCCGTGGAGTCACCGAATAATCAGAATGAAGCTAGACGAGGAACAACTTCTAGAACGGGTTGCAAAGCTTTCATTCGTGTCAAACTAAACCCATAGAGTAATTCAGAAAGTAATTCGTGGATTCTTTATTCATTTAATGAAGCATACAATCACGAATTTACTTCACCCGGTAGACGTCACTTGTTACCTCGAAACTGTGAATTGACAAATACAGATAAAAAAGTAATTGGTCAACTTATCGAAGCTAATGTCCCTGTATGCAAACAAATGCTATTCTTCGAAGGTGCAAGTGGAGGTAATGAAAAAATTGGTTTCACTGAAACCGATGTCAGAAATCTCAGGAGAGACGAGATGGAAGGTTTAAAAGAACACGACGGGCAAATGCTACTTGAGTTCTTTGAATCTAAAAGGAGACCGATCCTTTATTCTATTTTGATTACCAATGTGATCCCGAATGGCGATTGTCACATTGTGTCTGGGTGGATGGTATCGCTAGAAAGAATTACGAAGTATTTGGGGATATTCTCTGTTTTGATGCTACCTACAACACAAATCGGTACGGGATATTGTTCATACCATTTGTTGGATTCAACCATCATTGACAATCAATATTCCTAGGTTGTGGGTTTATCCCAAATGAGAAGGCATCCTCATTTGAGTGGTTTTTTGAAAAGTGGCGATGAGCAATGACTCACGATCCGATGAATATCGTGACAGATGAGGATCATGGAATAACTTCTGCAGTTTCTAAAGTTTTTCCAACCACGTCACATAGATATTGCATTTGGCATATTTTGGATAAGTAAACGCATGAAGTGCGTATGCCGAATAACGTTGACGAGTTCAGGGATCTTCTGAAGACTATCATTTATACAGCGAAATTTAAAACAGAATTTGAACAGAAGTGAAAAAATTTGATTTTCCAGTACAAACTTGAGAATAACAAATGGTTGAAGGAAAAATTTGAGATCCGCGAGAAATGGGCTCCCGTGTACGCAAGACTCATTTTGGGGTGACATGTTGAGTACCCAACGTAGCGAATCACTACATTCATCCTTGAAGCACTGATGAACTCAAGAATATTCACATTTAGGAGCAATAATCTTATTGCATTTGGACATTTAAATGCTCTATATGTGGTATTTTGCCCTTCTTTCCTTCTTTTCCATAGGAAACAACCAAAAACAGCAAAACGAAGCAGATTCCAGACTAATACAGACTGAGAGGATGATATATAGGGAACAACAGAGATCAGTCAACTGGTTCTTTAAACAGGCGACTGGACAGAGTGTTTGATGGGGCTCGGCACAGTCGACTGCTTCCCAAGACAGTCAACTGGTCGTCGGCTGAGTCAGAAGATAAGAACATATGAAGATGCATCCTCATCCAAACCCAGGTCGTCTGCATGTAACAACTCGTCATTAATTAAGAAGGTGGACTCAGTCTTATGCGTTAAAAGATAAGAAATCAGGAACGCTGCAAATAAGGAAGGAAAGAAGAAAAGAGAAAGATATAAAACGCAGATCAAATAAGGGAGGAATTAAATAAAAAGAAGAGGACCTTTCTATAAAAGAAAAATGCAAACCCTAATTCTCTAGCCGTGTTCTATAAATATCAACCAAGAGGTATTAAGAGAGGAGGCTGGACCGACCGAGAATCAAGAACTGACCATCGACAGCAAGCATCAAGAAGGAGAACAAGTCGACTGCTGATTGGGCTCAATTTCAACACCATACAAATCAGTGTTCTTCTGTTCTTCCTTTGAGTCTTATTTCTATTGTAGTCATGAATTCTATTTTATCTATCAATAAAAATTTAATTATGTGGAACTAATTTCATAGTTGGGTAGATTGAAACCTTAGTTATGTAATGCTTCTATTCTTCTGAATGCTATTCTGCTACTTATTGATTAAACCTGAGAGTATTGGTATAGAATTATAATAATCAAACTTCAGAATTCTAAGGGCAGTCGACTGAGGTGACAGCAAGTCGACTGACATATAGAATCTGAGTTTATCAAGTTTGTGTATTATGAATCTGAATCTGTTATATGAGCATATTGAGACGACCCGTATCTCGTGCTCATAACTTGTAACACAGGAGTCCTTAGGGGTTCTTGGTTTAATCAACTTGAGGGATCTAGATCTGATACCAATTTCTAGAACTTTGAGTGTTTGTTCGTTTCCATTGTTCTTATGTTTTCTTTAAGTGCAACTTAGTAGATACCATGCTAAATACTTAAGGAAAGAAACGAATTAGAGTAGATACCATGCCTAATTCTTGGCTAGGGAAACAATACTTTAAGGAGTAGATACCATGCCCTTAGAGGAACAAACATGAGTAATTAGAATAGTAGGTGCCTTAGCATTACTGACTATAGGTGGAAATCAATGCCCAACTACTTTAATAGATATTCGTGACTCAAATTGTGATGCTATTTAATTTAGATTTTTATCCTTTCATTTCCTTAGACTTTTAGATCAACACTTTAAGATTCTATATTCTATTTTATTGATTAGTGAGTTAAGTACTACAATCTCTGTGGGATCGACCCTTGCTCTTCACTACGCTTCTATAAACGATTCGTACACTTGCGAGGTTTTTAATTTGTGTCTAGTTTATCTATTTATTTAGGTAGCTGGATTGCACAACAAGTTTTTGGCGCCGTTGCCGGGGATTGTTTAGTATTTTAACTTACAAATCAGTTAAATTCTTTTTCTTTATTTTATTTCTTCGTTTCCTTTTCCTATAATTTTCTTTTTACTCTCTGCACATACAGGTTCAGACCAGTCGACTGTCTCCAAGGACCAGTCGACTGTACATCGAATTTTTCCAAAAGCAACAATGGGGGAGAAAGCACCAAATCGAGTACCAATGCAAGACAAATTCATTCCAAAGAATATTGAGCAACCTTCTTGCATAGCTTTTCAACCTAATGTCACAGGGAATATGTATCTATCACCTCAATTACTCAGCATGGTTCCCCACTTCAGTGGCAGACTAGACGAGGATCCGCATCTACATTTGCAAGATTTCTTTGATCTTTGCAGAACACAAAGCGTCCAAGGGCTTACCCCTGAACAAATCAGGTTAATCTTGTTCCTATTTTCTTTAAAACTTAATGCTAAATTGTGGTATAATTCTTTGGAACCAGGATCAATTCAGTCATGGGAGCAATTGGCAACAAAATTCTTGAAAGAATTCTTTCCAGCCCAGAAAACCAAACTACTAAAAAGGGAAATTCTACTCTTCCAACAAAAAGATGGCGATTTGTTCTTCGAGGCATGGGAGGACTTCAAGAACAAGCTTCTCAAGTGTCCTATGCACAACATACCTAAGGATGATCAGGTACAAGCATTTTATGAGGGTTTAAATGACACTAACAGAGCAATTGTAGATTCAGCTTGCAATGGAATCTTAATGAGGAAAAGTGGTGAGGAGGCCATCGAGCTATTTGAAGAACTCAGCGAGAACTCACCACAACCTCAACAAGAAGAGGCATTTCGAAAAAACAGGGAGTCTACGAAATTTCTAGCAATGATAGCATGCAATTAGAAATGGAGATTATGAACAAAAAGATTGATATGCTTGTGAATACAATTTCAACGTTGGGTGGCGTAAAAAACCAACCAAAAGAAATTTGTGCAATTTGTTCTCATTCCGATCATACAACTAATACATGTCCCATGTCTTCTTTCACAGATCAGGAGCACACAAACTACATAGGACAGGGAATGTACCCACCCCAGAACAACACTTTTTCAAACATGTATAACCCAGGGTGGCAAAACCATCAAAATTTTTTATGGAGCAATAATCAAAACCATCCAAGAAATCAATTTGCACAAGGGCATGTGCAGCAACTCCAGATTGGAAATGAGTTTAATCAGCCAGTGCAAGAACAGAAGAAGTTGGATTTCGAATCCACCGTTCTTCAATTACTCCAACAGCAACAACAAACAAACAACCAACAAGGGCAGGCCATTCAGAAATTGGAAAATCAAATTGGTCAAATTGCTAAGGAGTTAAATGAAAGAAAGGCAGGAGAACTCCCACAAAAAACCATACCAAACCCTAGAGGACAAGAACAGTTCCAATCGGTGACAGCACTAGAGGACGATATTGAGTTTAAAATGTTTGATGCACCAAAAGTACCACACGATGATCATGAATGTTATAATGTTGATGTGGTTCAAACATTTCAGGAACATAGTGTTGATCCATTACAAGCAACAATTACACAATCTCTAATATTATCTCATGTTGAACAGGAATACGATGACTGGAGGATTGCAGAGACAGTACATCACCTTGAAACTCCAAAGTCATATTCAGATCAGTCGACTGGTGCATGTAGTAAGTCGACTGCTACCAGGACACCAGACGTGGAACTGAAGCCGCTGCCTGAACATTTGACGCATGCATATTTGGGGGAAAACCAGCCATTACCTGTGACAGTTACTAACCTAAGGATGCAGGAAGAAGAGAAGCTGCAGGGAGTCTTGCAGGAGCACAATGGTGCATTAAGGTGGACCATTGCTGATAAACTAATGTCGAGATGGTACGGGCCATAAATTGTTGCAAAGGTTTCCCCCACATGGAGCGTTGGAGAATAATCAAACGTTCAAAGAGAATGGGCAGAGGGGGAAACCTTATAATAAGATGAGTTGTGAGCCGCGAGCCATTCAATACATTGCACAACTCATCGAGTCTAGCTGAAGACAACAAACACAGCGCTTATTGGGAGGCAACCCAATTTTTCAGGAGAGTACTTACACTCTCTTCCTTTATTCATTTATTTAGTTATTCCTTTATTTCTTTATTTTATTTTTCCTTCAAACTGGGTGGTAACACATGCCTATTTTAAGTTTTTGCGCGAACATTGAGGACAATATTCCATCTAAGTTTGGGGGTATTAGTGAGTTACATTTGGAGTCTTTCGATTTTTTTTTTAGGATAAACAAATTCTTATAAAGTAAGAGTAAGGATACTTATTTACTTTAGGATTGTTGAGTTTCATAATTCCTTACAAAATTATATGAGTCATGCGATTATACATAAAAAAACAAATGTGATGCTTTTTCTAGTGATTATTCCCTTTGATCTAGTCCTAAACAGAGTTTAAGTAAATAGAAATATATATATATATATATATATATATATATATATATATATATATATATGAATAAAGTCAATCTACTCCAATGTATTGAGTTGCTTAGTAACTAGGGGTATTCATCACCAATGTTTACCTTTACGTCAAACGGCAACTTGAAATATGAGTATGCAAAGCACTTAAAGTTTGTGACTTGTTGAGTAACCGGATGGATTCATCACAAATGTCTTGCACTCGCGTCAAAAGGCAAGTGACAACTTAGAAAAGAGACTTAAAAAATTTAAAAATAAAAAAAAAAAAAAAAAAAAACTCTAGTTTGCTACTCGGTTTGTAGTAGAGAAAAGGGATAATCATAGATTGGGTAGTTGCATACTATAACTATAATTAATTGCATGGCAAGTGTGGTTGAGTTTGGAGTTATGAACAGACAATTGCACTAGAGAAAGTGGGTATACTTGTTTTTACTTTACTTGCAAATTGTTTATAATTTTGATTGCAAAATTTTGATGCTTGCACAATGAGACATTTTCTTGGAATGATGGGTTGAGACTATTATTTTTTCCCTTGTTCATAATTTCACTTTTTGCTTGAGGACAAGCAAAAACTAAGTTTGGGGGTATTTGATGAACTCAAGAATATTCACATTTAGGAGCAATAATCTTATTGCAATTGGACATTTAAATGCTCTATATGTGGTATTTTACCCTTCTTTCCTTCTTTTCCATAGGAAACAACCAAAAGCAGCAAAACGAAGCAGATTCCAGACTAATACAGACTGAGAGGATGATATACAGGGAACAGCAGAGATCAGTCGACTGGTTCTTTAAACAGGCGACTGGACAGAGAGTTTGATGGGGCTCGGCACAGTCGACTGCTTCCCAAGACAGTCGACTGGTCATCGGCTGAGTCAGAAGATAAGAACATATGAAGATGCATCCTCATCCAAACCCAGGTCGTCTGCATGTAACAACTCGTCATTAATTAAGAAGGTGGACTCAGTCTTATGCGTTAAGATAAGAAATCAGGAACGCTGCAAATAAGGAAGGAAAGAAGAAAAGAGAAAGATATAAAACGCAGATCAAATAAGGAAGGAATTAAATAAAAAGAAGAGGACCTTTCTATGAAAGAAAAATGCAAACCCTAATTCTCTAGCCGTGTTCTATAAATATCAACCAAGAGGTATTAAGAGAGGAGGCTGGACCGACCGAGAATCAAGAACTGACCATCGACAGCAAGCATCAAGAAGGAGAACAAGTCGACTGCTGATTGGGCTCAATTTCAACACCATACAAATCAGTGTTCTTCTGTTCTTCCTTTGAGTCTTATTTCTATTGTAGTCATGAATTCTATTTTATCTATCAATAAAAATTTAATTATGTGGAACTAATTTCATAGTTGGGTAGATTGAAACCTTAGTTATGTAATGCTTCTATTCTTCTGAATGCTATTCTGCTACTTATTGATTAAACCTGAGAGTATTGGTATAGAATTATAATAATCAAACTTGTTCAGAATTCTATGGGCAGTCGACTGAGGTGACAACAAGTCGACTGACATATAGAATCTGAGTTTATCAAGTTTGAGTATTATGAATCTGAATCTGTTATATGAGCATATTGAGACGACCCGTATCTCGTGCTCATAACTTGTAACACAGGAGTCCTTAGGGGTTCTTGGTTTAATCAACTTGTGGGATCTAGATCTGATACCAATTTCTAGAACTTTGAGTATTTGTTCGTTTCCATTGTTCTTATGTTTTCTTTAAGTGCAACTTAGTAGATACCATGCTAAATACTTAAGGAAAGAAACGAATTAGAGTAGATACCATGCCTAATTCTTGGCTAGGGAAACAATACTTTAAGGAGTAGATACCATGCCCTTAGAGGAACAAACATGAGTAATTAGAATAGTAGGTGCCTTAGCATTACTGACTATAGGTGGAAATCAATGCCCAACTACTTTAATAGATATTCGTGACTCAAATTGTGATGCTATTTAATTTAGATTTTTATCCTTTCATTTCCTTAGACTTTTAGAACAACACTTTAAGATCCTATATTCTATTTTATTGATTAGTGAGTTGAGTACTACAATCTCTGTGGGATCGACCCTTGCTCTTCACTACGCTTCTATAAACGATTCGTACACTTGCGAGGTTTTTAATTTTTGTCTAGTTTATCTATTTATTTAGGTAGCTGGATTGCACAACAAGCACCATACTCATAAGAAGTACTCATTACATGAATTTACCGTCATCTTTGACTGAGTCTTAGTAAAACAAAGACACGATGAACTTAAAAAAACACATCGTAATCGTGAGGAGAGGCCAAAATTGAAGACCGAATGGGCGTTGGAGTCACAAATGGCGGGAACATACATACTGAAGATTTTCTACAAATTCATACAAGAAGTTATAAAAAGCTTATTACTTAATGTGAGTTTAATTGCGAGTATGGATACACCGGATAATGCAGCTTATTCTGTAACCGTTTGTAGAAATTCAGAACTGGGGAGGGTGATTTTTTATTTTAAATTCAGTCAAATTGCTAAATGCTCTTGTGCTATGTATGACTTCTTAGACATTCCCTGCAAACATCTATTGGCAGTTATTCGGTTCACAGATCACACCGCACTACCCGAGCAATATATTTGTAGGCGATGGACCAGGTATCAACTGAGAAGAAGCAGTATACCGGTTCCCAATAGTATGGGCAATAATTTTACCTCTCGTTATTGTGAACTGACTATGCACTCAAGACATTTGGTCGATCTTGGTTGTTTTTCAGAGCGAGGGTACAAGTACATGCTCGACCACATGCTCAAGGGAATCGAAGGCTTTGCTCACATTGAATCAAGGAATAGCATACCACACAAAGGTAGCGCATAACCTGAGAGTGGTGGACATGCACATGCACATGCACATGTAGGGGATCCCGTGTAGTGCACCACAAAGGGGAGGCCTAAAGAGAAAAGGTTGAAGTCTATTAGAGAATGCCAAAAAACGAAGAGGCCAAGACTTTGCAGGACATGCCTTCGTGTCGTATGTCACGATTCACGAAATTGCCCAAAAAATATAGCAAGATAATATATCATAGACTAAGTATTTGTTAATTGGACTCTATGAATCTAAACTTGTTGTAGTCGATACTAACCCGTTCTTCTCCCTTATTTAGTGGATCGGTAGGGTATGAAAAAGCTTCAAACGCTGGAGAGAGTGATGATGATGAAGGTGAAGGTTCGTGCTAAGGGGTTTTTCGTGTTATGTATGTCATATCAAACTTTAAAGATAAACACCGAATAATTGCTTACTTTTTTGTTTTGTTGTGAAGAGAATTATTAACTTCGACTCGATTATTAACTCAATTTTTTTATTTATTTTGGTGTAGGTCCGGAATGAAACAAAATCGCTGCCATGGAAAGAATCAATGCGTTGAAAAATTCCTTACTTTTGATTGTATATATGTGGTTAATTGAACGTATCTATTTGGTACAATTAAATTATTGGCATATTTAATCAGAGTGTAATCTCTATATGTGTGCATTTTGTATATTTGTGAACTACATATGTTGTTGTGGAATTTGATGTTGTAATTGGGTAGCGAATGTTTATTTATGTTGAAATTGGTGAATTTTGAAGATGTGTGCAATTTGGGCAACACGAACTATTTGTGAATTTTTTGGCAATCGAATTTTTTTGGATGCCGATGTGTACAGATTTATTATTTGTGTTGCAGATTGTGTATTCTGGATGCCGATGCCGATGTGTATAGATTTTTTGGATGCCGATGTGTACTTCATAACCAACAGACCAAGTATTGATTAAGTACTGCCAATTTCTCTCTACTTAACCCGTTATTGGGGATAACAGGTTAAGATCACTCAACCCGTTATCGTGAATAACGGGTTAAGGAGATAGATATTGGCAGTACTTAATCAATACTTGGTCTGTAGGGGATGAATTCCAGCCAATATTTCTCCACTTAACCCGTTATTGATGATGACGGGTTAAAATCACCTATCCCGTCATCGTTAATAACGGGTTAAGTAGAGAATTTTTACAGAACTTTCGTCTTTGTAGACTCTATGTGCTTTTGTTGATACATATATAACTTCACAAAATTTCTTCATTTACAACAACTTCTACAGATGATAATTTGTTCATTTAACAATTCACATCAATCTTGAGATACTTATAGTTTTGCAGTGTCTTCGCCTTTGTGGGACAACTCTTCAAATTTTTAAGATATAGTTCGGAAAATATAGAGATACGGGTTATATCTTATAACATTTTTTTACATCAAACATTACAACTGGCAAATACATGTTATTTGAACATACATAGAATGCATACAAAACTCAAGCGAATTGATATTACATAGTCATTCTTTGACAATCTCATCCAAATTTGAAATTAATTTAGTATACAAGTACATGCTGGGTTTCTTCTAAAAAAGGTAGGAAGGACTGCCGACTCTGCCTTTTTTTTTTTGAATGCATAAGTAGCAGTTATCCCCCTGCATACAATTTAGTTCACTACAATTACACAGAGGCAGCAATTCTCCGGTTCGTGGGATAGAGTAGTAGTGGGTGTAACCGTATATTCAAAGTACTTGACAATTTCTTGACACGCACTCCTCATATTCGTACTAATTGTTGCACGATTGTGAGGTGTGCATGCCAAGAGGTTGAAAAGTACCATGAATACATTGTGACACCCACCACTACTCCGTCCTACGAAACCAGAGAATTGTTGCACTTTGTGTAATAATAGGGAACGAATGTGTATGAAAGGAGGAAAATTGCTACTTATGCATACACTCAAAAAGCCCCAAAAAAGAAGACTAAGGGGAATGAAGGAAAAAAAAAAGGCAGAGTCATGAGTTCTTCCTAACCCTTAAGAGAAACCCAGCATGCACTTGTACACTAAAGTAGACATGCATATGTCTCTCTACTCCTGCATCTTCATCTTCTTTATGAAACAATCTTATGAAGAACATCAATTGAAGGAGACTCTCTTTGAACTTAGTTTTTTTTAGAACTCAAACTTCTTCCCCCTTTCAAGAAGAAAATATTATAATGAAGAGAAGAAGAATAGATTGGCTCCTCCTACATTTTTTGAAAAATGTTATTTGCAGTGTCTCCTCCCTCTTTTTTTTTCCTTTCTTCTCTTCATTGAACTCAAGAGGCATGAACTCAAGAGGCATAGTTATAGGGAAATGATGACTGAGGGGTGCAGGACAGCAAGCATACATCAAAATGCACACCAAACAAGAAGGCAAGAAAACAAGAAGAAAATGAAGACAAGAAGAAAATGGTGATACACTTCCAAATGTAGGGGATTTACATGCGGTGCCCACTAAATGAACACTCCATTCCTCGACATTGACTTACCAAAATCTGTCTGAGTGAAGGGAAAACTATGGAGAGAAAAAGAGCAAGGACGAAGTTATGGCCATGTTGTACATGTGGTTCCACATGTTGTATAGTAAAATCTAATAATAGGTCCATTATGGACTTGTTCTACATGTGGGGATCTACATGTGGTACCCACTAAATCAACACTCCATTCCTCGATATAGACTTACCAAAATCTTTCTGAGTGAAGGAAAAACTATGGAGAGAAAAAGAGCAAGGACGAAGTTATGGCCATGTTGTACATGTGGTTCCACATGTTGTATAGTAAAATCTAATAATAGGTCCATTATGGACTTGTTCTACATGTGTGGATCTACATGTGGTGCCCACTAAATCAACACTCCATTCCTCGACATAGACTTACCAAAATCTTTCTGAGTGAAGGAGAAACTATGGAGAGAAAAAGAGCAAGGACGAAGTTATGGCCATGTTGTACATGTGGTTCCACATGTTGTATAGTAAAATCTAATAATAGGTCCATTATGGACTTGTTCTATATATGGGGATCTACATGTGGTGCCCACTAAATCAATACTCCATTCCTCGGCATAGATTTACCAAAATCTTTCTGAGTAAAGGGAAAACTATGGAGAGAAAAAGAGCAAGGACCGAGCAAGAAAAAGTACGATTCTACTATTACATTTTACTCTACAAAGTGGGCACCATATGTACAACGCCACAATGCAGAACCCAATAATGTGGGGATTTGAACGAAGTTGTGAAAATCACATCAGATTATACTCCCTACATGTGGAACACCACATGTACAACCTCGCATGTAGAACCCAATAATGGAAAAAAATCAGTGCGTTTTAGATCGGAGAACTACAAATATTAACCTAATTAAATAAAACAGAAAAACAACCACTTAGGACTTATATTAAGCCTTACCCTAACCCCAACACATAACCCTACACTAACCCTTAACCCTAGCTTACCTTAACCCTAACCATACGCTGGTTATCAATTTTTTAAATATATTTTTGACCACTTTTAATGTTCAAGATTTTATATTGGTTAGTTACGTGACAATAAATGGAAATTATTAAAAATATAAACAATTTACAAGCATATGAATATCACTTTGCAGAGTTCAGGAGACAATGTTCACAAAGAGTGAAGAGAAAGTTGTAGAAAGCATAAAAATAACTTTCTAGTTAGCCCGTTATTGTGAATAACGGGTTAAGATCATTTAACCCGTTATTCACAATAACGGTTTCAGTAGAGATATTTTGGCAGAATTTCATCATCTACAGGCTTGAGATTAAAAATCTTCTGCCAAAATATCTCTACTTAACCCGTTATTGAGGATAACGGGTTAAGTGATTTTAACCCGTTATTCATAATAACGGGTTAAATAGAGATATTTTGACAGAACTTTATCATCTACAGACCTGAGATTGAAAATATTCTGCCAAAATATCTCTACTTAACCCGTTATTGAGAATAACGGGTTAAGTGATCTTAACCCGTTATTCACAATAACGGGTTAAGTAGAGATATTTTGAGAGAACTTGATCATCTACAGTCTTGAGATTAAAAATCTTCTGCCAATATATGTTTATTTAACCCGTTATTAAGGATAACGGGTTAAGTGATCTTAACCCGTTATTCACAATAACGGGTTAAGTAGAGATATTTTGGCAGAACTTCATCATCTACAGACCAAGTATTCAAAATCTTCTACCAATATATGTCTACTTAATCCGTTACTGTCGATGACGGGTTAGGTGTGGATAACCAGTCATCACCAATGACGGGTTAAGTAGACATATTTTGACAGAAAATCTGTACAGGTGTCTAGATGAAAATACAACTTCACAACAACAATTCATAGCACAAGTATTGAGAAACTCAGTTCACAACAATACAACAACATATATATATCATACCACAACAACTCAGAAATCCATGTTCGTAACAATATATATGATACGACAAAAAATATGACATTCATTAGCAAATACTCATCTCAACAATTCGTTCAACTACATTTCTGTAATTTTTTCAACTACCTATTACAACACATTCAGTACAAAAAAATTCATCTCAACAATGAAGTCGTGTACATGGATCGATTTAGCTATCTTCATGGTTGACTTTCGTGGATGCCCGGTATTTATCTACAACATTTATAAACATAGAAACAAACAGTAGTTCTTAGTTATTTGAATGAAATTAAATCATAAACCAAACAGTAAAATACCACTAACCAACCTATTGTTAGATACTACCTTTTACGACCACGCGGTTTGCGACCACTTGGTGTGAATTGATCGGGTGGGTTCCTCTTTCGTACAGGATTCCGTCGTCGACCTTCGGTCTCGGGAGATTGAGGGTCATCTTCCCACTGCTCCTCCTCATCTTCTTCAGGTGGTTGGTGTTGTTGAACCTGTTGTGGCTCGGTGATGCGAATTCTCGGCCTTGTCATGCTTTTTCGCCGAGGAAGTGCCACGTTGGATTTTAAATATGCATAAAGTTGTGGACCTTCACCAACCTCTTCGAGACTCCGGCGGCACGGCTTTAGAATCTCCCGCATGATTTTCTTAACGTTCTCGGGTACCTTACTCTTCAAGACGTGAGTAGCTACCCGAACGGTCTGCCATGTGTTTTCAAACTACATAAGGTTGAAAATTTCAATTTAAACAACATGTACAATAATTTATCATTCTATCCTTATATCTTAACAATACATGCATACTAAATGTATGAAATTGCGTAAAAAATTACTAATCAAGTTCCGATACGTCGACGCCTTTGGTTGATACATCGGCTGGGAAGAGGCATATGCGAGGGCTGGTTCTTCCTCGGCAGGGGGAATCGGAATCTGCACACCGGCTGGTACAGCGGCTTGTGGAGAAACATACAACCGTGTAATGCACCTGTACCACGTCATGTATACATGCTGGAACGAGCCATCAAACGGTATAGCGAAGTACATCATATTCGGTGTCATCTGATACCGCATGGTGTTCCAGTTTGCCACATGGACTCGGTAAAAATCAGCCCAATCAAAGTTGGGCACTCAACCGGTTCCTCTCACCTCGTGCAATTTTTTATCATAAGACCAGACTTCGAAAATCTTTTGCTGATATCCGAATTGCCGCATCACTCTGTCCGGGTACTGGAACTCAACAACAGAAAAATTGACAAGTGGTGCAGCCGTTAACCAAAGGGCACCGGCCAAACAAACCAGTGGAACCCTTTCCAACCTTGCGGGCGAGTACGGTTCCCAATTGACAAACTCGTCCCGCAAGTTATCTAACTCATCTCTATAATAGATCAGTGATTGTCATGGGTTATCGACCCACGTGCACCGTCCCGCCCAATATACCCCTAAAGGAGGTAACAACTCTACAGCTGGTGGGTCGGCCAACCAATCCGGCGTTGGTTCAATTATACGGGGACGTCCGATATGGATGCGTTCTCAACTCCAGATCTGCATAAGAACCATCGGGCTACCCATTTGTACGGCACCTAATGCACATGAGCACATATTCCTATATAGAGATGCCAATGCGGCACTGCACCAACTGAAACGGTCGGCAAAAGCAAAATTTTCCAACAAGCGTAAGTACATCGGCGGCATGCTCGCACCAGATGAGTTAGGGAAGATCACTCCCCCATCATGCTGAAAATATACGCACGGGCATAATAACGTATAGATTCATCGTCCGAATTCTCTGTCAAATATCAGTCGAATTGATATTTCAACCAACTAAGTAGAAGTGATTTCCCATCGAAGATTTCAGTCCAGAATTCAGCTTCTGCCTTATCTTTCGCATCGTCAATGGCTTGATCTAATAGATCGACATCATAATCATCAGGAGTATCTCTGAGGATTTCTCTTTCAACGTCCTCTTTTTTTGGGGCAATGACTCCTCAACATTGATACCGAGCAGATCACGAACAACTTCTACTCGGTCAAAATCCATGTTCCTCGTCACGATGACCCCATCTATTGGTAACCCAGTAATGATCGCTACATCTTGGAGAGTGACGGTCATCTCACCCACCGGCAGGTGGAATGTGTGGGTCTCCGGCATCCATCGTTCGACCAGAGCTGTAAGTAGAGGTCGGTCAAGCTTCACATCCCTTATAAAGCGAGCTCCGTAGAAACCGGCTTCAACTAAGAACGAAGTGATACGGGGGTCGAATGCAAGAAGTTCGTGCTTCTGGAAGTTGCACTTCTTTGCGGACCCAGTCCACACGGATTCCGATCGGTGTCTGGATTGCAATGAAAGTAAGCTGGAGTCCACTGGTCTAGGAGGAGCAATGAAAAACTCATATTCGTATTTAATACCGATAATAATAATCAATCTTACCTCCATCATAGGTTTGCCACTAGTGCTACCAGAAGGGCTTTTCGGTCACATTGTTCTAGCCATTTATCTGTGAATGAAAAATTTAAGATGAGTTGATACGGTTACATCCATTTATCTATCAGCAATAAACAAAGCGAAAATGTGGAAAAAAAGCACAAAACATAACGAAAAATAGCAACACTATGCAACTTGGTTGAATTCACATAGCGCAAGCCACCCGAACTTGTAGAAACGAGTTTCGAGTCACGGTTTACGAGATACGGACGTGTACCACTTTATCGATTTTTTTCAAACAAAAGCGATAAGCGGCCGTATCTCTTGAACCGTGAGTCGAAACTCACTTCTGCAAGTTGGATTGGCTTCTCATAGGTGACACCAACCAAATTGCAAAGTTTCGAATTCTTTCGACGTGGTTTGAAGGGTAATCTACTCTAACCGCAGTGAAAAAGTTCTAACTCATTTACTTATAAGAAGATAAACTTGAGAAAACTACACAAACGGCGTCCAAAATTTATAAAACCTTGTAACTTGGTCGAATTCACGTAAGGCAAGCCACCCGAACTTGTAGAAGCGAGTTTCGAGTCATGGTTTGCGAGATACGGCTGTGTACCGCTTTATTGGTTTTTTTTTAACCAAAAGCGATACGCAGCCGTTTCTCTCGAACCGTGAGTCAAAACTCACTTCTGCAAGTTGGGTAGGCTTTTCATATGGGACACCAACCAACTCGCAAAGTTTCGTATTTTTTGGAGGTCGTTTGAAGGGTAATCTAGTCTAACCGCAGTGAAAAAGTTCTAACTCATTTACTTATAAAAAGATAAACGTGAGAAAACCGCACAAGTGACATTCAAAATTTATAAAACTTCCCAACTTGGTTGAATTCACGTAGCGCAGGCCACCCGAACTTGTAGAAACGAGTTTCGAGTCACGGTTTGCGAGATACGGCCGTGTACCGCTTTACTTGGTTTTTTTCAACCAAAAGCGATATGCGGCCGTATCTCTCGAACCGTGAGTCAAAACTCACTTCTACAACTTGGGGTGGCTTGTACTATGTGAGACCAACCTACTCGCAAAGTTTCGTAATTTTTTACGGTCGTTTGCAGGGTTTTCAACCATAACTGCACTGAAAAGTTTCTAAATAATTTCGTATATACAATTCTCGTTTTACAAATTACTAAGGCAAACAATAATTTTCGGCAATTGAATATACTAAAAGTCTTCCTAATTCTCTATCTACAAATTACTAAGCCAAATAAATTTTTTCCCACTTTCTAAATAATTTAGTATACACAAATTGAAAAATAAACACAAAGATATCTACTGAGGTGAAGAAATAGTCAATACCATACCAAATAAGTCCGAATTAAGCCAAAAATTCAATTTGGGGCAGAACCAGGGTTTCGATTTGGTTTCGAAGAGGGGTTGAGAGAGTTGGGTTTCACAGTTTGGAGTAGATATTGGGAGAGATGCGGGGGATTGGACGGAGGAGGCCTAATTTGTGTTTAGATTAAGGATTTGGGTTTTTCTGGCTGTGGGTTCGTCAAAGAAAAAAGAAAGAGAGAGAGAGAGAGAATCGTCGAAGAAGATGATCTGTATGCAGATCTAAATGAATTTAGAGTGCCTTAACTCGTCGTTGGGAATGACGAGTTAAGGCTATATTTTTTTAAATAAAATTTAGCCTTAACCCGTCGTTGGGAATGACGGACTAAGGCAGAATATCATAAAAAAATATATGGGCCGTTGGATCAAAGATCCAACGGTCCCGATTAAAGTTCGCACGGGTCTGTGCACACAGACCCGTTTGCAATGGAAGAAGACTCATATATATATATATATATATATATATATATATATATATATATATGGCCATCTTCCGTTGCAAATGCTACTGTAGCGTTTGCAAACGTGCACACCACTTAACCCGTCATTGAGGATGACGGGTTAAGGCAAAACACATAACCCGTCATCGGATGACGGGCCGATGACGGGTTATGTGTTTTGCCTTAACCCGTAATTCCCAATGACGGGATAAGTGGTGTGCACGCGTTTGCACGATATTTGCGTTTGCAACGGAAGATGGCCTATATATATATATCTGTTATTCTACATAATTTCTGTAAATATTTTCAAATGGTCTTGTTCCTTTTCTTTTTTAATTTTTAAAATCTGTCAAATTGTTGAATATTTGTGATGGCCATGCAATTATAGACCTTTAATTTTATTTATTTATTTATTTATTTTTTAACAGAACATCATGTGATAAGATAGGGATATATCTATATCTTGTATTGGAAGGTTAGTGATATATATATGTCTACATTGAGATGAGGGGGCAAGTTGGCATGCATGTGTTTAGAAGCTGTCATGATCTAGCTAGGGTTCTCTTGTTGATTTGGATGGCTTGAAGTAGATGCCCAAATTAAACCGTGGGCTCACGCTATTTGTTCCCGTGACCCCAAGAGTGAGTTGTGGATCTCTCTTTCGTACCATTATTTCTATATATATTAATTAGTTCCATTCTAATTTTTGTGTATGTGTTTTGAAACTACTTAGTTAGATGAAAAGGACCCCTTGTTTTGCTTCATATAGGTGTCATATATTCGGCAGTTTGGCATAGCATTGTTCCTAAAGTTAATATTAAAGTAATGGATGTAGTTTGTCCTTGTAGATTTTAGGGTTTTCATCCCTCTCCATTTTTCATGGTATTCCTCGTTCATCTATTATTTATGGTTATGTAGAGATAGAGGTGTAAAAGATTATGCCACTACATGAAATTTTCGAAACTATGGTCAAAGGTTTTTATATTTGTATTCTAACATACTTCTCTTGCAGGTTGAAGGATGGCCATCTTTGTTAGTCGAAGCATGACTGTTTTTTTTTTTAAGGAAAATATGAAATATGACCACCATATTTTATTAATAAGAATTAATAAAACAAACTCAGAGTACTGAGCGAAGTACAAGGTCCTACAACACAACAAAAGCACATAAATCCAACCCAAATATGGGAGGTGGGGCAAAACAAAGTTCAAGACGTACGTGCATCCAAACAAACAAACAAACAAGGTACAAGAAAGCATCTACTCCCCCAACAAAATCCTTGGGTGGTAGGGATCAATCAGCAGTACATGTCTGGCGGGCAGTGCTCCTTCCTCAGTCTAGCGTCGGCCGAATCTCGACATCATCATCATCGTACTCCTCCACTTGGAAGACACTCGCGATCCTCCCTCTATGACCTGCTGCGGCAACGTTTGCCCAAAAGGAAATAAGATGCATAATGTGAGTTAAATTACTAGATATACTATTACTTGTCCCACAGAAGTAATAATTATTCCTGTCTAACCAAAGACCCCAGGTCGCAGCGGCAATAGCGATAAACCAAGCTTCTATCATTGTTCATCTCTTATTAGCGAACTTTGGTCCTACCTACAGATCCTCATACTTACTATGGTACTCTTCGTCCCCAGAGCGCTAAGTACCACCACAAGGACTCCTTTGCTCTTGGGACATTCCTGAAAAAGATGGTCTCTTGTCTCAGAGACAGCACTGCAGAACCCACAGGTAGAGTCAAAATTCGGTTGGCGTTTAGTGAGGTTCTCTCTAGTCAATATTGCGTCATTCAGCACCAGCCATAGGAAAAGTTTAACTTTCAACGAGGTTTTCGCCTTCCACACCACAACCGACCAATTCGAAGCATGACTGTTGCACATTGGGTTGCTCTGATACCGTCTGAACGAATATGGTATTATACCAAGACTCTGAAGATGTTGTAATGACTGAAAATTAATTAGCACTTATAATCTACCAAGGGGTGTTCTCTACGCGCAATGAGCAAATTCAAATAGACGATGCTTATATCTGACATTTATCTTATTAACCTTAGTTTTCCTTTTAAGCTTATATGTAAGAGCATCTGTAGTCGTTGGCTATATACCCATTGTTTTGAAAAAAAATAGAAAAATTTTGCTGCAGTCGTTGGCTGTATACCCAAATTTTGGGTTTTGGGTGAATAATGGTATGTTATTTCTGGAAGCAAATATAGGAATTTGAAAAAAATAGCCAACGAAAGATGATCTTTCGTCCGTTCAATCAGACGAAAGATCATCTTTCGTCGCTGAATTTTTTTATTAAAAAATATTGGACGATGAATCATTTTCCGTCATAATGGATTTTTTTATTTATAAATTGATCAGACAGAAAATTATTACGTGCCACAAATTAAATAAAAAAAATCAGGGACTATAGATGATTACGCGTCCCACATATTAAAAAAAAATCGAACGGACGAGAAATGATTACCTGTCTGATTGGTTTAAAAAATAAAAAATAAAAATTGACATACGGGAAATCATCGAACAGTAAATGATTACCCGTCTGTTCGATTAATTTTTTTTAATATAAACAATTTCATCGTACAGTAAATGATTACCCGTCCCTTTTATTTGTTTTTTTTAAAAATAAAAAATAAATGTCAACGGACGGGAAATCATACATCGTACGTTTCATTTCTAATTATTATTATTTTTTGGACGAGAAATAAACTAATCGTATGTCAATTTTAAAATATTAAAAACTTAAAATTTGAATTTGAATGACTGCAGTACAGACCCAATTTTTTCTTTTTTTTATATACCAAATACTCAAAATTTGAGTTTGAACCACAACAGATGCTCAATAGGCCGCCTAAATTCCTAATGGGTAAGCCTTGAAAAGGGGATTACTGTTGGTAAACAACCAAAACCAATTCAACTACCAGATGTACGGTACACACTATAACAATATTCCAAGTCAAAATGCAAGTGGAGAAGCATTCCATATTGGGTTGGAAAATTAAAATTTTTCTAAAATCCTATTAATTAAGCTTGTTTTAAAATTAAAAAATTCCCTCCATAATTTGTTGCTTAGACATATGATCCTTGTTTATAGGGAAGCAACTTCTTGTTAGAAGCAAAACTTGGGTGCACCCTATTCATGACTGACTATAGGGTTATCCATATATCATAAAATAATGTGATTATTGGACTAAATAATTATTTTGGAATCTTCGTCTTAAATCTTTTGTTAGTCATATATTTGATTGCTGTTTTGTGAGTCATTTGCAAAAATAAGATCTTTTTGGAAACTATTTGCAAATAAAGGGCACCTCCCAAAATAATTGCAATAATAGGACACTGGGAGATAATTTTCTAAAAAGAACCCTATCTTTGAAGATAATTTCACAGCAACAAAACTAAAATTTACATAAGCCACTACCCTAAATAAAAAAAATGGATATTCCACAGAAAATAAAGACTAAAATTTAAAATAAAACACGTTGACAAAAGATTGATAGAAAGAAAGCATATAACTGATAAAGAAATAACAGAATATTTATTAATATCAAGTAGAGTAACAAAAAAACTATATAAGAAAATTGTAACCTCCGTTTCCATTTATACGGATTTGTACCTTTTTTTTTCTTCGTATTATTGAAATTCAATGTTCTAGATAAATCTTCCTTATCTCCTGGAGCCAAATTATTTTTATTTTGGATATCTAATTAAATTGTTTGAACTCACAAATTTCAATCCATAATATTATTTATTGCCATTTAATTATTTGTTGATTTATTGTGTAAAACCCAGACCCCTAATCCATTCTTTGTTTATTTATTGTATGAAGCCCAAACCAAGTATATTTTTATTATTTTGATTCATTATTATTATTGTTATTTTTATAAAAGCTCAAAATTTCATTCTATTGCTCTTTTAATTGGATTTCAGCTCAAACTCTCAATCAATTCTATAATTTGTTAAATTATTTTGTAAGCCCATATTTAAATTATAATCCCAACCATAATTATTTTTGATTGGATCCCACACACAAACTCAAACCCGCACTTTTAAATCTTACACAAATCTTGTTGGAGCCTAACCCAAACCCGTTAACCCGTAAACACAAATTTTCCCAACTGCACAACTCTAACTAACCCTATTAAATCTCCACTAAATCCTAACAATCCCGTAACCCCACAACCTCATAATCTACTCCACTAGCCCTCTAATTACTCATCTCCACATTAATTAAACTAATTAATTCCCTTAATCCCCTCTACTAATTCATCCCCTTCACCCTCCTCCATACTGCACAACCCTGACTTCTTCATCTCCCTCCTTTCTACTTCTCCCTGTCTTTCACTCCCGAAACCATTGACCCCATTGCCACTGCTCGCGCCACCACCCTGTCGACCACTATAGTCCACCCCGTCGCCACCTCCCTGCTCCTCTCGCGCCATTGAGCCTAGCCCCCCTGTAAACCATGTTTCCATCTGTACGTATTTTCTATGTATTTCTGTATTTCAATTATTTAAAAATAGTTTTTCACCTAAAATTCATTTTTATTTATTTTGGATTTCCTAATAGTGTTCTTTCTAAATATCAAATGTATTTGTAGTTATTTTCAAACTGTTTATATTTTAACAGGAATCTTATTTTATTCTAGAAGTTTGTTTCTTTTCCAATTGAATTTACTAATTTTTTAACTTAAGCCTAAACCAGCCTATAATTTATTTAGCTATTTATTTTTTAAGCCCACATTTTATATCCTAATCCATTATATAAATTGTGTACTTACTTAATTTGTATAAGCCCACAACTCAAGCTCATGCCCTATTATATTATTGTTTTGACTATTAAATTTTGAGTAAGCCCAAAACCAATATATAGTCTGAAACCCAAAGATGAGCCCACATTTCAGATCCAAGCCCAATATTGGATCCTAACCTAAACTCACAATTTAAAACCCACTACCCAAAACCCAACAAGATCCTTTCATCTCTCGTAACTGCATCCACTTTCTCCTAATAACTGTTGGTGTATGTCCTAGAGGCCAGTTGTGTATTGACATTACTAGTTTACATTGAATTATGACATTTATTTTATATATGAGACATTTTATTTATTATTTTTTTGTGTGATTAAATGAACATAATAAAGTCCCTAGAATAGTAGGTTTAGTATCACGGGACATCAAGTGCAGGACTTAATTGTGAGATGCTATTGGTTGCAATTAGAACACTATTCTTAAATGTCCATAGTCATGTATTATTGTGAATTAGGACAACAATAATATATAGATGCTAGTATGTGCATAGATTGATGACCATATCTCATAGGTCGGGATATGAGATATCAAGTCTTCACATAGGTACATATTAGAGTAATAATATACTGGACTGACCCACCATGAGAATGCTGCATGGATCGTTATATGAGTGTCATAAGCGGTTCTCACAGTGACCATGGTGTATATAGTCCTTTGACTTGAAGTCACTACGATTCCCTACATGAAAAGTTATAAATTTTAATATCGTCAAACGTTGCCTGTAATAAGGTAATTATAAAGTCGACTATTGGATACACTACAAAACATGCGGAGGGATGTGAATGACTTAGATAGGATTTGTCCCTCTAACATAACAAGAGAAATATCTACGGGCCCCTTGATTGAGTGAGACTGCAAAATGCATGGTCGTGCTCAAATGAGTCAATATGAGATTTTGAGCTCATTTGTTTTAGTAAGTCTACTTGGACATCAAGAAACTAAAGATTGAACTATACAAGAATGACACGCTCTATGTCTTGTGGTCAATTAAGATATCTGGAAAAGGGACTAGACTACATGGTAACATTGGTCATGGATAGGTTATGTCAAATCACTAACTTTCTCATTACTTGAGTAGCAGTGATATATTGCTAGATATTGCTCACTGTTTGTAATACTAGAATATGATTTTAGTATTACTGTCAACGTAATGGGAACCTGCAGGGTCACACACTTAGAATGGATCGAAATTGGGATTTAAATTTATAAGATGAATTGGAAATCAAAGTAAGAATTGGACTCCTGACATTTGTTGGATATTTAATTAGATTAAATGGGCTGACTAAAGTTCAGAGCCCCACACACGAATGTTACCAGGTCAGATTATGAGCCCAACAACCTCATTACTCTCTTAGAGTTGATTTTCTGCAGCTACATATCTGTGGAAAAGACACATGAAAAAACCCTAGCCATCACAGAAATTGTGAGAGAGAATCTAAGGAACATCCCCTTATCGCAGCTAGCACAGCGGCATGAGGGAAAACCTGATTTGATCTGTTCGTGTGGATACCGTAGAGGCACCGCAATACTGCAGTGCTGTGATTGACATATCTTGGAGACAGTAGATCCACCCTTAAGGTATAATTCCTAAACACGATTTATGATTTTCGCATGGATCCATGTCTAGGTTTCAATATTTTTGTAATTTTTCTGCTGTATATTCAATCTATGTATTTGATCTGAGACTATCATCAAAACCTAACAATAACTGCCCACTATCTCTTTCAGTAACCCCATAATCAATACTCGTTATAATATTAATATATAATATAATTTATTAAACCTCCCCGTACACACACACATACTCTCTCTCTCTCTCTCCCCTCATCTTCTTCCTCTGTTTCTTCTGAAACCCAACGCCCGCCATCGCTCCATCACTTCCAAGCCCCAACCTCCTTGCCGACCATCACCCGCTCACCGAATGCACCCGCTCTCCTCCACCTCTGAAGCCACCACTGCACCCCGCTGCCCTCTCGACTGCTCTCCAATCGCCAACAGCCACCGAGTTTCGTCATCTCCATCATCTTCTCTGCGTGCGCCCCCTCACTGCAGTCACCACCAACTACCATCGCGACCATCTTCCTCACAACCCACTACTTCATCAGAGCACCACCGTCCTCGATCGCAGCATCCGCACCCCCTTCCTTCTTCCTCGATGACACCACCCCTCGCTCCCTCTCAACTTCGCACCCCACCACCTCCACTGTCGAGCACCGCCATCGCCTTCACCACAACACCAACCATCGAGCGACTACACCCATTGAAGCCACCAATGCTGCACCCCCTTCCTCGTCGACCATAGGATCTCCCCAACTGCCACCATCCCGAGCCCCTATCGACCACCGAAATCCCGTCATATCCCCGAAGCCCCCATTGCCATCTCCCTCGATCACCATCCCGCACCTCGCCTTCTTCCCGCCACCATCGACACCCTGCAGTCATTGCATCCCCTATCTCCCTGCCTTCTCCCTCGTGCGCCCAAACCTTCCGATCACCGACTGCTGCCCCCGCTCGACAACCACCCGGTGCCACCCGCTCCTCCTCCATTGCAACACCTCCTCGACATCCGAGATCTACCATGTAACACCCCGCAAAATTGAAAATGACAAATTTGCCCTTGTGTGTTACGCACGTGTATTTTGGAACGTGTTTTCACTACGTATTGGGATTTCTGACTATTTATACATTTTTCGTGTTGATTTGAGCCAACTAAACTATAATATTTTAATCTCTATAGTTTTACGTGCATTTTACGTGTTCTTGATGCACGTATTGATCACGTATTTTTCCACCGCTACGGGTGATATTTTCTGTGTTTCAGTTATTTATTTTTCAAATCTATTTTATAAAAATTCATTTCCTCCTATTTTGATTAAAATGTATTTTTCAATTTTGCACGTATGATGCACATGTTAATTTATCTATCTCTTTTCTTACTCTCATTTACTAATTTTAGCATGCATAGTCTTATTTAGCCTTTTATTTAACCCATTGACCTAAAGTTAGATTCTAGCCCATTAGATAAATTAAAAGGAGAGCCCACTAGAATAATTAATTAAATTGATTAAAAAGAAAGACCATGGGACAAGCCCATTAAAAAAATCTTATTTTAAGTTGTGCATGGACTCACACATGACATGTAACAACTTTTAATACACATTTTGGAACTATAAGAGTTGTATTTATTTTGTGTATGTGTGTGCACTAGTGCACAACACGCGCATGTGTAAAATGAAGGGGTGGGAGTTGGCTTGTTTTGTCATGAAGATGCGGAGGTTAGGTTTTTGAAGAGGTGGAAACATGAAGAGTTAGGAGTTTAGGAGTTAAGAAAATGAAGAGTTGGAGAAATTAAATTGAGTAATTTATTAGGTGGTTAATTTTGCACATTGAACCCTCAACTCATCCTATAAATAACCTTCTCTTCTCTTTTCACACCAAAAAAATAAACTAAATAAGATAAAGAAAGGAAAAGAAAGAGAGTAAGAGAGTTCTTGTGCTTGGAGGAGTTCTTGCTAGGAGATGAGAAATTGCTAGAAGAAGAAGCTCTTGCTAGGAGAAGAAGAAATTGCTAGGAGCTAGGATTGTTTGGTTGGAGCTAGGAGTGCTTCCATCTTGTTTTTCATTCTTCTTAAAGGTGGGTGATCTCTTCCTTTCTAAAGTAGAAATTGCATGCTAAATAGTTCAAATGAGTAGGATATATTTTAATGTGATATATGTAAATAAAATCTATGCTAGCATAACATGCAATGATCTTGTTGATAATGGTTACCATGCTAAATAAAAGAAGAGTCCAACCAAAGAATTAATCATATGAATCATGTTAGAATGTTTGCAAATTTATGCGAATTTGTGATATAAAAGAGAAATTGTTAAAGAATGTTATATTTTGACATATGCTTTAGAAACATGATGGTTAAGAAAGAAAAATAATAATAATAACAATTTTTGTTATTTGCCATGAAACATGTCGACATATGTTAAAAATACAATTTTTGCATGAAAGAATTCCTTTGAGATATCCATGTTTGTTTTAGAGACATATTTGGTTTTTGGCAAAAAAATTTAATTAGTATGATGATGGACTTAAACTAGTTTTAATACACATGATTTTTACATTTTCGAGTTTTGAGAAGAAATACAAATTTTTGTAAAAAGAAAGGGGAAATCTATTTGAAAATAAAGATATATTCTAAAAATAAGTTTGAACTTGTTGATTATTATTTTTTAGATTCATCTCAGTCCAAAAGAAAAGTTTATTCCAATATCCTAAAGGATTGGATTATTGGGTAAATGAGTTTTGTTAAAAGGAACCAAATTCAGAGTAGTATAAACAAATGTATATTAGTATATTTCTTAAACAGAAAATACACTTGGACTTACTGGTTAGCCAGTGCACCACAAAGCACTCTTTGTAAGAAGTCTTGGGTTCGAAACTTGGTGGTTATATTTATTTTTAATTCCTTCTTAAAAATCCGAATCTGAAACCTGAATATATGGAGTTTATTGTTGCGGTTTTGACACAAAGTCCAATTGGACTTTATGGCTAGCGGGTTTGGGCTTGGGCTCTGTTTCGGTTGGTGCTGGGTTCAAAACCCGAGCCCCTCTTTTATTTTTGGTTGGTTTTAATAGACTAAGATGGTTTTTTTGTATGAATAAACTCTTATTGTGGTTAAAAGAAAAAAAATGGAAATTATTAGAGATTGTTATGGAAATTTTATTATATATTGTTAGAAGTAAAAATGAAATATTAATTATTAAATGAGTTTTAATTCCAAAAATTATTATTTGGGTAAAAGATCTTTTGAAAAGAGGAAAAGATATGTGACAAGTTATGAGTCTCTCTTATGTAGATGAGTACTTATGTTGAGAATGTGGATTGTTTAATTTGTTTGTAAAAAAAAAAAAATCATAATGATGAATCTTTGTTCAAGAAAGAGATTATTTGTTCTATGTTTGAGTTGAAAAGGCATGAATAAGTATTAAGATGAAATATGGATATTTATCTAAGAATAAGTTGGAGGCATAGACATGATTATTGAAGGGTGTGAATACCCATGATATTCTTGTACATGAAAAATTATGATTTAATAGTTAGTAAGACCTCGGTTACCGACAGTATTGAAAGAAAAGATTTGAGATATGATTTTTGAGATTTTGCCATGGAGTGATCTCGTATTTTGTGAATAAGTCCGGTAGGAGGTAAAAACTAATTCTAGGGATGATAACTCATTCATGTCTTGAACTTAAAAATTAGGCACTTAAGTAAAGATGTAGTAAGACCTAGGCAAACGTAAGTGGGGCACTCTATATAGTTGGGCGGTGGGCTTGCTGTGGCGGTTCATCGGGACTATAGACCCAGTTAGGCAGTGTACTCCAGGACTGTGGTTGCCTCGTAGGAGATGAGCATTTATTTTAAATCCGGGACTATGCGTAGTCGGGCGGATAGTTTGTCGTACTCCATGTATATACGTATACCAGGGCTAGAGAGGCACTTGCGGGAGGTTCGCACGACGAGGAGTCTGTATAACAGTCGGGTGGGATATTCGTTGAAGCGGTTCTCTGGCACTGGGATCCGTACTCGTGGAACGTCTTAACTTTGTCTTGTTACTGGGTAGTTGTCATGGCGAAGGATCGAACCCTTTATTGTGGAGTACGTAGGTGGTTGCCCTCGGACCTATGTAGTATGGAATGCATAGAATCCGAACAAGTATGCATTAGTGTCATCCTAGTATAAAATATTTGCATTGGGCATTAAGGCATCGCATACACTTATATGTTTATAATAATCACATTTAACACTTTACATTCATTCAAATTTGTGATTTGATAAAGTAATGAGATCGTTATATGTACGGTATAGAGAGGATGACCAAGTATAACATTTTCGTCAGTTGTAAGTGACTAACGTGCCCACAGCTTAATATGCAGGTAATGGACTTTTCATGAAGGAGTAAAGATGTTATGATGCAATTGATGACTTTCTTTGATAAAGTTGTATAAGTTATATTTTGTTTTCAATGTTGTAATCTTTTATTCTTCCGCTGTGTAAACAAAAATGTAATGAACTCTGGTGTTGTTGAAAAAATTTTAAATTCCTTGTAAAATTGTACGAAGTGAAGTAAAGATCCTGTGAAATTCCGAATTCAGTCTTATTTGGAATTCGGGGGCGTTACACACCATCGCTGCCCCGAGCCACCTTGCCCCTTACCACCGTGACCGTCGCCTTCAACTTCTCCACCGCTGCCGACCACCACCGCGAGCACCGCAGCTCCTCCTATCGTAGCTGTTGCTCGAACCCAAAGCTACATCGCAGCAGCCCCCGCGCCCCCTTGTTACCGCCGTCGCCCTTGTTGTTGTTGTTGTGTATCTTGCTACAGTTGCTGTTGCTCTTCTTACCGTGTATTGCACGTGCCTCTCACCATCGCTATGTTGCACGTGCTGCCTTGCACATGGTGTTCCGTCATTTGCACGTGTTGCCGTCGGGACTCTCGTCCCGTTATGCATTAAGTTCGAAGTCGTCACGTAACAGGCAAGAGTCTCTTGAACTTATTTTTATTGTTCTAGTTCAAGAAAATACTCTTTGAAATCCGACAAGTAGTAATCGAATTGAATATTGTATCTACTTGAATTCCATTATTGATCCGTTGTTATCTATCGTACCATGATTATTGATTCATAGTCTTCTTATCGTGTCATTGTTATTGATTAAATTCTTGAAACGTTAATTTATTGTATTATGGAACATTTAACCTTGCTGCCCTGTCAATTGCTTGACTTCGTACCGATATTTCGACCCAGTTCCTGACATAGAAACTTAAAACCGTGCACATAGAAATTGTAGTACACTGAGTCCTGAATCCGTAACATCTTATGGATTTTCAATCCGATTTATAGATTGTAAGTTATCACTGTTTTAGTACTAGCAAGTTATGATTTCCAGAATCGAGACTGTGCACGAAACCCGTAAAGAATTGATTGATCGACCTAACTTCTGTAACTATCATGTATCATGTGAATATGCGCTGGAACCGGTAGAGAGTCTACTCTCTAGAATATCAGACATAATCGGATTTGCATTCTCGTAGCAGTAGGAAAGTGAATTTGAGTACTGATAGGTGCTGCTGTCCAGAACTTGCATTGTTATGTTTTTGCAAATAAATCTGTTATTTTCCGTATTTAATGAATTGAACCATGTATATTTTATGTATTGTCTACCTTAATATCTTCTTGACACTTTATCAAAACCATCGTTCTCATCGATTATACCAATTGCATAAATTCTTGATACTACCGTTCTCATGGATCGTATTGATTATTTGTTCATAACTGATTGTTAATAAAATAGTAACAAGTCAGAGAAAAAAATGGTCGACTTAGTAGTGGACAATATAGGAGAGTGTACTCAGAAGGGGATATTGGTCACAACCCATATTGGTCATTATTATCGGTCATATTGGTCATCATTGATTGAGGATTACTGACTACAGTATCCCGATTCATCGTGTATTGGTCATCGGTCATCGGTCATTGGTCATTGATATTGCAAGACCCGAGTACATGAACCTGTAGAATTCACCACTATAGTCTAAACATTCACTTGATTGTATGCACCCGAACCGGTAGTATGGGACGCAAGATTGCGTGCATTAGTTAAGATTGATAAAAAACTGATAGACATGAGATGAACACTGGACATTGACACTAATACTGAATATTGGTTATTGAACATTGATTTATGATTACTGAATTATTGATTATCGACTTTTGATTTTGTTATCGTTTATCATTTATGTACTCTGATATCGCTCCAATTTCTTGCTCTTGTTATGTAATCCTTTATTTCATACTTTACTGCTTACTACTACTTGTCGCCCGCAGCTTGCTCTAACGGTCATTTCCCCATCTCTAGATGCTAAGATTATAGGTATCATGGAGAGAGCAACTGAAGGACTTGGAGAACTGATCTTCTAAAGATTGGAGTGGAATTGATAGTAATAGTTATTTTATTCATGTTATTTTTATTTTCAGCATTGAATTACTTTCATACTTTGTATTCCGGGCTTTGTTGACCCGACGTTATTTGCTTCCCAGATGTTGGTTATGTATGAGACACTTCATGGATTATTCATGTTTATGTGATATTTTATTGCATGCGTGGTTATGGTTATATTTCATATTGTTGAGATAAACTGTTACAGCTTATGGATGAGGTACTCATCATTCGCTGAGCCTCAGTTGCGTGCCCGTGTTTCCGTATAATGGGAAGTGGGACGTGACACCCCCACTGCTACTCCTCCAACCTGCCTCCTTCTCCACCCTCGCTCCATCACCAGAGCACCACAGCATTCCGACAGTCCTCACCCTGCTGCACTCGTCGCCATCCAATTCAACATTCGTCCTCCATCTCCCCTCGTCGCCACGCCGCTGTCCTCCCCTCACTGCACCTTGACTGCAACCCATCATCGCCCTGCCTCCGACACCTTCTCCATCATCGAGCCCTCCTCGTTGTCAGCCTCCCGCAGTCACTACCTCGACCTATCACGCCTTGCTTCCCATTGTACGGGAACATAGGTGCGTAACTGAGGCCCAGGGAATGATATAAGTATGTCAACTCATATCATTCATAAGCTGTACAATACCAGTAAAGTCAACAATGTAATAATAATCACATAAACGAGAATATAATACAATAACCAATATCCGAGATACAAGAACTTACCAAATAGCCTGAGAATATGCAATGCAAGAACAGTTCAACGATTTCTCTTAGTAACCCATCGTCTGTACCTGTATAACATAACTCAAAGAAAGATAGATGGAGTACCTGTTAGAGCAAGTTACGGGCCGCAAGTAGTACAAGCAAAATATGAACAAGAGACAAGATATGTAGGAAAACAAAAGAACTGGGAATTCAAATATGAAACGAACATGATAACGAGAAACAACATGTATAACAAGAAAGCAACAAAGACTGAACATGTAAGGAAACAAGAACTGGCGATGCAAATGTCATATAACATGATAAAAGTAATGCAGGTAACAACTGCAACAGGACTCAAAATATAACTAATCGGGAACAAGGAAACATGTAACAGAAAACATGAAAACGTGTAAATGGGAAATCATGCAAACTTGTAACGGGAGTCATGTGAACTAGTAACAGGTAACAAGTAACGGGTAACAGGTAACATATAATAGGCAACAGGTAACAGGTAACAGGTAACAGATAACAGGTAACAGGTAACAGATAACACCAATATGCAGGTGAAACATATTATTCTTAAGTATTTTATTTAATCCTATCTAATTCATCACTCATGCATCCCATTCCACATGGTTGCTGCATACAAACAAGTTGCCTTTAGATTTCATGGTGGATTCTATAGTGATGTGTACTCAGGCATCATGTAAACAGGAATCATGTAAGCAGGAATCATACATGTCATGCAATCAGGTAATAGATTCTAGATGTGGCCCCCGTAGATTCTAGAGGTGGCCCCCATTATCCCAAAACGTGGCACTTAGTTCCATATAACTTGTAAACATGAAAATAGGTAAACAGGCTCATACATCATGTAATCATGTATTCATGCAACAGGTGGAAAATACGGACCCCCTTCCGAGTACACTTACATATATTGTCCAGTACCCAATCTTTCCCTTAAACTCCGGCTTGATTACTTATTCTTTTTACCAAAACAGACATGAATGTGCAAAATCAGGGACAGGCAACATGACAGGGATAGAAACCGGGTTCAGACTGGGCAGAAAATATGTTCGGGTGCCATAAACAACTTACAAATATTGGAACAACTAGAACTTCAATTCTGGACAACAGGACGTTGCTGCACCAAAACTAGAATTCCCGTTGCTACAAGAAAGAAAATTTGGATCTGTCAGAATTCCTAAAAACTAGACTCTCTACCGGTTTCAACGCATATACACAAGATATATAAAAATCACAAAAACTGGGTTCAAATTCTTATTCTTTACAGTTTACATGTTTAGGCAGCAGGTAAGAGTTAAATTCATACATATAAAAACTAACTATAAATTCATTGAAAAATCTTATAAAAATCATAAATTGATTCATAATCATGTCTAGTAACATACTAGAAAATATCAGGTCTTTATTATACATTTAACATGATATTTAAATTAGTCAATCGAGAAAATACACTTCAAAATAGCAATCTAGAATTGAAAACATCACAGCACTAAAAATAGCATATCTTGCAATCTACACATCGAATTTTAGATCCGTCAAAAGTTCTAGAAACTAGAAACAGGGGCCTAAATTTCATATTCACAAACTTAGTCTTTATACTGAGATTAACATGGTTTAACTCATCATGCCAAATCAGGACATCAGTAAATGAAATCACTTTTGCATAAATTATAACATCTATAGTTATTACGATGGATCCAAGATGGTCTATAATGTAAATATAACAGGTATTCAATCAGCAAATCATGCCTATTCTCAACTCATCAAGAGGGCAACGTTAATGTAACACCCCGAATTCCAAATACAACTGAATTCGAGATTCCACAGGATCTTTACACTTCTTTCGTACAATTTTATAAGGAATTTAAAACTTTTATTTCAACAATAATTACATCAGAGTCTTTTACATAAATACACAGCAGAATAAACGAATTACAACAATAATAAATGTACAATTGTGTCAACTTTAACATTTGAATAATCATCAACAATCATTTCATCTTTATATCTTCTTGTAAACTCCAAGTCCTGTATATAAAACTGTGGGCGCGTCAGTTGCTTACAACTGACGAAATATTATACACGACCATCCTCTCTATGCCGGAAACAGTATAACAATTCTTAAACACTTTAGCAAACACAAACTTGATCACAAACATAATTACAAAGGGAATATCTTGTTGATGTCGTGTTGTGCGGTGCACTTAGTCCTTAATACAGTTATTTATATTACATGACACTAATGCGCACTTGTTCGGATTCTATGCATCCCATACTACATAGGTCCGAGGGCAAGCCCTTAATCGTACTTCATCTTATAGGGTTCAATCCCTCGTCATGACTTACACTACTATGGTAACTACGGTAAGTATCCTAGATGTTCTATGATCTACGAGCCCATGTCCAGGCAGTCTAGAGGGGAATCCCACGCACTGACACGACGCATCGAGCAGGCAGACTATGGACAATTCAGCCTCCGCCATGGAACAATGGCACCACCCGCAGTCACCTAAACACCCCACAAGCATCGCCATCGGGACGATAATTCTGGAGTAGTGCCCATGCCATGTCATGACGCATCAAGCAGGCAGTCTGTGGATCACTCTCACACCGCCAATCCGATGGTCCTCATACTCGTGTTTTTCTCTTACTTTCATCACATCTTCACTATGTATCTAATCCTTACAATGTTTGTTTTAAAAGAAAATCATCACAACCTAGAGCTAGCTTACTCTACCGGACTTAAATCAAAACAAAAGAGACAGTCAGCCTACCTGGCTACTTCTCAAGAGACGCTCAACCCTCAACGGTTAGCTCTCAAAATCATAAATAAAACTGCCGGTCACTAGGGTCTCGCCTAGCCTCTAGATTCCAACAACTATCTCTTTCTAGAGATCAACAATGTTTCATTATCAATCTCAAATAATCATTTCAATTTCTTTTATTCTCAAACTCTTTCTCAAAATATTTCTTTTATAATCTCATAACACGAGGACAATTCAATCTCTTGATCAATTTCATCATTCACACCTTCGTGTGCATTTCAAAATAAACTCAATCAAGTATTAACAATCATAAAATCTTGCATTCAATCTTATTCAAATTTCACATGTCAAAAATCAAATCCAAACTCAAGAACAAAAGCCAGTTCAGTTCAGTCGACTGTTGACAAAGAGTCAGTCGACTGTTCTGCGAAACTTTGAAACTCAAACACAACTCTGTCAGTTCAGTTGACTGTTGGCAAGGGATCAGTCGATTGTTCTGCAAAACCTTGAAACTCAAACACCGAAATTCAAGACAGTAGCAGTTGATTGTGGAAAGTAGACAGTTGACTGATCTGCTGATAAACCCAAAATTATAATACTTGATAGTCGACTGCCGACTTTGGCTCGGTCGACTGTCGATTGCACCAGTTGTAGTTTAAAGTGGATCCTGAATATATTTTTCGACCTTTCAAATTGATTTGTACCTCTATAAAAATATAGATCATTTCCAAAATGTATTCCTTTGAAAAACAATATCGTACATGTTCTCAAATTCACAAATTTCTCATAATAAAATCTTCTCTTCAAAAATCCATAAAAACACATATAATCAATTTTCCAAATAGAATGTTGTCTTTTATCAAAATTACTTTATAAAATTCCTATACTCATAAAATAGATATTTTTTTGAGATTAGAATCGTACTTCCTTGCCACATTAACATCAAACAATCCTTTTCTACACATTTGCATTATTTTAACCAATATCCCAACATGCATCAATTCCATACAATTCACTTCAATTTTAGCATTCCAAACTAACAATCATAACAATTTAGAGAATAGATTAAGCAATTTGCATCTACCACACCAATTAAAATTTTGCAATTCAACTCTACATTAATTTGCATGCAATCTCATCATACCAATTCAAATTTAACAATTAAATTGTATATTATCTATCATGCAATTTCTACTCCTAAATCAGAAAGAATTTAAGAAACACTCACCTAAAGTTGAAGAATTTGTACTCAAATGAACTCCTAGAATTAAGAGCTCCTAAAAAAATTCCTTTAAAAGCTCCAAGAAGAACTCCTCGAAATCCATGCACAAACAAACCCACACTTCCTTCTCCAATTTCGGCAGCATCCAAGAAGGCAAAACAACTTTATTTGCATCTTTAAATATGCACACACACACACACGCACACACACACACACACACACACATATATATACATGTCTACACACATATATATGCACACATTGAATTGTATGGTGGATAATAGGAGAATAGTAGGACATGTTGGGTTGTGGGCTTGGAAGCTTTCGGAATTGAAAACAGGGAAAAGAAAGAAAGAGAGAATGCATGGAGGATAATAGAATGTAGGGGGGTATTAATAGGATCTAATTAGTGGGTAGTTATTGTAACCAAATGTCCACTTCTCCACTAATTCCACCACTAATCCACTAACAATTTCAAATCAGATTTCCCTCCACTCCAAAAAGGACAGCCGGCGACTCTTTCCCTCTCTTTTGCAAACCACGTGTACGTGCTCCGCACGTGCACACACTTCATTCATAAATTTAATTACTTATTTAAAAAAAATAATATATAAGATATTTATAAAATTAAATTAATCAAAATCATAATTTTTCATGCACAATTAAAATAGGCACACACAATTTTATGAAATTTATTTTGAAAGAAGGATACGCTTAAACATGTGCACCGAAACACGTGCATCGCTCGTAAAATTTCAAAAATACAAAATTGACTTTATCGACTGGAAAAATATTTATAATTAATCGGAATGCAAAATAGGAATATATTTAATATACATATACGATGATGTACTCAAACGTACAGAAAACACGTGTATTGCACGTAGAAAAATTATTTTAATTAAAATAGACAAAAATTGAATTCTATTTACAAAATGAATTTAAACATGTTTATAAAATTAAATAATTGAAACCCATCGAAAACTTTGCACGTAACAGTGGAATACCCAAAATCGACACGTGCATCAAAAACACGTACAAAGCACGTAAAAGCACAAAGATTGAAATTTAGCATTTGAGATGTCTCAAATGGGATTTTAAGAATGCGGGATTGCATAAATAATAGGAATTCAAAATACATATCAAAATGCATTATGGATATCATTAATAGCAGTACAAAATGCACGTGCGTAACACCCGAGGGCAAAATTGTCATTTAAATTTTGCGGGGTGTTATAGTTAATAACATATCTAGCATACAAAAAAATATCTTCAACTCATAGTGATTCGTGGACATGCATTCATTTAGGAAAATACCTAGATCTAAATCATTTTTGTGTAATGAGTGTAATAATGAAATGGTTGTGCCCCGTTACGATTACGGGATTGATAGAAACGAATCGAACGGGTAGGGTGAAGATCATCAAGGGGTAAAACATGAAGAACGAGTTACAACGAAGATCTACTTACGGTATTTCAAAAAAATGTTTGTAAGAGGAAACAAAAGAGATTTGTACAATATACTTGCCTGATAGACAATGATTATGATAGTATTGAGAATAATGGGACGAGCGTCCCGATGTCGACACGTGCAATCTACGTGCACCGAAGCACGCGCAATACATGTGCACAAAGAGACAACAACATAGTAAGGCCAACAACAGCAAACAGCAAGTGTGGACATTTCAAACAACAAACAACCATTTCACCACATAGCAGATAGCAAGTCCCACAACAACAATGGGAAGAACGGTGGTGGTGTTGGCGGCGGCCGAAGGCAGTGGTAGGAGCCTGGCAATGGGTCGACGGGAGGCGGGGAGTTTTGGCGGGAAGGTGGAGGGGCTGATGGTGAGGCTCTACGAGGGTGGCAATGGTGTGTAGTGGTTCTCTGCTTACGGAAGAAAACAGAGGAAGAAGAGGGGCTGGAAACTGGTGTTCGAGGAGCAATGATGGGGGTCTGGCCTTGAGGAGGAGGTCGAACGAGGGCTCGATGGTGAACAAAGGGGCACAGGGGTCGAAGGCGGTGCTGGCAGAGGAGCTTGGAGGTTGATGATGCCGGGAGGCCATGGTAAGGAGGTCAGGGATGTAGGGGCGACGGTGCAAAGGAGGTGTAGGCGAAGGCGATTGGCAATCGAGAGGTGGGGTTGCAGGAGATTGGGCGGTTGATGGGCGACGGAGGGAGCGATGAAGATGACAAGCGGGAGGAGGTTGCTTGCGATCGGAGGAGACGAGGTGAAAGGTAGCAGGTTAGGTTTTGGCTGGGGAAGACGAGGGGAAGGAGATGAACTGGGTAGGGGTATTAGGCGACTGTGAAGATTAGAAGATATGATTAGGTTTGGGGGGGGGGGGGTTAACAAGGTTTAAATATGGGTTAAGGTGGGTTAATGGGTTACGGGTTATTGGATTAGGATCCAATAAGAAAATGGGTTTGAGTTTAATCATGAGTTTTAGTTAAAATAATAAATAAATAAATAAATAATAATACCATAGTACAAATAAATCAAGTAGTATGCATTAAGTTAATACTCAAATACTAATAAATACGATAGAATGTAGGACCTCATAAAATTAAAGAGACTGTATTCGATTTGGACTAAAATATAATAAAGAGCAATATAGTATCACATTTAATTAATTAAATCAAATAGTATACATAACATACTCCAATAATAATAAAATATAGATCACGACCTACAGGCTTTCAAAAATTAATAACCAATAAATTTAATTGTCACGCCCCGCTTTCCAAAAGAATACGGAATATGGTACACGACTAAGCACAGCAGATAGTTTTTACCTTCCATAAGCTGTACGGATCTGCTTGACACATCATAATAATAAATATAATAGTATACTCCAACCAGGCATGCAAAAACAATCATAACTCAACAGTATTTATTGTATTAATAATAAATGTTTCAACAAATACTAGATCTGAAAATAAAACAATAATCCTGGGATAATAAGCCCAAATAAAAGTCTCAATACAGTTCATGAAATAAAATAGTTCATCAAAACATTTAAGAAAATTATTCCAATTGCGCAGCTCAAAACTTTTGCTCACCAACTCCAGTAGGCAATTGATCAGTAAAACAGGATGTGACAATGTAAACAGTTATTCTTATATCTAATGTTCATTACTAACTAGGTAGCGCTTCATGCGTCCCAGATTTTACCACATAGTTGCTACATCAAACAGTTTTGCTTTAAGATTTTGTAGTGGAACTTCTATAAAGCAATATATTCAGACAAACAGTAACAGTAACAGTAAAAAAACAAACGGTGTCATGGATCATGCCGTCGTGCATCCAGAAATAAACAGTAGGTACCACAGTAAACAGTGGGGAAACGAGTCCCTTCTGAATATGCATTTCTATGTTGTCCACTACTCGATCTTTTCCCTTAAAAAATTTGGCTTGATTTCTTTTATTATTAATAAATATGTGTGAACGAATAAAAACAAGCTAAAGGCATGGCAAGAACAGGAAATAAGTCTAAGATGAAATAGTGATTTCAACGGTTGATAAAAACAACTCATAATAGTCAAAACAACGAAACTTAGTTCTGGACAGCAAGACACTACTGTACCAAATCTGAGATTTCCATTGCTACATCACAGCAAACCTAGATTCGTCAGAAAATCTAGAAACTACACTCTCTTCCGATTGTAGCACATATATATAAGTCACATATCATCCACAGAAACAGGGTTGAAAACAACCTTTAATACATTAATCGTGTTCAGCCAGATTATACAAAATCTTGTTTATAAGCATGAAAAGAGTTTAAAATCATCATAATTAAATCTGAGAAAAATCTAGAAGATTCTTTAACATATCTAGTTTCAAAATATAAAATATCATTAAATTACATTACAGGTATTATAGTCAAAAAAATTGGAAAAACGGAGTAATGCAACAAATTCTCAATTCCGAATGTTCAGACACAGTAGTACCAAAACAGAGATAATTCATAAAATATAATTTGAAATCCAGATCCGTTGAAAGGGTGATAGAATAGAAAAATAAGGATAAAGTTCATATGCACAAAGTTTTCATAAAAAACGAATAGAAACAGGTTGAAAACATAATTCTTTATTGAACAACATGCAGTTTGGAATATTTCTATTGGTTTCAAAAGCATGAAATGCGATACAAAAGTCATTAGTTAATTCCACACAAATTAGGGATTTCTCCCAGTCATATCTAAACATACTCAGCAAAATATAAAGTTTAAATTCTACTTTTAATAACAGTTTTAAAATAAAATTCCATACAAAATACATATAGTTCAGAATCTAGAATATACGATACGACTGCAGTAAAACAACAATAACTCATGCATTAAAAATCAGAATTCAGATCCGTCGAAAGTTATGGAAACTAGAAAACAAATTCTACAATCCATGTTCACAAACTTATGTATTTTACAGATGTTAACAGGGTCAAAATTACTGTACAAAATAGGGTAGCAGCAAAACAGAAGTTCTTTTTGACATTTTATCAATACAAACGGTCCAATCTAGATGTCATACAAAGCATGGTATATGTGGGTTACTCAAATCAACATGACATGTGAATCAAATAGTCCATTATGAGATAATGCATCCAACAAACATCTATACAACGTCATCTACAACATACGGTGTGCCACAAACAATATACAGTCAAGATGTCCACTAATCTAATAGTTTTCATACAACGGATGTCAATTATTGTAACTACTCATGATCAAGAGATGATGTCAACGGTTAAACTAACAAAATAGGATCATCATGAGAGTACAAATATTTTCATACTACATTACTTATGGTATTAACTTGTATGACAAAAAGAACACAGACAAGCTACTTGCCTATTATGAAGATGATGGAAACAATGCAATAGAATAACAGGAATGGATCCCGAACAGTGAACACGAACGAATGAGAGACGAGAAATCCACACCAATCGAAACACGCGCACACGAGACACACGTGTGCACACACACAAAGAGACAGCGGCTAACAACAGTAAGGTCAGCGGAAACAACCATGGGAAGATGACGGCGAGAAGACGACGATGCTGCGGCACTGTGACTCTATCGACCACAGACAAGTTGACGACAGCACAAGCATCGCGGGGACGCTCGAACAAGACGACGGTAGCGGGGATAGTGGCGCTCGGGTGTGCACGGAGGTGATGGAAAGGATGAAGAGGAAGGGGTGTGGTGGTGGTCGATGCCGGAAGTAGACGACGACAGCGAAGGGTAGAAGGAAGGTCAGGGGGGTAGGTCAGGAGAGAGGGTGACGGCTAAATAGGGAGAGAGATAGGATTAGGGTTAAGTAATTAGGGTTAGGGTTCAATTAGGGTGTTTATATAGGGACAATATCAGTTTGGGTGAACTGGGTAGTATCCAATCGGGAGAAAAGCATCCAATAAGAGACAATTAGGTCATGAAATAGGTTTAAACAATAGACAAGATTAAGAACAAATTGTAGATCAATAAAGAGAGTAAAAAGCAGAATCAATGCAGAATGAATCACAAGAGAGAGAAGAATAACACACCATACAAAAGGGAATGAAATTAAATACAACCAAAAAAAATTTAGGAATTTTATTAAATATAATTTAAAATACAAATATGAGCAAAAGGAGTTACAAATCCTACCCACCTAATAAGAAAAATTTCGTCCTCGAAATTCAACCAGAGTACATAGGGTAACCCCAAAAGAAAAGAAAAATACAATAGCAAAAGCAAAAAACAGCAAAACAAGAGCTACACAAAAAAATGAGAAAATCTCCGCTGGATATCCTTTTCCAGCTTCCAAGTTGACTCACCCGGCAAGTGAGGATTCCATGAAACACGAAGAAGCTTGATCACCTTGTTCTTCAAAATCTTCTCCCGCCAATCCACAATAGCAACTGGCGGGATCTCACAAGATAAATCCGGCCTCACAGATAACTCCAAGTATTCAATCATGTGGCTCTCTTCACGGATATACTTCCTTAATTACGAGACATGGAAGATGTCGTGCACTCCAGATAATGTTGAGGGCAATGCAAGACGATAGGCCACTTTGCTTACTCGTTCCACGATGTCAAATGGTCCGATGAACCTGGGGCTCAACTTGCCTCTGCCACAAAAACGAATGACACCTTGACACGACGATACCTTAAGGAAAACATGGTCTCCCACCTCAAACTCCAAGGATCTACGATGAACATAAACCCATCGCTTCTGTCTGTCTTGCGTAGCTTGAAGAGGTTTTCTGATTTGACTCACAGCATCCATTGTCTTGGTGATCAACTCTGGGCTCAACAATTTTCTCTCACCAATATCATCCCAGCACACTGGCGAACGACACTTACGACCATAGAGTGCCTCGAAAATAGCAGCTTTAAGTCTGGCCTGAAATCTGTTGTTGTACGAGAACTCTACAAGATGCAAGTAATCCTCCCAAGAACCTTCAAATTGCATCACACAGGACCCCAACATGTCCTCTAGAGTCTGGATGGTCCTCTCTGATTGTCCATCTGTCTGAGGATGAAAAGTTGTACTGTACTTTAACTTACTCTCCAGACTACTCTAAAGACTCTCCCAAAACTGCGATCTGAACCTCGTATCCCTGTCGGATACAATACTAACTGGAACCCCGTGAAGTCTGACAATCTCTTGCATGTACTTCTCAGCCAAGCTCTCAGTAGACTGTCCAACTCTGAAGGAAACAAAGTGCGCGCTCTTTGTCAACCTGTCCACAATCACCCAAATGTCATTGTGATCCTTAGGAATCCTCGGCAAAGTGGTCACAAAATCCATGGTGATATGCTCCCACCTCCACTCTAGAATAGGAAGAGGTTGAAGAAGTCCGGTGGTCCTCTGATGCTCTGCCTTCACCTGCTGGCAGATCAAGCACTGCGACACAAATTTCGCCACGACCCACTTCATACCATGCCACCAAAAATGAAGCTTCAAGTTCTGGTACATTTTCGTACCATCAGGATGAATAGAGTACGACGATTGGTGGGCTTCCTCAAGCAACTTCTGATGAACCTCACCTTTCGAAACACACAATCTGGACCCAAAACAAAGAGATTCACAAAGCAGGAGGAGACGAAGGAATGGGTTGCCCCGGAATCAAAAAGAACACGAGCAGGAACAGAATGAACAAGAATAACACCTAAGATAAAGCCAAACAAGGAAAAAGATGAACAGATGAAAGATAACTAAGGAATATGAAAAATGATGCAGAAAGACAACATGAAGAAAGATGCAAGAGAAATAAATGAAATTAGGAACAAATAACAGAACAACAAAAGAAAACACAAAAGAATACCTGCAACGACTTCCTCTGCGGTCTGAGCTTCCTCCGCGGTCAAGTTAAAAGCCTGACCTCTCCCTGGAGCAGTGGTCATCTGACCGACAATCTGATGATGAGGTAGCCTAACTACGAACTGGCGCAACTACAGCCTGGTCGTGCCTCCTTCGAGGACAATCTCGAACCAAGTGGTCGGTAGCACCACAACCGAGACAACGGCGGTTGGCCTTCCAGCATGCCCAGGGGCCTAGCAAAATTTGCAAACAACATCCCTCCGTCAAGGAGAAGGACGGTAGGGAGCTTTTCTGATGGCAAGGACTACAGCTGGCCTCTTGATCGGACCTCCAGCAGGCCTGGCAACAACAGCAGCGGGGTACTGCACAACCCGCTGAGAAGGGATCTCACGAGCATGATCCTGCTCTGTCGCTCGAGCTGCCTCCAAGGCATCCACATAGGTACAGAGACGATGGGTGGCCAAGTGCACCTGAATATCCTGATCAATACCCGAAAGGAACCGCCGAGCACGATCCTCACCAAGGTGGTTGCGAAGTGGCTAATTCTGGTGAACGCCGCGACATACTCATCCACAGATCTAAAACCCTGTTCCAAGATATAGTTGGTGTTACAACACTATATATACAATTTGTAACTGAATTTCAAAACATGGAACTAATAAATCAACCAGACAACCAACCAACCAACCTACTTCAGGGCAAGAAATTGATGCTCCATCTCCCGGGTGATGTGCAGGAAGAATTTCTCCAGGAAGCTTTGAGTGAAAGTGGCCCAAGTAATAGTTCGTTCAAGCTTCTCAGATTCTGCCCTCCACTAGAAGTGGGCCAAATCCACCAACTGGACGCATACCACATCCACACGGTCAACATCGGCGACCCTAGCTGCCTGTAGCAGACTCTCCGTCTGGATCATCCACTGCTCAGCCTCAAGTGTCATCTCAGTACCAGCAAACTTATCAGAGTGCAACCTCATGAAATTCGCAACGGTGCCCGGATGAGGGGACAAAGCTACAGGGGCAGGCACAACGGGGGTCAGAACAGTATTCCGATTAGCAGCCTCCAAAGTGGCCTTAACCAGTTCGTTGTGCTCCTTTTGCATCTGAGCAATCTGCTGGAGCACCTGAGTTACAACTGCCAACTTAGGATGGCCTTCTTTTGAAGACGAACCATTTCCACGAGCCATAGTCTGCACAAAACCCAAAACAATTAGCATTCAGATCTAGTTGATTAATAATTATTTGTGCAATGCATGGCCTGTCGGGAATCAAGTAAATCCTATCGAGTCAA
The DNA here is from genome assembly GCA_017893485.1 of Hemerocallis citrina. Taxonomy (NCBI): domain Eukaryota; kingdom Viridiplantae; phylum Streptophyta; class Magnoliopsida; order Asparagales; family Asphodelaceae; genus Hemerocallis; species Hemerocallis citrina. Next base: position 113,592,106 of record CM030362.1, read on the forward strand.
GCCTGCCTAATGTATTAGCCAAACTAACACATTAGCCAAACCTGGAGATCTGATACCAGTAAAAACCTTGTCATGCCCCGCTTCCCAAAAGAATACGGAATACGGTACGCGACTAAGCCCAGTGGATAGTTTTTACCATCCATAAGTTGTACGGATCTGCTTGACTCATCAGAACAGTAAATATAACAGTATACTCCAACCAGGCATGCAAAAACAATCATAACTCAACGGTATTTATTGCATTAATAATAAATGTTCCAACAAATACTAGATCCGAAAACAAAACAATAATCCTGGGACAATAAGCCCTCATGCATCCAGAGATAAATAGTAGGTACCATAATAAATAGTGGGGAAATGAGTCCCTTATGAATATGCATTTCTATATTATCCACTACTCGATCTTTTTTCTTAAAAACCCTGGCTTGATTTCTTTTATTATTAATAAATATGTGTGAACGAATAAAAATAGGCTAAAGGCATGACAAGAACAGAAAATAACTCTAAGATGAAATAGTGATTGCAACGGTTGATAAAAACAACTCATAATAGTCAAAACAACAAAACTCATTTCTGGACAGCACAACACTGCTGTACCAAATCCGAGATTTCCGTTGCTACAGAACAGCAAACCTAGATCCGTCAGAAAATATAGAAAATAGATCCTCTGTCGATTCCAGCACATTTATATAATTCACATATCAACCACAAAATAGGGTTGAAAACTGCCTTTAATACAGAAATCGTGTTCAGCCAGAAAATGCAAAATCTTGTTTATAAGCATGAAAAGAGTTTAAAATCATCATAATTAAATCTGAGAAAAATCTTGAAGATTCCTTCACATATCTAGTTTCAAAATATAAAATATCATGAAATTACATTATAGGTAGTATAGTCAACAAAATTGGAAAAACGGAATAATGCAACAAAATCTCAATTCTGAAAGTCCAGACACAGCAGTACCAAAACAGAGAAATATAATTCGAAATCTAGATCCGTCGAAAGGGTGATAAAATAGAGAAATAAGGCTACTGTTCTTATTCACAAATTTTTCATCAAAAACGAACAAAATCAGGTTGAAAACATAATTCTTTATTGAACAACATGCAGTTTGGAATATTTCCATTGGTTTCAAAAGCATGAAATGAGATACAAAAGTCATTAATTAATTCCACACAAATTAGGGATTGCTTCCAGTCATATATAAACATACTCAGCAAAATATAGAGTTCAAATTCTACTTTTAATATCAGTTTTAAAATAAAATTCCATACATAATACATATAGTTCAGAATATGGAATATACGATACAACTGCAGTAAAACAGCAATAACTCATGCATAAAAAATCAGAATTCAGATCTGTCAAAATTTCTGGAAACTAGAAAACAAAGGCTACAATCTATAATCACAAACTTATGTATTTTACTGATTTTAACAGGGTCGAAATAACTGTACAAAATAGGGCAGCAGCAAAACAAAAGTTCTTTTCAGCATTTTATCAAACAACTCAACTACAAACGGTCCAATCTAGAAGTCATACAAAGCATGGTATATGTGGATTACTCAAATCAGAATGGCATGTGAATCAAATAGTCCATAATGAGATAATTCATCCAAAAAATATTTATGCAACAGTTATCTACAACATACGATGTGCCATAAATAACATACAATCAAGATGTCCACTAATCTAATTGTTTTCATGTAACGGGTGTCAATTATTGTAACTACTCATGATCAAGAGATGATGTCAACGATTAAACTAACAAAATAAGATTATCTTTAGAGTACAAATATTTTCATACTAAATAACATACGGTATTAACTTGTATGACAAAAAGAACACATAGAAGCTACTTGCCTGTTATGAAGACGACGGAAATGATGTAATAGAATAACGGGAACGGATCCCGAATAGCGAACACGAACAAACGAGAGATGAGAAATCCACACCAATCGAAACACGTGCACACACAAAGAGACAGTGGCCAACAACAGCAAGGTCGGTGGCAACAAACACAGGAAGACGATGGCGCTGCGGCACTGTGGCACTGCCGACCACATAGAAGCCGATGACAGCACAGGCGTCGAGGCGATGCTCAAACATGACGACGGCAGTGGGGAAAGCGGCACTCGGGTGTGCACGGGGGTGAGGGAATGGATGAAGAGGAAGGGGTGCGGTGGTGTTCGACACCAGAAGTAGACGACCAAATCGAAGAGTAGAGGGAAGGTCAGGGGGTTAGGTTGGGAGAGAGGGTGACGACTAGAGAGGGAGAGAGATAGGATTAGGGTTTAGTAATTAGGGTTAGGTTTCAATTAGGGTGTTTATATAGGGACAATATGAGTTTGGGTGAACTGGGTAGTATCCAGCACATAACATATCAGCCACAGAAATAGGGTTGAAAATAGCCTTTAATACAAAAATCGTGTTCAACCGAAAATGCAAAATCTTGTTTATAAGCATGAAAAGAGTTTAAAATCATCATAATTAAATCTGAGAAAAATCTTGAAGATTCCTTCACATATCTAGTTTCAAAATATAAAATATCATGAAATTACATTATAGGTAGTATAGTCAACAAAATTGGAAAAACGGAATAATGCAACAAAATCTCAATTCTGAAAGTCCAGACACAGCAGTACCAAAACAGAGAAATATAATTCGAAATCTAGATCCGTCAAAAGGGTGATAAAATAGAGAAATAAGGCTACTGTTCTTATTCACAAATTTTTCATCAAAAACGAACAAAATCAGGTTGAAAACATAATTCTTTATTGAACAACATGCAGTTTGGAATATTTCCATTGGTTTCAAAAGCATGAAATGAGATATAAAAGTCACTAATTAATTCCACACAAATTAGGGATTGCTTCCAGTCATATTTAAACATACTCAGCAAAATATAGAGTTCAAATTCTACTTTTAATATCAGTTTTAAAATAAAATTCATACCGAATACATATAGTTCAGAATTTGAAATATACGATACGACTGTAATAAAATAACAATAACTCATGCATCAAAACTCGGAATTCAGATCCATCACAATTTCTGGAAACTAGAAAACAAAGGCTACAATCCATAATCACAAACTTATGTATTTTACTTATTTTAACAGGGTCGAAATTACTGTACAAAATAGGGCAGCAGCAAAACAAAAGTTCTTTTTAGCATTTTATCAAACAAATCAACTACAAACGGTCCAATCTAGATGTCATACAAAGCATAGTATATGTGGATTACTCAAATCAGCATGGCATATGAATCAAATAGTTCATAATGAGATAATGCATCCAACAATATTTATGCAACAGTCATCTACAACATACGATGTGCCATAAACAACATATAGTCAAGATGTCCACTAATCTAATTGTTTTCATATAACGGGTGTCAATTATTGTAACTACTCATCATCAAGAGAAGATGTCAACAGTTAAACTAACAAAATAAGATTATCTTTAGAGTACAAATATTTTCACACTAGATAACATACGATATTAACTTGTATGACAAAAAGAACACATAAAGCTACTTGCCTGTTATGAAGACGACGAAAACGATGGAATAGAATAACCGGAACGGATCCCGAACAGCGAACACGAACGAACGAGAGATGAGAAATCCACACCAATTGAAACACGTGCACAAGAGACACACGCGTGCACACACAAAGAGATAGTGGCCAGCAACAGCAAGGTCGGCGGCAACAACCACAGGGAAGACGATGACGCTGCGGCACTGTCGACCACATAGAAGTCGACGACAGCACAGGCATCGAGGCGATGCTTGAACAAGATGATGGCAGCGGGGAAAGCGGCGCTCGGGTGTGAACGGCAGTGATGGAAAGGAGGAAGAGGAAGGGGTGCGGTGGTGGTCGATGCCGAAAGTAGACGACGACAGCGAAGAGCAGAGGGAAGGTCGTGGGGTTAGGTTGGGAGAGAAGGTGATGACTATAGAGGGAGAGAGATAAGATTAGGGTTTAGTAATTAGGGTTAGGGTTCAATTAGGGTGTTTATATAGGAACAATATGGATTTGGGTGAACTGGATAATATCCAATAGGGAGAAATGAATCCAATAAGAGAATTAGTTCATGAAATAGATTTAAACAATAGACAAGATCAAGAACAAATTGTAGATCAATAAAGAGTGTAAAAAGCTGAATCAATGCAGAATAAATCACAAGAGAGAGAAGAATAACACACCATACAAAAGGGAATGAAATTAAATACAACCAAAAATAAAATAAATAATTAGGAATTTTACTAAATATAATTAAAAATACAAATATGAGCAATAGAGGTTACATTAATGTTAATAATAATAATAATAACCATAATAATCATAATAATGATGATGATGATGATTATGATGATGATGATAATAATAATAATAACAGAAATAATAATAATAATAATAACAACAATAATAGGATTTGGGTTACAATATAAAAATCATTGGAAAACAGCTACAAATAAAATAATTGATTAGAATAGACTTTAATAGGAGATCCAATAATAAATTTTAACAAATGAATTTTAAAAAAGAAAATAATTCACAAAGAAAATCGAAATACCGAAAATACAAATAAAATATGTATTAGCGAGAACGGGGGTTACACGACCACTGGATCAGCCCCCCATAGCCCAGCTCCTCTTCTTGCTGCTGCCCTCATTGACTCCACCATCGCCTGACCTCCGCGATGCCCCGCAAATCCTGTCATCTCACCAGCGTCTTCAACCTCCCGATCTCCCTCACCGCTGCTTCATCCCGCACTCCAGCCATCTTCTCGACTGCCATCGCTCCTCCTCCGCAACCTACCTCATCGAGCGTTCACCGCCTCCCCTTCACCTCACCTTTGCACGCGCAGCCATCTCGCGACCTCCGAGCGCCTCCCCTTCAACCCCGAGGTCTGCCATTGTTGTCCCCCCGATCATCCCCGTCACCCCCTTCCACCTCCTACATCATTTCCCACCTCAACCGCCACTTACTGCCCCATCGTAGCCAACACTGCAGACGAACTCTTTGCTGTGGCTGCAGTCACCTTGCTGTCATTCACCGTCGTGGCTGCTGTTGTACTTGCTGTGCTCGCTGCCACCTCTTGCTGTTATTGCCGTTGTCTCTTGTGTTGTTTTCGTTGCTCTCGCTCGTGTTCTCATCGCACGTGCAAACATCGTCATACGGCAAGTATTCTCTTGTACACTCTTCTGTTCCAGTACAAGATTTGCTTGAATCCCGCAAGTAGACTTTGGTTAATTCATCGTGTTATAACCTCGCTCCTTTCCGTCGTGTTGATTGATCGTAATTCATTAGTATGTGCTAGCCTAATCAATTATTGTTAATTCCATGCTCGTATTGTGATCTTAAATACCCCTTGTTATTCCATGCATTACACGGACACATGATAAAAATGCGTAGTATAAGAATACATGTGTCTTGATGCTATTTGATTATGGCGTGATATAAAGATGTGAATATTAATCTTATGTGCAATGTCGTAGAAATAATAATTTTTGCTATGAAAATAGTAGATTTCACCCCTAACTACTGTATTTGGATGTTTATTAAACTCTAATCAAAAGACTACATGTTTTTAGGGTTTAAATCACTATTCATTTTAATGTTGTAGTTCTACATGCTGTCTGCCCGAGATTAAAATGAGATTTGGACCTAATTACAGTTAAAAAAATTAGAATCTATTAAATAAGAATTGTATCCCTACGAATCTAGTTTCTGTAACTTAATACGAATCCATATTCCGAGTTGTAGGCTGCAAGTTATCACATTTTTACTATTGTATGGCTTCTAATTTTCAGATTACTGTGTAGTAGCGTATCTTCTTATTTAACTAATTGAAACATTGTGTTAACAGTAGAATAAAGACTTGAAATTTACCAGCATGTTACTAGACATGATTAGGATTCATTTTATAACTTTTATAAGATTTTTTGAAAATTTTACTGCTGATTTATATATATAAAAACTTGACCCTTAAGCTGCTGACAGAACACTAGACCAGTAAAGAACCAATTGTTAGACCTAACTGCTATGACTATATTATGTCGTGTGAATATGTGTCGGAACCTTCAAGGAGTCTATTTTCTATAACTCCCGACGAAACTAATTTTCTTTCCTGTAGCAGCAGGAAAGTTAATTTATGTACAACAACGTCTTGCTGTCTAGTATTCGTATTTTCATGACTTTAAATATAAATATGTTTATTCCTTGCATTGCGAATTGAAATATATTGCATGCATTGCATAGCCCTTTTCACCTCCTTGTTCTTGCCCGGATACCATTCCCATTGTTGCATGTTAATGTTTAATTATTATAAAACAATAACAAGTCGGGGTAATGAGGGTAAGACCTAGTTGTAAGCTATATAGGAGATTGTACTCGGAAGGGGACCCATGTTTTCCCAGAATAAATTCCGTTATATGTTATACGGGACTAAGTGCCACATAGGATGAAGTGCCACGTCGTGGGATGACGGGGGCCACCTTTAAAACCTACGGGGCCACATCTAGAACCCATTACCTGATTACAGATTCATGTTATATGTTATATGTTTACAAGTCACGTAGGACTAAGTGCCACGTCGTGGGATGATGGGGGCCACCTCTAGAACCGACCACTTGACTACATGATTTCTCGAGTGCATGACCCTGTATAATTCACCACTAGAGTAAACGTTCACATAATTGTATGCACCCGAACCTATGATATGGGACACAGGATTACGTGCATTAGATAGGACTAAAAGATTTGTGGACATAAGATTAACACTGAACACGTACATGATTCTTGTTTACAAGTTACATGTTACATGTTTACAAGTTTCATGATTCCTGTTTATACGATATGTTTCCCGTTGCATGATTCATTATTCCCAATTGGTTATATTTTGAGACTTATTTCAGTTGTTACTTGCATTACACTTGATCATATTGTATTACAATTACATTGCCAGTTCTTGTTTTCCTTCATGTTCAGTTTTGGTTCTTTCTTGTTACGTGTATTGGTTCTCGTTGTCATGCTTGTTCCATATTTGAATTTCCAGTCCTTATTGCTTTTCCTGTAATGCCTGCTTCTTGTTCCTATTTTGCTTGTTACTACTTGTGACCCGTAGCTTGCTCTAACGGGTACTTTTAATCTTCCTTTTGGGTAAATGTTATATAGGTACAACGATGAGTACTGAAGGAACTTGACGTACTGGTATTGCATAGTGTATTCTAAGCATTCTGTAAGTTCTTATATCTCAGATATTGGTTATTTCGTTGTATTCTTGTTCCTGTGATTATTATTATATTGTTGAGCTTACTGGTATTTGTACCGCTTATGAATTATGTAAGTTTGGAAATTTATATCATTCTTTGGGCCTCAGTTACGTGCCCGTATTTCTGTATAATGGGAAGCGGGGCGTGACAAGGTTTTCAGTGGTATCAGAGCTCGATTTGGAAAATATGTTGACCAGGATTTATTAATATGTTAACCAAGCCAGGTTCGAACCATGTTAAACTCAACAATATGCACACTACGTTGATCACATGAACATGTAATAACCAACTTATCATCTGGATACTAATCTTATTCGATCCACTTTTGACCTCTTCATATTCAGGTCCTTTATTTCTTATTTTTTTTCGTCACTTCCATTCATCCACATTCATTGATTGCTTATTGGGTATAAATTCATTTTTTTGTACCCATGTTATTTTGATCACGACGCCATCAATTCTTTTTATTTCTATTCGGTTGGTCGATTGGCATCACTTAATCTACAATGACATGTCAGTGGCTTGGAACATCACCAAGAGAGCAAGTGATGTCTTTTGCTCCAAGATGTGCATGTAGAGTCCCAAGATCTCAGGATAGTGTTCAAAATTCCAAGTTGCCTGGAGTTCGAATTTCATGCTAGAGAGATGTTATTCGGACGTGCTAAGGATTTGGTGAGTCACGAGGCAGAATGCTAGAGTTAATGGATGCTGATGACGGAGTCTTTCCGATCATAGTGGCGCAGTGGAAGCGTGGTTGGCCCATAACCCACAGGCCTTGAGATTCTCATGTTACTTCTTCTTCTTTGCATCGTTCACTTCCTTATTCATACATTCCATTCATCATCATTCACCAATTCATTATTTGATATCAATCTTATCCATGTTCTTTCTATTCCGGTGTTGCCACCACTTCGTTTCCCTCCATCTAATTCCATGCTTCTTTATCGTTTAAGCTCTACTTTGGTTATTCCCTATGTATCGTCTAAGCAAATTTCAAGAAAAATTTTTTGTTGTAAGGTGGGTAGGATTGTGTAATCCCCATTGCTCATATTTATATTTTTAATTATATTTAATAAAATTATTGATTATTTATTTCATTTTTGGTTGTATTTATTTTCATTTCTTTTGTATGGTGAGTTGTGTTCCTCTCTTTTGTGATTTATTCTCTGTTTGATTCAGCTTTTTACTCTCTTTATTGATCTACAAATTGTTCTTGATTTCGTCTATTATTTAAACCTATTTCATGGCTTAATTATCTCTTATTGGATTCTTTTCTCCCTATTGGATACTACCCAGTTCACCCAAACCCATAATATCCCTATATAAACACCCTAATTGAACCCTAACCCTAATTACCAAACCCTAATCCTATTCTCTCTCCCTCTCTAGCCGTCACCCTTATCTTTCCCGATCTCCCCCCTCCCGAGCCCTGCCTCCTTGCTGTCGTCGAATTACTCCGCGCCGGCAGACACCCCCGACCACCGCAACACCCCTCTCCTCCTTCCCTCATCCGCTGCGTCACCCCCACCCCGTGCTTCCATGTCCTTGCTGCAGCGCTGCAACCGCCATTCACCGCTGGGCAGCGCCGCCCCTTACACTATCTTCGCCATCATCGTTTCCCTATGCAGCGTCGTCGACGCCCCAGGCTGCTGCCGCCGCTCTTGCTGTTCGGTTGCTGTTGTCTCTTTGTGTGTGTGTGTGCGTACGTCGTGGGCACGTGATTCCAGTGGTGTGATTCTCGTTCTCGTCTTTCATTCGTTGTTTTCGTTGTTTGGGATCCATTCCCGTTATTCTATTCTTCGTTTTCGTCATCTTCGTATCAGGCAAGTAGCTTGTATGTGTTCTTTTTGTCATACAAGTTAAATACCGTAAGTAATCTAGTATGAAAATATTTGTACTCTCATGATGATCCTATTTTGTTAGGTTGACATTATCTCTTGATCATGAGTAGTTACAATAATTGACACATGTTGCATGAAAAAAATTAGATTAGATGACACTTTGACTGTAAGTTGTTTGTGGCACACCATATGTTGTAGATGACCGTCACATAGATGTTGGTTGGATGTATTATCTCATTATAGACTATTGAATTCACATGCCATACTGATTTGAGTAACCCACATATACTATGCTTCGTATGACATCTAGATTGGACCGTTTATAATTAAGTTGTTTGATAAAATGCCGAAAAGAACTTTTATTTTGCTGCTGCCCTATTTTGTACAGTAATTTAGACCCTGTTAACATCAGTAAAATAAATAAGTTTGTGAACATGATTTATAGCATTTTTTTTTTCTAGTTTTCAGAACTTCCGACGGATTGGAATTCCGATTTTGATGCATGAGTTATTGCTGGTTTACTGCAGTCATATCATATATTCCAGATTCTGAATAATATGTATTTTGTAAAATATTTTATTTTAAAATTGATACTAAAAGTAGAATTTGAACTCTATATTTTGCTGAGTATGTTCAAACATTGCTGGGATAAATCCCTAATTTTTTATAGAATTAATTAATGACTTTGGTATCTCATTTCATACTTATGAAACTAGTCGAAATATTTCCAAACTGCATACTGTTCAGTAAAGAACTATGTTTTCAACCTAGATCTATTCGCTTTTGATGAAAACTTTATGAATATGAACTATAGCCTGATTTTTCTATTTTATCATCTTTTTCACGGATCTGGATTTCGAATTATACTTTATGAATTATCGCTATTTTGGTACTGCTGTGTCTGAACTTACAGAATTGATATTTTGTTGCAGTACTTTGTTTTCCCAATTTTGTTGACTACACTATCTATAATATAATCTCATGATATTTTATATTTTGAGACTAGATATGTTAGGGAATCTTCCAGATTTTTCTAAGATTTAATTATGGTATTTTAAAACTCTTTTTATGCTTATAAACACGATTTTGTATTTTCTGGCTGAACATAACTTTTGTGTTAAATGCCGTTTTCAACCCTGTTTTTGTAGCTGATATGTGACATATATATGTGCTGAAATCGGTAGAGAGTCTAATTTCTAGATTTTTTGACGGATCTGGATTTTCTATTCTGTAGCAACGGGAATCTCAGATTTGGTACAATAGTGTCTTAGTGTCCAGAACTGGAAAATGTCGTTGTTTTGACTATTATGAGTTATTTTTATCAACCGTTGCAATCACTATTTCATCTTAGACTTATTTCCCGATCTTGCCATGTCATTAGCCTGTTTTTATTCATTCAGACATGTTTATTGATAATAAAAGAAATCAAGCTGGGGTTTTTAAAGGAAAATATCAAGTAGTGGACAATATAGAAATGCATATTCAGAAGGGACTCGTTTCCCCACGGTTTACTGTGGTACCTACTATTTATATTTGGATGCATGAGAGCATGATCCATGAAACCATTACTGTTTGTTATTACTTTTACTGTTACCGTTTGTCTGAATATATTGACCTATAGAAGTTTCACTACAAAATCTTAAAACGAAACTGTTTGTTGTAGCAACCATGTGGTAAAATCTGGGACGCATGAAGTGCTACCTAGTTAGTAATGAACATTAGACATAAGAATAACTGTCTACACTGTCACATCCTGTTACGGTTACTGTGGACTTAACTGTTACTGTTGATTACTGCTACCATTGGCACACTGTTACTGTTGATCCTTACTGTTACTGTTATATTTCTCCTGTTATCACTACACTGCTTACCGTCATCTGTAGACTGTTATATTTGCTACCCTCTCCATGTTAGTATTACCTGTTTAGTTTATTTTTTCCCTTTATTATTCTACTTGTATTGCTTGTGGCCCGGACTTGCATCTAACGAGCGTTATGTTTTCCTGTTTTTCCTATTTTTCTTGTAATTGCCATATGAGCAGGTTTTGCTGATCAATTGCCTACTGGAGTTGGTGAGCAAAAGTTTTGAGCTGCGCAATTGGAATAATTTGCTTAAATGTTTTGATGAACTATTTTATTTCATGAACTGTATTGAGACTTGTATTTGGGCTTATTGTCCCAGGATTATTATTTTGTTTCGGATCTAGTATTTGTTGGAACATTTATTATTGATGCAATAAATACTATTGAGTTATGATTATTTTTGCATGCCTAATTGGAGTATACTGTTATATTTACTGTTATGATGAGTCAAGCAGATCCGTACAACTTATGGATGGTGAAAATTAGCCGCTGGGCTTACTCGCGTACCGTATTCCGTATTCTTTTTGGGAAGCGGGGCGTGACGGATTGTAACCCCCGTTCCCATTAATATGTATTTGTACTTATTTGCTTCTGATTATTATTGAAATTCAATTTTCTAGATAAATCTTCCTTTTCCAGATAAATCTTCCTTTTCTCTTGGAGCCAAATTGCTTTTATGTTGGATATCCGATTAATTTTTTTGAACTCACAAACATCCATAATATTATTTATCACCATTTTAATTATTTTTTGATTTATTATGTAAAACCCAAAACCCTAATCTATTCTTTGTTTATTTATTGTATGAAGCCCAACCCAAGTATATTCTTATTATTTTAATTCATTATTATTATTATTATTATTATTATTATTATTATTATTATTTATAAAATCCCTAAATTTCATTCTATTGATCTTTTAATTAGATTTAAGCCCAAGCTGTCAACCAATTCTATAATTTGTTAAATTATTTTGTAAGCCCATATTTAAATTCTAATCCCAACTATAATTATTTTTTATTGGAGCCCACACACAAACTCAAGCCCACACTTTTAAATCTTAAACAAATCCTATTGGAGCTTAACTCAAACCCGTTAACCAGTTAACCCAAATTTTTCCCAACTGCACAACTCTAACTAACCCTATTAAATCCCCACTAAATCCTAACAATCCCGTAACCCCACAACCCCATAGTCTACTCCATTATCCCACTAATTACTCATCTCCACATTAATTAAACTAATTAATTCCCCTAATCGCCTCTACTAATCCATCCCCTTCACCGTCAACCCGATTTCTTCATCTTCGTCCTTTCTTCTTCTCCCTGTCTCACTACAAGACTAACAGTCTTTACCGGCATTTTTTTGCACATTTACAGGCGTTTATAAACGCCGCTGTAGATATCACCGGCATTTTATAAATCGCCGGTGGAAGTGTCGCTGAATCGTGCGTCGCTGTAGCTTAGGGACATTCACCGGCGTTTTTTACGGCCACCGATGTAGGTTAAAACTACACCGGCGGCCGTAAAAATGCCGGTGAATGTGTGGGTACCATTTTCGGCCATCACCTACACTGGCATTTTTAAAACGCCGGTATAGAGTGCCAAATTCTTGCTGAAAGCTACACCGGCGCTTGTAAAAACGCCGGTGTAGCTAATTTTTTTTTAAAAAAAAAATTTCAAAAAAAAAAAATTTCAAAAAAAAAAACAAAAAAAAAAAAAAAAAAAAAAACAAACCAATTCAGCACTCTCATAATCAAAACCAAATGCAAGAGACCCATTAGATCATACACTGATCATTCTTAAAACAAACAATAGGAGTACTGCATATGATGAATATAGTCATTCCAATAGGAGCACTGCATTAAGCTGGTTCTCAGTGCATAACAATTCAACAATATAGTCATTCGAATTTAGCAACAAAGAAGTACTGCATATCACAAAGAAGTACTGTATATCAGTGAGTGCCACTCACTGACTCAAAATTAGAGAAGCATAATCAGTGAGTGCCAACTCAGTAGGATTGTTCATAAATTAGAGAAGCATAATCAGTGAGTGCCACTCACTGACTCAAAATTAGTCCGGTAAAGAGGTAAAGATTAATCAGTGAGTGCCACTCAGTATATCAAAAGTAGATTGCCAATCACTGACTCATAAACTAGTCAGTATATCAAAAGTAGTCCTACTGAGTGCATTTTGAAGTTGCATATGGAACTATATTGGGTTGGATCTATATTTATCATGCTTGAGTAATTTATGTCATAGTATTTGTGAGAACAAGTAAATATAAGATGAAGTCAGTGACTCAGTGCCATAGTATTTCAGTTCATACATCTCAAAATTTTCATCTTTGTTCTCCAAATTTCTCATATTATCCAAATTAGTCAGTATATAAGATGAAGCAGCACTGACTCAAAATTCACAAGATTATTCATAAATTTTGCAAAATGCACTCTAAAAAACCCCAAATTGTCAGGTAAAGATTAATCATTAAATGCTCAGATAGGATTTAATCATCACTAGTTACTCCTATAATTCATTTATTCAATGAATCATGAAACATAGTGTGCAACTTCAGAAGCATAATCCATCTCATCATCACTCATTCACTCGAAAATAATGAGAAGAAACTCCATTTGTTCACTGTTTTTACTCAAGCATATTTAGTTGTTCTCACAAATACTATGGCATAAATTACCCAAGCATGATAAATATAGATCCAAATCAATATAGATCCATATGCAAAATGCACTCAGTAGGATGATTCATAAAATAGAGAAGCACAATCAGTGAGTGCCACTTACTGACTCAAAATTAGTCAGGTAAAGAGGTAAAGATTAATCAGTGAGTGCCACTCAGTATATCAAAAGTAGATTGCCAATCACTGACTCATAAATTAGTCAGTATATCAAAAGTAGTCCTACTGAGTGCATTTTGAAGTTGCATATGGAACTATATTGGGTTGGATCTATATTTATCATGCTTGAGTAATTTGTCATAATATTTGTGAGAACAAGTAAATATAAGATGAAGTCAGTGACTCAATGCCATAGTATTTCAGTTCATACATCTCAAAATTTTCATCTTTGTTCTCCAAATTTCTCATATTATCCAAATTAGTCAGTATATAAGATGAAGTCAGTGAGTGCCACTCACTGACTCAAAATTCACTAGATTGTTCATAAATTTTGCAAAATGCACTCTAAAAAACCCCAAAATGTCAGGTAAAGATTAATCATTAAATGCTCAGATAGGATTTAATCATCACTAGTTACTCCTATAATTCATTTATTCAATGAATCATGAAACATAGTGTGCAACTTCAGAAGCATAATCCATCTCATCATCACTCATTCACTCGAAAATAATGAGAAGAAACTCTATTTGTTCACTATTTTTACTCAAGCATATTTAGTTGTTCTCACAAATACTATGGCATAAATTACTCAAGCATGATAAATATAGATCCAAATCAATATAGATCCATATGCAAAATGCACTCAGTAGGATTGTTCATAAAATAGAGAAGCACAATCAGTGAGTGCCACTTACTGACTCAAAATTAGTCAGGTAAAGAGGTAAAGATTAATCAGTGAGTGCCACTCAGTATATCAAAAGTAGATTGCCAATCACTGACTCATAAATTAGTCAGTATATCAAAAGTAGTCCTACTGAGTGCATTTTGAAGTTGCATATGGAACTATATTGGGTTGGATCTATATTTATCATGCTTGAGTAATTTATGTCATAGTATTTGTGAGAACAAGTAAATATAAGATGAAGTCAGTGACTCAGTGCCATAGTATTTCAGTTCATACATCTCAAAATTTTCATCTTTGTTCTCCAAATTTCTCACAGGTAAGAAGACAATACTCTTGATCCCAAACCAACAATACTAGTGAAACTAACAGTCCTCCAGTGTTCAATTCTGTTTTACTAACCATGATTAGCTTACAGATTTGAACAATCAAGAAACTGAGGACGAAGAAATATATATGCTTTGAAGCAAAGATCCCAAATATATATGCTTTGAAGATTACCTTCGACGCTATGGCGGGGGGATTGTCATCAACTACCTTCTTCATCATCACATCCTTCATCAACAAAGCCTCGTAAATCTATATCTAATACACATAAGTCAATATATAAGATGAAGCATATAAATCATGAACTTTAAGCTAAGTAAAGAGAGATTAAGTACAGTCCAAATCCCTTCTCAATCGTAAGTGAGGAGAGGAGTATAAGTTATCAGGTAATCGTAAGTGAGCCCAATATATAGAAACTTATTGAAGCCCAAGTACAGTCCAAATAACCTTTCAGATGGTGAATGAGGCAATATATAGAAACTTATAAAACTTCATTACCCAAACATCAGTTTATAAGACCAAATATATATTTACCCAAACATTAAGATCTCAGTTTATAATAACATGTCAACAAAGAAGGCAATGATCTCAGTTTATAAGAACCCAAGCAACAAAGAAGTTTCATAATATGATCCTTGAGCTTGAACCCATTCAACCAAAAAAGTCAGTAAGTATCCTCTTCACCAAGTAATCATAAATGTACACATCCAACCTGTTCCAAAACCCATTCAACCAAAAACCCATCAAAAGGATTGCCTTTTTTTTCCCTTTCCAACTCAAACAACCTCATCCCATTCAAAGAAACCCATCAAAAATATCACTTTTTGCCCATTTGGGCTCAAACAACTTCATCTAAAAACCATACTAACCCCTAAAAAACTACAAACAACAAAAGCATGACTAGAATCAATTTCGGTTAGTACGATAAATCAAGAACCGATCAAAACCCTAACCCTAACCCTAATCAAGAACCGATCATTAATTAACCTATTCTCATATTCTCAAATTCATACTAGAATAAACTTTAGGGTTTGAAATTCCTTACTTGAGTTGATTGGGGGAGGGGGGACGGCAGTTTTTGAGAGGGAGAGAGAGATTGGGAGAAGGAGAATGGCGGGGGGCCGCGATGGAGGACGGGGGGCGGGCGAAGGGGGCAGGTGCGGCGATGGGGGAAGGGGCGACGGCGAGGGAGGGGGAAAACGACGAAGTCGGGAGAGGGGGACGTCGACGGGGAAAGGAGAGAAATGAAAATTTTGGGAAAAGTATACGTATAGGGTTTGGGGAAATTAGGGAAAGCGGGAGAGCGCGAGAGAGCGGGAAAAATTGGGGTTTTTTTTTTTGCGATCGAATGAGGAAATGATAGAGGGTTTGGGGGAAATTTATTCCAATACCCTATACCGGCGTTTTAACTAAAAATGCCGGTGAATGGGAGAAGATTTTTTTTATCTGTATACTTTCACCGGCGTGTTTATTAAAACGCCGGTGAATATAGCCTTCACCGGCGTTTTAATAAAAAACGCCGGTGAATATCATAATTTCCCCGGCGTTTTATAGAGGCCGCCGGTGTATAACCATCCTGTTTAACGCCCCATTCCTGATCTCTTCCTACCCCGGCATTTCTAGTAAAACGCCAGGGAATATACGCCGATAAATTCATCGTGTTGTAGTGTCTCTAATTCCCGAAACCAGCGACCTCATCACCGTTGTTCGCGCCACCACCCCGTCGGCCACTGTAGTCCACCCTGTCACCACCTCCCTGCTCCTCGTGCGCCACTGAGCCGAGCCCCCCCCCCACTACTCCTCCAACCCGCCTCCTTCTCCACCCTCACTCCATCACCAGAGCACCACAGGACCAAGAAAATAACAAGATTATAACAAAATCGACAGAAAATTTAACTAATATGTATGAATATAATAAAAGACCTTACCTACCATGAAAATGACATAGTAAAGAAAGGAGTAAGTTAGGAAAAGAAAAGGAAAAAGAAAAAGAAATACCAAAATACGAACCTACATAACACTATGAAAAATGAATAACAGGAAATGGAGGATGACTAGATTTGGATGGTATAATAAATATAGATGGAACAATAGAAGAATGTGTAAAAGCATCCATAATAATAGGATTTAGACAAAACCTCTCAGGAAATACATTTGAGAAATTTATAGAAGCAACCTTTATAGGAGTAGTAGCAAAATGGTAGAATGGACTAACAGAAAAACAAAGAATAATATCAAAAAATCAAGACCAATTGATGACAGAAAAATATAAGAAAATTCAGCACAAAGAACATTAGGACTAAAAAAAATAATTACAAATTACGAGAAAGCAATATGAACATAATTCAGTGTCTATGAAAAAACAGAAGGTCCTAATAGATACAAAAAGAACCAAGCAAGATGGAGACTAAGTAATTTAGAAATATGCGATATGTGTTATTTTGAAAACCATGCTTGCGAATTTAGAGAATATTTTCAAGATAGTTATTATAAAAAAGAAGAAAAGAGTTCAATTTTAGACTCGTTCTTCTTAAAACTACCAGATCCATGGAATTTAAACATATATAGTGCGTATTTACATGAAAAAGTAAAACCAGAGATAGGTATTTTGGGATATAAACATAATTTGTATAAAATTATAAATTTAAATTATGCCAAGAAGCTAGATCAACTATTAAATATTATAGAACATTTAAACAAAGAATTTGTTGTGAAGAAATAAGACCAAATCACTGGGGATGTAATAGTAACAATAATTATATTGAAAGACGTAAACACAAATTCCAAAAATATAAACTAAAATACATAAAACCTTTAAGAGATACATAAAAAACCCTACAAAAGATACTTTAAAAGAATAAATAAAAACAAAAAATATTCGGAAACCCAAAGAAATGTAATTTTTATATATGTGGATAAATAGGATATATATCACCAAATTGTCCTAACAGATCTTAAGAAAAAAAATGTAAAATACATAGACGAAATTGAAGAAATGAATAATATAAACTATGATCTCATAGAATATGAGGAAGATTGGTCAGAAATAAGTGAAGATGAAGAAATAATGGTAATGGGAGAAGATAATGGAAGTAGTGAAGATGAAATAGAAGAATGCAAAATAAATATGATAATATAAATTACAAATATATGAGAACAATTAGAAAAAGAAGAAAATAATGAAGAAGTAAGAGAAAAAATGAGTTTTGGCATACAAAAATTCGACAAAATAAGTTCAACCAAACTAGAAATATACCCGAAAGAGATATTTAAACTTCCAATATTTGAAAGAAAAAGAAATACCATAATAATAGCTAGAAATAATGAACAACCTATAGACATAGAACAAGCTCAAGGAAAAACTATAATTCCATTGATAACTCGAATAATAAGATAAGAAATGGAAAAAATAAGTTAGAAAACTAGAAAAACATTAAGACACATACATTTAGGAGTAGTACAAATAATAATAAAAACTTATTTTAAGGAATGAATAAGTACTCCCTTAGAAATATACGTAATGGATGATAGAATAATATCAAGTACACAAAATCCTCCAAGGTATGAATGGCAAATTGTTCAACCTGCACTCGAAAACATAGCGACATGTAAGTAAAACACAGAAAAATTTCAAATCAAATAGAAGACAAATTGTTCATACTGCATCAAAGAATATCAATAGGTGAGTGGAAGACAACGAAGGACCATGAATCCAAAGACTAACATGATAATAGTGTGTATATAGTGAACAAGGGAGGTCGACGAGAGCAACGGGAGGTCAACGCCATAGGGAGAGGGCGGCGCATAGGGAGGTTGACGGTGTAGGGTTGATCGACGATGCGGATTAGGGATTTGGTTTTGTTCTAGGGTTTGTGGAGGATTGGATATTTGGATTTGTATTGGGGAGGAGTTGGAGGATTTGATATCTGAGTTAAAATTTTCTTTTTTACCCCTATTTATCCAGATTATTTACGTTATAATGGCGTTTCTAAATTGCTGTAAAACCACAACAATTAATAAATGCTATTATAGTTAGGAGTAAAATTTAAAATTAATAAAAGACAACATTTTCTTCAGAAATGCTGTGATTGATCACTTTCAATGACATTAACGTTTAAACATCGTAATAAACTTGTTGTAGTTAACCCTATATGTTTTTGTGTTGCCTGTACTGAAGTGTTATTAGTTTTTCCATACATATCTCTTGGATGAAGCTCTCTTGAAGAGCATAGTAGTCCTGAAATGGGAGGAACGTAAAATGAGCAATGAAATCGGGGTGCATAGCAGTGGTATTTTATCCACTAGTAGTAACTAGTACAGAGCTGCTTAAAGAGGCTTAGCTAGATTGGAAGCATGATGGAGCCTTTTGTTTGATTTTTAGGGTATCCATAGAAACCTCTCCCTACTCTTTATTTCATACTTAATTGTTTCAAGTTTTAAATTCACATAATCACTAAAAAGAAGAGTGGATAATAATAATAGCTCCAATCATGACTTAATTTATGAATTAATGACTAACTGTCAAGAAAGTGATAGAATGTGGGTTTTTGATGTTTATTATCCCCAAAAATTAACAAGCATGTATGATTTTTATAAGTTTAAATTATTTTTCTTTAGCGTACAGAAAGTAATAATTATAACAATAAATAAAATTAATCTTGAAGAAACTAGTAATATAAATGTCCAAATAATTGATGATCTAACTTTCTATGAAAGGTCTTTGTTATTTTATGAAAATGGAGAATTTAGCAGTTATATATAGAGTCCTACAACAGCATATAGGCAATATCTTGAAGAAAACGAACATATAGAGAAAGAAAATGAACATATGGAAGAACCCCGACATGATAGTGATAATGAATTAACGGAAACAGAATCAGAAGCTATGAGAGATTTTAAAGTTAAGCTTGATTACTTTAATATTTTTGAGATTGATAATGCACGTTATTTTCAGAAATATTATTTTACAGAAGAATATTATCTTTGAAGTTTTTGATACTCTCTTTATTTTTCTTTTATAAGTTATCACAACTTATATTTCACGTTTCACTCCAGTTGGTATCCGAGCCTTGTTTTAAGTAAGTAACCCTTACTGGGTTTTCTGAAAATATTTAATACAATTTAAGTAGCTAAAAAATTGATTCAATAGATTAAATAAAAAATATTACAAAAAATAATTTTAAATTTGCAGAAAGATCCCCACATCCTATAGAAAATATTATAGGGAAGTATGAATATATTACTATTTGGAAACTATCCCTTAGTTAAAGCATCTGTAGTCGTTCCCTATATTTCCAAAATTTAGAAAAAAAAAAGAACAGTACTCGTCTATATTTGAGAAACGATATAGGAATTCTCCAAATATAGAAATCGGAAGATCATCCTGCGTCCGATCCAAAAAAAAAAAATCTTTGACGCAAGATGATCTTGCATATGAGCAATTTAAAAAATTTAAAAGGGGAAAAAAATATCGAACGCAAGATCATCTTGCGTCCGTTCAAAAAAAAATCTAAAGGAAGTGGACGCAAAATTATTTTTCGTCAGAAGAAAAAAAAACTAAAAACCCGTTGCTTTTTTCCCTAAAATATAATTTTTTTCCCTTTGGAATCGGGCCTATAGGATTGTTTATGCATATAGTCTATATTTGAGATTGGTTTGATTTTTTTGATCAAGGGTTTGAAATGGAATGGGCTTATAGAAATTGTTATGTGTACGCTGTGTACAATTTTTTTGGGTGAATGTGTTGGACTCAATTTTAAAAAAAAAAAAAATAATGGCTGAGATTGGTTTGAATTTGTTAGATCCACCGTTCGACCAAATTTTGAGTTTTTAACGACTACACACCCAACTCAAAATTTGTATTTCTATTTCCCAAATTTGAAAATTTTGAGTCCTAATGACTACAGATGCTCTTACAACTAATTTGGATATTGTCCCTTTTGGCAAATAATTTTAAAATCTATCATATTAACATAATTAACTCCTTATGAAGTTTAAGGATTAAATTTTTATCATATGCATTAAGATGATTCAACCTTTTTTTAAAATTAGGGAAAGAACAAACAATAATTAGTGGGAGATGATGAATTAATATTCATCGACTTTAGGTGGCATTGTCATTGTGGTAGCATTGTTGTCAATTCGTTGCATTGTTTGAAGTTTTAACTATACCAATGAGTTTTGTAAATTTAATGTATTGACATAGCCCCATTAAAACTGTAAAGCATTTGCAACAAAGTTGATAAAACTTTTCAATTTCGGCCTTAGACAAAATTAGAAAGTTGTATTAATTGCAAATACATTAAGAGAAAACCATCTAATTAGCAATAATATTTTTTTTTTTGAAGGAAAAGGTGGAATCTGGCCACCCTGTTTCATTAATCAGCAATTAATAAACATAACTCAGAGTACTGAGCTTACAAGACGGTCCTAAAAAGAAAACAGCAAAACCATTCTCCCTCTGAAACATGGTGGGCGGGAGCAAAATACAAAAAGGAATAAGACAGAGAAGACATTTCAACCCCCCAACAAGCCCTGGGGGGTGGGACACACATCTGGATCTGGTGCCTGCCGACTCAGTCAATAGTCGGCCCAATCTCTATCCCGTCGTCGTCATAGTCCTGCACTTGGAATACTGTAGCAATTCTGCCCCTGGGACCTGCTGCTGCGACATGTGCCCAAAATGAGATTAGATGCATAATATGAGTTAAATTGCCAGAAATGGAATTGCGGGTATTGCGGAAATAAAAGTTGTTTCTATCTAGCCAAAGCACCCAGGTCGTAGCGGCGATCGCGAGGAACCACGCCTCTCCCATCGCCCTTCGTTCCGTCGCAAATAGTGGCCCCACCCAAAGATCTTCGTATGACTGAGGGTATTGACTAGTCCCTAATGCGTTGAGGACCTCGGTCACCACCGCCTTGCTTCTATGGCAGTGAATGAACAGGTGATCCCTCGATTCCACGTTGAGATGGCAGAACCCACACTGTACATCCAAATTTGGCTGTCGTTTACCCAAGTTTTCCCTGGTTAGGATAGCATCATTCAGTACCAACCAAATGAAAACTTTTATCTTCAGCGGTGCCTTTGTGTTCCACACGACGTTAGACCACTTTGGTGTGCAGCCCCGAAAGTGTACCCGGTTGTACAACGAGCGAACCGAGAACTTACCATCCTGCTCCAGGTCCCAGGTCATCTTGTCGGGACCCTGTGAGCATTTGGTGTCGGTGCTAGTGATGTAAGTTTTAAGTTCCGTCAGCCTGCGCAGGGAAGCCGCGTCAAGCGGCTATTTGAAGGTTGGGTTCCAAGCACCCCTTTTCCAGACGGCTGCCACCGTACAGTGTGGACGGGAGGCTTGAACGTATAAATCCGGGAACATGGAGCTGAGCGAATGATCTGCGCACCACTGGTCCCACCAGAACCTGGTAAGCCTACCATTACCAATGACTGATTTGACGCAGCTATTGAAAGGGCCGTGCGCCTTAGCGATTCCTTTCCAGAAATGAGAGACCCTAGGGCCTACCCTGAAGCCTAGGTTTCTCGTGCCATTCCCGCGCAAGTACCCCTGGACGAACTGTTGCCACCCTTCTCCATTGGGGTGAAAAACCTTCCACCACCATTTACCCAGAAGTGCCAAATTCATGTCTCGGAGATCGATAATGCCAAGGCCTCCGTGGATCTTTTTCATACACGCTTTCTCCCATCTGATAAGATGATATCCTCCTCGGTCTGGGTCTGCCCCTTTCCATAGGAACCGTTTCCTAGTCCGGTTAATTCTTTGAATCACCCACCGAGGCATCTCGAAGAAGGATAGATAATAGGTAGGTAGGTTAGTTAGGACTGCATTGATGAGGGTGACTCTCCCTCCCAGGGAGAGGGCTTTCCCTTTCCAACCCGCGAGACGTTTATCCACCTTGTCGATGATGGGAAGCCAATCCGCCTTTTTGAGTTTTCCTGGTCTCAGGGGTAATCCCAGGTACTGAATTGGGAACCTCTTGACGGAGCAGTTTAGAATGGAGGCGTGCTCCCCTGTCTCTTTCGGGGACATGGCAATCGGAGTAATAGTGCTTTTTGTGGAAGTTAACTTTGAGTCCGGACCACGCCTCAAAGCAGTATAGTATCCCTTTGAATATAATAGTCTCCCCAAGGTTTCCATTGCCAAAAACTAGGGTGTCGTCTGCATATTGGAGGATGGAGCATCCTTGGCGCTGCACGCCTTTAGCTACAGGCACGATCCAGCCTACTCTAGAACATCTGTTCAACATTTCCCTGAGGACGTCTGCCACGATGGTGAAGAGTAGGGGGGACAGGGGGTCACCCTGTCTCAGACCGCGTCTACAGGGGAATGAGTGGCCCGCCTAGCCATTGATCAAGATGGCTGTTTTGCTAGCAGTGAGGCATGAGTGTATCCATCTGATCCATTTCTCCCCAAATCCCCTACCCTTAAGTGCTTCCAACAGACAGTCCCATTCTACCGAATCATAGGCTTTCTCAAAATCTAGCTTGAGGAGGTAGCTCTTCGCGTTAGCGACGTGGCAATGGTGAATGGTTTCTTCAGCTGTGGCTATACTGTCCTGAATGCACCGTCCCTTGATGAAGCCTGTCTGGTCCTGGCTGATAAGGCCATCCATCACCTTACCCAATCTATTAGCTAGGGTCTTTGTGATGATCTTCATCGAGCAGTTAAGTAGGCTAATGGGGCGGAAGTCACCTATGCGTCGTGGCTCCTCTTGTTTAGGGATGAGCACCACCTCCGCGTAGTTGATTCTCCCCAATTTGAGTTTGTGCTCATAGAAGTCCCCGAACAGATTAAGCAGGTCACCTTTAATTTCCTCCCAGAATATCTGGTAGAACATGATCGGGAACCCATCTGGACCCGGAGCTTTGTCACTACCCAAAAGTTGGATCGCCTTCCAAACCTCCTGCTCAGTGAAGGGTGCTTCGATGGATTGCAATTCACCTCCTGGCTCCCCTGCTTGGTTATGCCAGAAGTCGTGACTAAGGGTGGATCTGAACTCTGCTTTGCGCCCAAAGAGCCCCCTGTAGTGGGATTGGGCGGCCTGCCTAATAGCTTCCTCGCCTTGAATTAAGCCGTCGTCCGAGTTGACAGAGTGGATAATAATGGCTCTACGCCTAGCATTGGCGACTCGGTGGAAATAGGCTGTGTTAGCGTTTCCCTCCTTGAGCCAAGTGACTCTCGATCTTTGTTGCCATCTGATTTTCTCCAACCTATAGAGCTGGTCAATGTCCTCTCGCAACTGGAGCAGTTTCACCCGTTCTTCCTGTGTGAGATCCCTAGTTTCTTCTATTTTCTCGAGATCCTCAATACCCTCAAGAATGGACTCTTTTGCTCTCCAAATTAATGCGAATCTGGTTCGGTTCCACTTCCGCAGCTTGCCCCTAAGCCTGCATATTTTCTCGCACCATATTGCAGTCGCCTCCGTACCCTTGGTTGGGCGGGACCAGCACTCATTAACCATGTGATGGAACCCCTGGATCTCCAACCAGGCCTTCTCAAATCGGAATTTTGTCGGCTTTCTGCTTTGCACTTCCCCTGCAGAAAGGAAGATTGGGACGTGGTCTGAGGTTGGCTTCGGGAGGGACTTGGCAGAAGCCAACGGGAATTTTGCTTCCCAATCCGAGGACACCATGACCTTGTCTAACTTGGCCAGAATGGGTTGAGCCTGCATGTTCGACCAGGTGAAAAGTCTATCCGAGATGGGGATGTCGACAAGTTCCAGGTCCGAGATGACCTCATTAAAAGCTTCTCTATCTAGGGAGGAAGCGCCTCTGCCCCTGTGCTCTGACGCAAATCTAGTAACGTTGAAGTCGCCCCCTAATACCCACGGGTGAGCCCATTGGGCTTTGATTGATCTCAGTTCTGCCCAGAATGCCGTTCTAGCTGTGGAAGTGTGGGGCCCATACACTACCGTGACCGATTGTAGCCAAAGGTCGGACTTTCTTTGCAGAAGAACTGACAGGGAGAACTGCCCGTGCAATTCGCCAACACAACTGAAGATATTGGGGTTAAAGCCTAGCGCGATGCCTCCAGATGCTCCAACTGCCGGAAGTAATCTCCATTCAGAGATTCTACAACCCCCCACCTTCTTAAGCCTAGATAAGTGAGACAGCTTTGTCTCCTGGAGACCCACTACATTCGCCTTGGATCTAACTACGAGCTCTCTAAACATACCCCGTTTACCCCGCCCGCCCAGACCTCTAACGTTCCAGAAGTGGGCATCCATAAATTACAATGTGGGGGGGGGGGGGGGGGGGGGTTACGTAACTCGAACCTACGTTCGAGTTTAGGGTAAGATTAACCCTATCTGATTCCCAACCTCTAATAAGATTGAGAAGACAAGAGTTTCTATCCAAATCGTTCACCATAAGACCACATGTTTTGGCTAGATGGAAAATTTCATAGTCTGTCATAAAATTGAAAATTGAAGCTAGGGAAGAACTTGTACCTCCACCGCTTGTTTTTGCCGCCTTAGCAGCAGCCGCTATCTCCAAGTAGTCATCTAAGGACTCCTCCATCGCCCTCTTGTGACTCCTGCTAGCAACACCACACTGAGATGGAGATGTGGCCAGATCTTGGTTTGTAGGGACCGTGCAGGGGACCATCTCTGGGGACTCACACGGGAGCTCCACAGTCTCCTCATCTGAGTCCAAAAAATCTTCCTCTAGGAAAACGCTGTCATCGTCAAGGTTAAGTCTGTCCTGGCGATCCTCCTCTGAAGATTGTGGTGAAACATGGACGCTCTCGTTTGCGCCCAAAAATACGCCTGGAGGATGAGCAACTACTCGGGACCCCTCATTGGGCCCCTCAGTGGGCCCAAGACAGGACCCCTCTATGGGCCCCTCTTTTGGCCCAATAACACTCAGCACCCTAAAAACATCCCCTGCATTCCCCCCACTACTGTCCAAATTGCTGGACCCATTTACAGCCCCCGCTCCTTCGCGAGACAGCCTACCCTCCCCTTTAAACCTCCCGCCCACTTCTTCGACGACCACGCCGCCCCCCTCGTGCCTAACGCCTGCCGACTGCACAGACGTGCCACCTGTCACTTGGGGATTGGCTCTCCCATCGGCGCTGCCAGCGCGCGTGCCAATCGAAGCGCTGACTTGCTTCAAAACCCTCACCTCGCTCCAAACTCCCTTCTCCTTTTCACCTACCACGCCAAACTCACCAACTCCTTTGCCTCTTTGAGCTCTCACAGCCTCGAGGTCGGAGGCTTGTGGTGCAGAAGCATTCCTTCTTTGGGGGGATGCTCTGGAACCCCCTACGGCCTTGGACGTCGTGAAGCCCCTACCAGCACGAGCTCCAACCGACCCTTCCACTAATACCCCTTCTGCCCCTTCTGGCCTCTAAAAGCTAAGAACCAGCTTTCCCATTTTGTCTTTTGTAGTACCTTCCACTTTCCCTGCCCTAGTCCTGTGGTCCTCTCTCCTACCCCTTACACCAACTCCTAGCCGTAGGTTACCACATTTGGGACTCTGTTGTACCTCCTTCCATTGGGGCTCAACTGCCGAACAACCCAAATCAGGTCGTTGTTTTGAATTTGAAATCGTAGCCCCCTGATCGTTGGATCTGATGGACTTGGCTCTTTCCCGCCCATCCATGCTCGGCGCAACCTTCGGCGGCGCTGATCCCTCCATCACCGTGCTGCACTGCTGCTGCTCCCGCTCTCTCGCCTCCCTGATGAGCTCTCTATGAGCTCGTTCAATCTCATGCATCCCATCAATGGTGGAATCCCTAGACGGGGAGACCACCTGTGAATACGAGCGGCCGTCTCTGATGGCAGCAGGTGGCGTTGGGGAGATGATGTTCGCCGTCCTCGCTTCTGGCTCAGCTTTCCTGTCGAGCATGAAGCGGATAAGATAGGAAGTATCAAAAGAATAGACTTTGGCAAATCTAGGCATCTGAGCGATGTCGACGCTGCGAATCATCACCCTTGCTGAGACGATTTTCGATCGTCGCACCGTCTTTTCGTCTACTTCTTCAACGGTGCCGAAGTCAGCAACGATCTCTTGAAGAGCCTCACGTTTCCAAAAATGCAGCGGGATGTTGTGAATCCAAATCCAATAGAGCTCTCCTTGTGGTGGCTCTGCTCCGAAACTCGGGGTCCACGGGAAAAATTCAACTGAGAAGTGGCCGCAATCCAACGTCCCTAGCTTCGTCACCTCCACAACCTTCTCTGTCGAAGGGAAAGAAACCAAGAATTGCAAGTGGCAGATCTTCTTGACCACCCAATCCTTGTGCGCCTTCATCGGCCACTTGGCCTCCAATGCCTGCAGTAGATGGGTTTCGGATGGTCTCCCCGACCGCACCCTTGCAACCGCGCACCATTGCCTTAACCACTTTTCTTCATTCCTTATAATGTCCAAACTAGTTGCAATTCTGATAGGCGTGGGGCTGTCCGGCGACCTCCCTCTGTGAACCTGTCGCTCCTCGTCTGGAGCCGACTCTACAAAGTTGGAACAAACGTACGAAA
The DNA here is from genome assembly GCA_017893485.1 of Hemerocallis citrina. Classification (NCBI taxonomy): domain Eukaryota; kingdom Viridiplantae; phylum Streptophyta; class Magnoliopsida; order Asparagales; family Asphodelaceae; genus Hemerocallis; species Hemerocallis citrina. The sequence goes on from CM030362.1 coordinate 113,619,446, forward strand.
GATGGCCCCATTTCAAACATTTGAGACACCTCACCTCTTTTGTGCAATCTTTGCGGTAGTGCCCAAGCTCTCCACAATTGAAGCATGGCACTGGTTTTCTTTTGCCTTTTCTCTGATTTTTTTGGTATTTTGGGTGAGGTGGAGAGGAAGCTGGCTTTGTTGCACCCTTGGCTTTCCGAACGACTACTTGCCAGCTCCCCTCCGACGGTTCCCCGTCCTCTCGCGTCCCCCCTGGACACTCTCTTTGGGCCCAGTTGGTGTTGGATACGACGGGGGCGGCAGGAGCGGAATGAGGGTCAAGCTGCGGCGGTGGGTCTGGACTCTGGCCTTTGTGATTGGTGTGGACGTATGTGGACATATCCGTGAGTCTGGCATGGGGGGGGTTGTGTTGGATGGACAATGACCTATAGTCCACGGGGTGCGAGTGGTGTCGCTGTTCGTAGAAAAGGGTGGAGCCAGAGGCTACCTTGTCACCTTTGGGGTACTCACTGGAGTGACTCGGACGGGTAGCTTCGTGATCACCATTGACCCCAACTCTCTCACTGTATCTCTTACTGTACTGGGAATCATACTTGTAACTGTGCTGTCGCTCATCCTGATGGTATCTTCGGGGGAACCGCTGGCCCTGGGGGGGTTGATCATTACGCCTGTGAAGGCTAGTAGAGGGACCCCCTCTAAGGGCCCCTTCTCTCGAGGATGACCCCTGCCAGCGATGATGAGCATCGCCACTCCAACCTTGCCGATGAGTGCCACTGCGGTGTGACCTCGGCGGAGTGCGCGAGCATCTGAGCTTCGGCTTTTCGTCCTCCCTACGGGGCTGGACATGGGGTGCAGCTTGGGCGACTGCGTTGGTCCTCTGTGCGGAAGGTGAGTGGGGTGGGAGCGGTGGATTAGCTGCCGAGATGGTAGTAGGTGAAGGTGAGGGGGGAGGTGGTGAAGGTGGTGGTGGGGGAGGTGGTGGGTGTCGGACCTCCTCGTTAGGCCCGACCCCACTAAGTTCAAGCTCCGATAATCCGGGGGGATGAAGCATTTGGTCGAAAGAAAGTTGTTGAAGATGGAGCTGCCGGTGCTGGGATGAAGAGGAGTTAATCCATTCCCTGTAGGTAGCTCTAGTAACCCACATCAGTAATAGTTGTCCTTGTTGTGTTTATTGGATCGGTTGTTGCATGCCCAATGTTAGAAGTGAAGAAGGTTACAAAAAACATTGACTGAAATGGGGTCCAATTTTGATATTAGCAATAATATTAATAACCCATTTGTACACATGAACATCGAACTGGAAGACCATGGGCTTTCTCCTAGCTGGAGAGAATTGTTGGGATTTGTTTGGCACTACAAGAATGACTACAATAATACATACTCCCTCCGTTCTATTTTAAGTCATATTTAGGAGTTTTGCACACAAATTAAGGGTGGGTGAGATGAATATTTTTTTCCCTTTATACCCTTATTAATAAGTCTCTATGAGTAATTACTAGGAGTAATTCTGATTTCAAAAAATGTAATTAATGTTTTCAAACCCAGATATCAAAAAATATAATTAATGTTTTCAAACCCATATTTAGGAGTAGTGCTTTTGATTTGGAAAATATATAGAGTTGCAAGTAGTAGGTGAGGGGGAGTTGGCATTAAATTTTTGAAGAAAATAAAATCTAGAAACTTGAAACTACAATTTTCTAAGAATAGTTGATAGAATTAAGATGAGTAATTAAGATAAAACTTCAACATAAATAAGGGTGTTCTTGGAAAAAAAAGGAAAAAAATTGGATAATATCACTTAAAGTGGAACAAGAAAAAAACTCCTAAATATCACTTAAAGTGGAACGGAGGGAGTAATACATATATGTGCTTAGTTTGTTAAATCCGGCATGAAAACATGAAACTCAAAGCAACGCTGATGAACGATTGAAACATTTTTATTGTTTTCTTCAGTTAAAAAATACTAATAAAGAAAATCTTAATCAATTAGAGAGTTAACATGGAACAAAGAAAATCCCCTAAAATTCTCCATATCCAGCTGTGTGAAAATAATATTTTCTACAATACTGTTAATTAAATCCTTGACTGTTACATGAGTAGAATATTAAGCAACTTAGTAAGAAAAGATGCTTTTTTTTAACATAAAAAATAAAATAAGATAAGAGTGTGCTGTGTGTGCTTTAATTTGATGATTTTCTTTATTTTTCTTGACTTCCTTGTTTGTTCAGCATGATATGCCATTTATGATAACTAGGAATTTATATATGTAATGCACGTTTTAATAAATATAGGTTTTTTAAAGTAAAAATTCAGATAAAGTCTAGATTTGAACTTAAAATTTCTTTTATAATAGTTATGTACGTATGGTTATGTACGTGCATTGCTGGCCTTACTAGATTTACAAATAACCCTAAGACCTTATTAGTTATGGTAACTTCAACAAAGTGATTATTAAAAATTAGTAAATTAAGAAAAGCAATGATTACAGTCCTTTTGCCATTTGGACCTAGATTTTTTAATGTAGCATCATTTCAGTCCCTATCACACTATGTTCTTATTTTCTTACTTTTAATGTGATGTGACTAATAAATAAAAACAAAAGGCCCATTAGAGCTAGCATTAGTATTGGGTCGGGTCGAATTCTTCACTATCCGGACCTAGATCCGGTCCCCTACGAGTCCAAAAAATGGATCCGGATTCGGACCCGTGAGGACCAGGTTCGGTTTCGGGTCCGGATCCTATTAAAATATTCCTACTCGTTCGAGTAGTAGCGGGAGTGTAAGCGGCGAGCGGAGGCGGCGACTTGGGGATTTAGAATAGAGGAGAGAAGAAAAAGGCATGAGTTTTGATGGAAGAGAAAGATTTAGAATTGAGGAGAAACGAGGGAAGAGATGGGGATAGAATATTTATTTTTATGTTGATTTTTTAGGTTTTTTTCAACCGGTCCGGGTCCGGGTCCGGGTCGGATATCTTATGAGCGGACCCGGACCTGGACCCGAACCCGAACCCGGATAGGCCGGGTCGAGTCCGGATCAGGTCCGGGTTTCGGGTATTTATACCAATGCTAATTAGAGCATCCACAATCGTTTGCTATATTTGTCATTTTTTCATATTTTGAGAAATGATGGCCTACAGTCGTTTACTATTTTTCCATATTTTGACAAAATTGCTACAATCGCTTCTCATATTTAAGAAATGAACTGGCGATTCTCAAATTATAGGGGAATGTTGTTCCGTCCCTTTTTTTTTTTAATTTTTTAATGGGATCAGACAAAACATGTTGTTTCGTCTGACCTTTTTTTTTAATGATCAAACGATACAACATGTACCGTCTGAAAAAAAAAAAAATCGCTCAAACGAGACATGTTGTCCCGTTTCAAGCCTTTTGGGCTTGGACGGGACAACATGTCCCGTCCCACCCAAATTTAGGATTAGGGTAGTGTATAATTTAAAGTAGGCTTGAGATATATTTTATTATTTAATTTATTTAATTTACTTATTTTAATATCTAATCATTAATTAATTAACTGTAAAAAAAACAAGCGGACGAAACAACATGTACTGTCTTTATCAAATTTTAGCAAATCACCGTTGCACAAGAAATTCTCATTTGCTATTTTCATTTTCCATTTTGCCATATTTTTTAGCAAACGATTGTGGATGTTCTTAGAGCATTTGTAGTCGTGGATAGCCAAATTTTGGATATTTGGCAAATGAAAATGGAAAAAATGACTTTGCGCTGCAGTCGTCGAAAGCCAAAATTTGAATTTTTTCACTATTTAAAATCTCAAACGAAAGGTTTTTTTTGTCCCATACAAAAAAAGAAAAAATTTGAACGGACGGGGAATGATTTCCTGTCCGTCTTATTTTTTAAAAAAAAATAAAAAACTTTAAATCATAATTAATTCCTTAATAAATGTTAAATCAATCCTAATTATTTCATAATTATTAATTAATTAACTTTTAAACTTAACTTTAACCCATAGAAATCATTATCGGGTCGTTCTATAGAAATTTTGAAGAAAGAAATGTATGGGAAGGGACTTCATCTCCCGTCCCACTTCATTTCTGATTTTTTTTATAAATGGAACAGACGGGGATTTATCTCCCGTCTAACCATTTTTTTAATGTTTTTAAAAAAAAGTGTAGGGACGATATATTATTTCCCGTCCCTCGATGTGTCAGGCAAAAAAGTGTAGGGGCGATGAATTATTTTCCGTCCGAACTCTCCGGCGAAAGATAATTTTTCGTTAGATCAATCAGACGATAAATTATCTGTCGTTAGCTATATTTTAGCAATTGCCATTTCGTCTCCCAAATATAATCATCGACTGTTCATTCGAAATCCAAATTTTGGATAAATGACCAACGACTATAGCATAACTTTTTCTAAATTTTGAAAAATTGGACAAAATGGCCAACAATTACAGATGCTCTTGTCATGCCATTCTTGTGAATCCTCACCAAAAAGAAAAAAAAAGGCCGAATAAAAGAAGGGAAATAGTTTGTTGCTTTGCTTTGACTTTAAACCACCCACCCCTCAATCATTAAATTGCTTGCTCCAATATAAATTTTGAAATGGAAACAAAAAGTTTTGCTTTAGACCCCTCTAGCTATTCAAAATATTTCCAAATTTTCACTTAGTTATATGAAGCAACTAAAGTGAAATATTTCTTAGCAAATGAAACTAAAGTAGAGTTTTACCTCCACTCAAAAATTTCACGATTCTTACTCAAGAAAAATAATAATAATTGCATAATTCAGTGATTCAATTTTGTTTTTACATAATTCAATTTAGATAATTACACTTTGATGAAAATTAGTGTGTTAAGTAAACAATGATATAGTTTGACAAAAAAGTATTTAGTATTATTAAATATAGTGCACTTTATTGAAAAATTCAAATCTTCTATAGGAATTTTGGTCAACAAACCTTCTTATTTTTACCAAGTTGAGCAAATAAGAAACGTTCGTGGAGGATAAATTTCAGTTTTTAATACTGTTGTTGTTATAATCATATAAAACATTGGTCAAATGCGGAAAACCCCTCAAAATTTTAGGCAACGCATGAAACTCATATTTTCTTTTTTTCTTTTTTTTTTTGTTTTTTTAAATTAAGAGGTCTTAATAATGTATGTGCCTACCACATATTTTCTTTCTACATATTTGACAAAATTATCCTTAGGGGACGTTTGGTACAAGAATTTTTTTTTGTTTCCTGGAAATCTGAACTTGGGAATTCCCATATTTGGTATGCTAATTTTTAATTTCAAATTCGCAGGAAACTAAGATGTCTAAGAATTCTTTTTGCCACAATTTCCCCAAAAATTTTCCGGGGGGGGGGGGGGGAGTCTTAGATTCCCAAGGGCTTGGAAAAATGTTACTTCTTTAAAATTACAAATTTGCCCCCCCCCCCCCTCCCAAAAAAAAAACTTGTCCCTGTCTCTTCATATTTCTTCTCCTATTTCTCACCAAAAATCCATTCCCTCTTTCTCCCCCAAAAATCCGAGCACCCAAGTAGCCTTCCCTTCCTGCACCTCTTCTAAGGACTTGGAGATAGGAATCGAACAAATCACTTGCACCATATCTACGCCAAAATGTTCTTCAAGTCTCAGTAAATCTCATTCACGATCAGCCAACACAAATTCTCCCACTTTGAGATCCCCTCTAATTTCTGAAGTATTAGTGCACATCACATCTTTCAGTAATGGTAATTTGCAATCCAAGGTGTAGACCATAAATTTATTTTCCTACCATCAGCAATACACCATTTTGTAGATGATTTAAGTATATCAGTTCCACTGTATACTGCCCTCTAAGCTCTAGAACACCCTGGCTTTATTTTCCAACTAATATTCTAAAAAAATATGTAGCTCAACCAAACATAGGAAATTAAGTTTCCAATTAACACTTTTAGAGATGTTTAAGACATACCAAACATGTTTTATGATTCATAGGAATTATAAATCTCAGGAATCATAAATCCCATGATTTATTATGATTCCTGGGAACCAAAAAAAAATCCTTGTACCAAATGCCTCCTTAGAGTTAGGGTTTAACAGTGGAAATATGGAGTTGGATGACGGAGGAGGAGGAGACCATGGTGGCAGCGGTGATTGCGGCGAGGAGTTAGGGAAGGAGGAGAAAGTTTAGACTATGATTGGGGTTGATAAAGAAAGTAAGGTGAAGAATTTTGAAGAAGGAGATAATGGAGGCAAAGAGGGGGAGAAGGATGAGGAAGATGATTAGGAGAAAATGTTGTTAAGATTAGAATTCAAAAACTAAGTGACATGAAGGAGTTCGGAAAGGGAGGTCAAGAAAACTAATAGGACGAAGAAAGAGGATAATTTGGGATAGTGTAGAACCCCGTATTTTTAAATTATTATTTTTAATGGTTTATAAATGACTAAAATGATTTTTGGAGAATTTATGAATATTTTCTAAAAATTTATCTTTTTACACGTGCAAAACACGTGCAAATACCTTCTTGAGAAGTTTGAAAGTCAAGTTTTCTTCATGAAAATCATTATTTAATATTTGGGATTTATTTAGTATTTTTTCAGATTTTTCTGAAATTAATTGGATCTATTTGCAAATTTTGAGAAAAGAATGACCTTTTTGCAAATTTGTCATTTTTAGGGGTTAAAATGTAAAATGTATTTTCTGGACGTTTTGAACAGTACCAATTGAGATTAATGAGTATATTTTACTTTTAAATCCTAATTTAAATGAATTTGATTGATTCCAAGAATAGAGTTATATATATAAAGTTGTATTTTGACGGGATTATTTTGTAAAATTGTTGTGAAACCCTAAATTTCATTCCCGGATGTTTAAAAAGAATTTTCGCAACCGTCATTTGCTGCAATATACAGAATTTTTTGATTTGTTTTGGAGGAACAAGAGGAAGATTTGGATCTCGCAAAAAGGAAGGCTTTTTCGTTGGATCTTTTCAATTCAAAGGTGTGTGACATTGTTTTGTTTGTTTTGTTTTGTGAATGATATGAACTTTGTTTGTGAATTGATCTATGTGAACGATTGTTTGTTGTTTGTTTGATATGTTATTTATTTGGTGTATTTTGCATGAGAACGATGCAAAGGTTGTTGTTTGTACCATGTATGTGAAATCTAAAAATGTTGAGTAGATCTTGATTTATAAATTTGTATTGCTAGAAAGCATGTTAAGATTTGAGTATGGTTATGATAGGATGGTGAGCATCTGGATCTTGTGTTTGCAAATCAGATCTTGGTTTTGAGTTATGAAAGAAGTTCAGTGTTGAGAAACCCTAATGGAAAAAATTAGTAATTTTAGAACATGAGAACTTGAGTTTTGAGATATTGGATGTTTTGAGTAATGTATCCATAGTGAGGATTATTTGAGATTTGTCATTTTTACCTGAATACGAATTATTTTCATAAACAATGAATTTTTAGAAAAACTCTAGTTTTGATTTTGTATTCAGACCTAAATTATGTAAACTGTAGGCCGACAGTCGACTGGTCTACTTTTCAGTCGACTGGTACGACCCTGCTGTTGTGTCTAGTTCTTTTGAAAACCCGTTCTGGACAGTCGACTTAGACCATTATTCGGTCGACTGGTTTACTGAGAATTTATTTTGTAAAGTCACTACAGTTTCCTTCTGGACAGTCGACCTATGACTTCCTTAAGTCGACTCATTATACTTAGAATATTTTCGTGAAAATTATTGGAATTTGTCTCGGGTAAGTCGACTGATGGTTTTTCAAGTCGACTTATGTTACTTAGTTTAATTTCTTAAAATCATGGGTATTTGTCCTCTGGACAGTCGACTTACTACAGTATAAGTCGACTGGTACTGATGAGTTTTCGTAACTAGAGTATTCTTTCAATGATTAGTCTTCAGATATTTTAGCCTATACTTTGTATTCAGTTAAGCATATGATTTTGAGGTATTCAGTTAAGCATATGATTTTGAGGTATCTAATTAAGCATATGATTTTGAGGTATTCAGTTAAGCATATGATTTTAAGATATTCAGTTGAGCTATTTATGGTGGAAAGTTGGTTTAGACATTTGAGTTTGAGTCTCTAGAGGATGTGTGTGACCCTAGTATACCGGCGTTGAGTTCTTTTGTTGAGGCCTGTTGAGGCATTTCAGTTGTTCAGTTTTGAGTTAAGTCCGGTAGGGTACACCAACTCTAGGAGATTCGTTGAGTAATTAAATAACCCAAAAAATGATAAGGACAGGCACTAGTGGTGATATGATGAACGGGAGCATGAGTTATATACCTCAGTATGGCTTTCGGTATGGGATTTAATCTCTGGAATTATCACGGTAGATTACTTGTGGTGTGGGATATATCTCCGGAATTATCACGGTAGATTACTTGTGGTGTGGGATATGTCTCCGGAATTATCACGGTAATTACTTGTGGTGTGGGATGATTTCCGGAATTATCGGAGTCGAGGCGACGCACATGTGGTATTCGTGTGATGAGGTCATTGCTTTCGGTGTGGGATGATCTCCGGAATTATCACGGTAAAATACCTGTGGTGTGGGATCTATCTCCGGAATTATCGGGGCATGGGCTAATACTCACTGTTTATCTTTATCTCGTAGTAGTCATCGTGTTAGGATTAGTTGCATAGCGGGAGATTGAACCCTACGAAGTGAAGACGTTAAGGGCTTGCACCGAACCTATGTAGAGTGAGATGCATAGACTTCGACAAGTACGCATTAGAGAGTCCGCATATAGAATTGGTGTTTTCTTGACCTGGTTTTATGCTTGTGGTTTCCTGTTTTCTACACTTGACACTTAGTTTAGTTTCACATGTTGTTTACATTTCTTGCTGCTTCATATTTTATGTATTTTGGTTTATTACATGTTGTTTAAGAATCCTTGTTTAATGTTTATTTATGTTGTTTGTTTGTTTTATGTCACTCACACCATTTATGGCTGATCCCTTTAGTTTTGGGGGTTAGGGATCATCTCTAGCCTCATGTGTTACAGGTTGTTGCTTAGAGCTTGGAGGTTTGGATGTTTGAGATAAATTGATGTAATAGAGCTTTTGTATAATATTTTGTAAAGAAAAGTGTTGTAAAAAGAAAGAGTTTGTAAATTGAGATGTTTTTAAATTCTGCTGTGCTATGTAAGAGATTGTTGTAATAAAAGCCAAAAATTTTACTGGAGTTGGTTGTGTTTAATGTTACATTGAAGTTGATGCTGGGATTGTGCCACGTATTTTCTAAGATATTATATTAGAAATTCGGGGCGCTACAGAGATTAGTATCAGAGCATGCTTCAATAGTAATAATAAACATGGCATAAAAATAACCTAGGTGTGGACACTAGAGTGTGAGTACCTAGGTGTGGACATTAAAGAGTGAGTATCACATAGAACTGAAACATGATGTTTTACCTTTGGGATACAATTGAGGTTTTGCCAAAGGATATTGATGTGAGTTTGAATTGTGTGTGATGCTCTAACTTTTCCCTCGTTTTGTAGTATTCAGAATGGTTGCACCCAGGCCCAGGAATGTTGGTAACAATGAGGATGGATCTGGTAGTTCTCGAGGAACTGGAATCGATCTTGAGGCTGAATTCGCCAAGGTGTATCAGACTCTGAATGTGCTAATGGCATTTAATTTGGCGTAAAGTCAGAATCAACAGCAGAATCAGCAGCAAAATCATGGAGCTGGACAGGGATTGGTTAACGCCGATCCTATCAAGCAGATCGAATCCTTTAAGAGGATGAGGCCGCCAGTTTTTGAGGGGCAATCTGATCCAACCGCAGCTGATGATTGGATTAGAAGGATGGAGACAATCTTCGAGGTATCGGAGACTCCGGTAGCCAGCAAGGTGAAGTTGGCTACGATGCAGCTGGAAAAGGACACTGGTGTCTGGTGGGAATCGCTAAAGAGGACTTTGGGAAACCAGCCAATGACTTGGGAGGCTTTTCTGGAGGAATTCAGGGATCGCTTCTTTCCCCTAGATGTTCAGGAGAAGAAGGCGACCGAGTTCTTGAACCTTCAGCAGGACAGCATGACCGTGCAGGAGTATGAGACCAAATTTGCTCAGCTTTCGAGGTATGCACCAGAGTTGGTCGTTGACGAGGCGAAGAAGTTCAAAAAGTTTGAGCAGGGCTTGAGGCCAAACTTGAGGTCGAGGATGATCCCGTTGGGCATCAGACGGTTCGACAAGTTGGTCAGGAGAGCAGCTATGACTGAGGAGGACATGGACCAGTTCCAGAAGAGGCAAGATACATGGAACCGGAACAAGAGGCCAGCATCAGGTCAGAGCGGGAAGGGATTCCCTGCGAAGCAGATCAAGTTCAGTGATCCGGTGCAGAAGGCACCTGCAACTCAGGAAGTGACTTGTTATTACTGTAAGGAGGCAGGACATTACAGGTCAGCGTGTCCGAAGTTGGCGAAGCAGATTTGTTCCCAGTGTGGGCAGGCAGGACATTCTAAGCCCCATTGTCCACAATTGAGGAAGGATGGTTCGGGTGGAAGCAAATTCCAGAGGCAAGGGACGAGTATTTGCATTAACCGAGGAGGACGCGGGTAACTCGGAAGATGTAATACAGGGTATGCAAGAATTCTGATTTTATTTTTAAATCAATGTAATAAGTAAAACCTTTATTCGAGAATAATAGGAGATTGAGTATCACTCTTCTTGTAATAGGAATTGTTTTAATTAATGGAATAAAGGCAAGGGTTTTATTTGATACTGGTTCGTCGCATACTTTTGTATCGCCAAATTTTGCAAGAATCTTAGGTGTGGAACCTAAGTTGTTTCCAGGCAGGGTTTTGTCGGTGGCAACGCCGTCAGGTGAAGAGTTGATTGCGGATCGATATTACGAGGTCTGTGATATCGAGATTGGTGGGAGGTTGTTCGGCATTGATTTGATCGAGCTGCAAGTCTTGGGTGTGGATGTCATCGTGGGCATTGATTGGATGACAATATATGATGCCACAATTGAATGCAAGCAGAAGGAGGTGTTGGTGAAAGCACCAGGTGGACCCGTTGTGACTTTCCAAGGGAAGAAGAAGATTCCAAAGGTGGCTGCAATGGTATCCAAGATGGTTATTTCAGATGAAGTCAAGGGCATTCCGGTTGTCCGAGATTTTCCTAAGGTGTTCTTGGATGATTTTCCAGGATTACCACCGCAGAGAGATGTGGAGTTTTGCATCAATGTTCAGCCAGGGAGCGCGCCGATTTCTAAGGCTCCGTACAGGATGACACCTGTAGAGCAAGATGAAGTGAAGAAGCAGATTAAGGAGCTGTTGAGCAAAGGGCTTATTAGGCCGAGTTCTTCTCCGTGGGGAGCGCCAGTGTTGTTGGTCAAGAAGAAGGATGGGTCAATGAGGATGTGCATTGACTATCGGGAGTTGAATAGGGTGACTATTCAGAACAAGTATCCACTGCCGCGGATTGATGATTTGTTCGATAGGCTTCGAGGAGTAGCTGTGTTTTCGAAGATTGATTTGAGATCAGGGTATCATCAGGTTCGAGTCAAGGAGGAAGATGTGAGTAAGACAGCTTTCAGGACTCGTCATGGACTCTATGAGTTTTTGGTGATGCCATTCGGGTTGACGAATGCGCCAGCAGTTTTCATGGATATGATGAATCGGGTTTTGAGGCCATTTATTGACTCCTTCATGGTGGTTTTCATCGACGATATCTTGGTGTATTCGAAGTCGGGAGAGGGTCATTCTACGCACTTAACAGCGGTATTACAGATTTTGCAGGAGCATAGCTTGTATGCCAAGTTGTCGAAGTGTGAGTTTTGGAAGTCTGAGGTATCTTTCCTTGGTCATATCCTTTCTAAGGAGGGAGTGGCCACTGATCCTCAGAAAGTTGAAGCAGTGAAGGATTGGCCCAGGCCAACATCTGTGAAGGAAGTCAGAAGTTTCTTGGGTTTAGCTGGTTACTACAGGAGATTCATCCAGGGTTATTCTCAGATTGCAGTTCCTTTGACAGGTTTGACCCGGAAGAATATGGCATTTTCATGGACTGATAAGTGTGAAGAAAGTTTCCTTGAGTTAAAGAAAAAGGTTGACTACTGCACCTATCTTAGCTTTGCCACAAGCTGGGAAGGATTATGATATCTTCAGTGATGCATCTCTCAGAGGTTTGGATTGTGTTTTGATGCAAGAAGGCAAGGTTATTGTTTATGGTTCGAGGCAATTGCGTTCGCATGAGAAGAATTATCCGATGCATGATTTGGAGCTAGCAGCTATCATTTATGCCTTGAAGCAGTGGAGGCATTATGTTTATGGTGAGAAGGTTAACATGTACACTGACCACAAGAGCCTGAAGTACATTTATCAACAGAAGGATCTTAATCTTCGGCAGAGAAGGTGGTTGGAAGTATTGGAAGACATTCGTCCTGAGATCAAGTATCATCTAGGCAAGGCGAATGTGGTGGCTGATGGACTTAGCAGGAAGAGTAGTTTATCAAGTTTGATCACTACTCGAAGCAAGTTGGCAGCAGAGATTGATCAGGTAGGTATCGAGGTGGTGCTGCAGGGATTAGGGGAATCTTTGGCTCAGTTGAGGCTGCAGCCGTCCTTGAGAGAGAGAATTGTGGAAGGACAGAGATCAGATTCAGAGATTTAGAAGATGCTGCAACAGGTTTCAGAAGGCAAGCTATCAGAATTTCGTGTCCAAGATGGAATTCTTTGGATGGGTGAAAGGTTGTGTGTTCCAGATAATACAGATTTGAGAGAGAGTATCTTGCAGGAAGCACACAGTACCTTGTTGTCAGTTCATCCTGGAAGCACGAAGATGTACAGGGACATCAAACAGCACTTTTGGTGGTCTGGTATGAAAAGGGATGTGGCAGATTTCGTGGCAAGGTGTCTAACTTGTCAGCAGATCAAAGTAGAAAATCAGAGACCTGAAAGTTTGTTACAGCCGTTGCCCATTCCGGAGTGGAAATGGGAGAATATCAGTATGGATTTCATCACGGGTTTGCCGAGGAGTTCGAAGGGCAATGACTCGATTTGGGTTATCGTAGACCGTTTGACTAAGTCGGCTCACTTTCTAGCCATGAAGATTACTTGGTCGATGGAGAAATTGGCTGAGTTGTACATTGGTGAAATTGTGAGACTTCATGGAGTTTCTGTGTCGATTGTATCCGATAGAGATGCAAGGTTCCCTTCAAGGTTTTGGAAGAGCCTACAAGCAGCTTTAGGCACCAGAACTGATTTCAGTACCGCTTTTCATCCACAGACCGATGGTCAGACGGAGAGGGTAAATCGAGTGCTGGAAGACATGTTGAGGGCTTGTGTTATGGATTTCGGTGGTAGTTGGGAGAGATACTTGGCATTGGTTGAGTTTGCTTATAACAACAGTTACCATGCGAGTATCGGGATGGCACCGTATGAGGCTTTGTACGGGCGGAGGTGCAGGACACCTGTTTGTTGGTACGAGGTTGGCGAGAGGCAGATGTATGGTCCTGAGATCGTACAGCAGACATCGGAGCAGATTGAGCTGATTCGCAAGAGATTGGTCGAGGCTCAGAGTCGGCAGAAGATTTATGCTGATACTCGACGAAGAGACTTGGAGTTTGAGGTTGGGGATGCAGTTTTCCTCAAGGTGTCTCCGACTAAAGGAGTAATCAGGTTCGGTAAGGGAGGCAAGTTGGCGCCAAGGTATATTGGGCCATACAGGATCATGGAGCGGATTGGCAAGACAGCATATAGATTGAAGCTTCTAGAGGAGTTGGCACAAGTGCATGATGTATTCCATGTGTCATTATTGAGGAAGTATGTGCCAGATTAGAATCATCAGTTGGTAGAGATTCCTGAAGCTCTACAGGTGAACTTGAGTTACAAGGAACAGCCTGTTGAGATCGTTGATCGTAGGGAGAAAGTTCTTAGGAGCAAGGTGATACCTATGGTTAAGGTGTTGTGGAGGAATCAGCAGTTCGAGGAGGCCACTTGGGAGCCAGAGGATCGCATGCAGAAGGATTTCCCTGAGCTTTTTGTATGAGTGTATTTCTTTTATGTGATTGTAACTCTTTTAAATGATTGTACCATTCATTGAGTTATGATTCTTCTATTTTGATTATGTTGTCATATGCAATTATTTGAACTATGTTTCCATTTATGAGATATTGATTTCTTTGTTGATATGTTGTTTGGACTCATTAGTAGTAGTTCTGAGGACAGAACTCTTCTAAGAAGGGAGTGATGTAGAACCCCGTATTTTTAAATTATTATTTTTAAAGGTTTATAAATGACTAAAATGATTTTTGGAGAATTTATGAATATTTTCTGAAAATTTATCTTTTTACACATGCAAAACACGTGCAAATACCTTCTTGAGAAGTTTGAAAGTCAAGTTTTCTTCATGAAAAATCATTATTTAATATGTGGGATTTATTTAGTATTTTTTCAGATTTTTTTGAAATTAATTGGATCTATTTGCAAATTTTGAGAAAAGAATGACCCTTTTTGCAAATTTGTCATTTTTAGGGGTTAAAATGTAAAATGTATTTTCTGGACGTTTTGAACAGTACCAATTGAGATTAATGAGTATATTTTACTTTTAAATCCTAATTTAAATGAATTTGATTGAATTTCCAAGAATAGAGTTATATATATAAAGTTGTATTTTGACAGGATTATTTTGTAAAATTGTTGTGAAACCCTAAATTTCATTCCCGGATGTTTAAAAAGGATTTTCGCAACCGTCATTTGCTGCAATATACAGAATTTTGTGATTTGTTTTGGAGGAACAAGAGGAAGATTTGGATCTCGCAAAAAGGAAGGCTTTTTCGTTGGATCTTTTCAATTCAAAGGTGAGTGACATTGTTTTGTTTGTTTTGTTTTGTGAATGATATGAACTTTGTTTGTGAACTAATCTATGTGAACGATTGTTTGTTGTTTGTTTGATATGTTATTTATTTGGTGTATTTTGCATGAGAACGATGCAAAGGTTGTTGTTTGTACCATGTATGTGAAATCTAAAAATGTTGAGTAGATCTTGATTTATAAATTTGTATTGCTAGAAAGCATGTTAAGATTTGAGTATGGTTATGATAGGATGGTGAGCATCTGGATCTTGTGTTTGCAAATTAGATCTTGGTTTTGAGTTATGAAAGAAGTTCAGTGTTGAGAAACCCTAATGGAAAAAATTAGTAATTTTAGAACATGAGAACTTGAGTTTTGAGATATTGGATGTTTTGAGTAATGTATCCATAGTGAGGATTATTTGAGATTTGTCATTTTTACCTGAATACGAATTATTTTCATAAACAATGAATTTTTAGAAAAACTCCAGTTTTGATTTTGTATTCAGACCTAAATTATGTAAACTGTAGGCCGACAGTCGACTGGTCTACTTTTCAGTCGACTGGTACGACCCTGCTATTGGGTCTAGTTCTTTTGAAAACCCGTTCTGGACAGTCGACTTAGACCATTATTCGGTCGACTGGTTTACTGAGAATTTATTTTGTAAAGTCACTACAGTTTCCTTCTGGATAGTCGACCTATGACTTCCTTAAGTCGACTCGTTATACTTAGAATATTTTCGTGAAAATTATTGGAATTTGTCTCGGGTAAGTCGACTGATGGTTTTTCAAGTCGACTTATGTTACTTAGTTTAATTTCTTAAAATCATGGGTATTTGTCCTCTGGACAGTCGACTTACTACAGTATAAGTCGACTGGTACTGATGAGTTTTCTAACTTGAGTATTCTTTCAATGATTAGTCTTCGGATATTTTAGCCTATACTTTGTATTCAGTTAAGCATATGATTTTGAGGTATTCAGTTAAGCATATGATTTTGAGGTATCCAGTTAAGCATATGATTTTGAGGTATTCAGTTAAGCATATGATTTTAAGATATTCAGTTGAGCTATTTATGGTGGAAAGTTGGTTTAGACATTTGAGTTTGAGTCTCTAGAGGATGTGTGTGACCCTAGTATACCGGCATTGAGTTCTTTTGTTGAGGCCTGTTGAGGCATTTCAGTTGTTCAGTTTTGAGTTAAGTCCGGTAGGGTACACCAACTCTAGGAGATTCGTTGAGTAATTAAATAACCCAAAAAATGATAAGGACATGCACTAGTGGTGATATGATGAACGGGAACATGAGTTATGTACCTCAGTATGGCTTTCGGTGTGGGATTTAATCTCTGGAATTATCACGGTAGATTACTTGTGGTGTGGGATATATCTCCGGAATTATCACGGTAGATTACTTGTGGTGTGGGATATGTCTCCGGAATTATCACGGTAATTACTTGTGGTGTGGGATTGATCTCCGGAATTATCGGAGTCGAGGCGACGCACATGTGGTATTCGTGTGATGAGGTCATTGCTTTCGGTGTGGGATGATCTCCGGAATTATCACGGTAAAAAACCTGTGGTGTGGGATCTATCTCCGGAATTATCGGGGCATGGGCTAATACTCACTGTTTATCTTTATCTCCTAGTAGTCATCGTGTTAGGATTAGTTGCATAGCGGGGGATTGAACCCTACGAAGTGAAGACGTTAAGGGCTTGCACGGAACCTATGTAGAGTGGGATGCATAGACTTCGACAAGTACGCATTAGAGAGTCCGCATATAGAATTGGTGTTTTCTTGACCTGGTTTTATGCTTGTGGTTTCCTGTTTTCTACACTTGACACTTAGTTTAGTTTCACATGTTGTTTACATTTCTTGCTGCTTCATATTTTATGTATTTTGGTTTATTACATGTTGTTTAAGAATCCTTGTTTAATGTTTATTTATGTTGTTTGTTTGTTTTATGTCACTCACACCATTTATGGCTGATCCCTTTAGTTTTGGGGGTTAGGGATCATCTCTAGCTTCATGTGTTACAGGTTGTTGCTTAGAGCTTGGAGGTTTGGATGTTTGAGATAAATTGATGTAATAGAGCTTTTGTATAATATTTTGTAAAGAAAAGTGTTGTAAAAAGAAAGAGTTTGTAAATTGAGATGTTTTTAAATTCTGTTGTGCTATGTAAGAGATTGTTGTAATAAAAGCTAAAAATTTTAGTGGAGTTGGTTGTGTTTAATGTTACATTGAAGTTGATGCTGGGATTGTGCCACGTATTTTCTAAGATATTATATTAGAAATTCGGGGCGCTACAGATAGGGTGTTTAGATTTGGGTTTGGGATGAATATGGATTCAAAAATTGAGATAGATGAATGAATTCGGAGATGAGAGGATCATGTGGTGGGGGAGAAGGAGGAGAAGGTGGTGACGATGGTGGAGGACGACTTGGGGGAGGATGTTTATGTTTATATATGTGTTAGAGTACAAAAATTCGGAAAGATGGAGGTTGACGGAAAGAAGGGATGCGAAGAGGAGGATGGGTAGGAGGTGAAGGAGAAGGAGGAGGAAAGAGAAGTGGCGGAGACTACGGTAGTAGAGGTATGGGAGGAAGAGATAAATAATAAGGAAGAAGATGAGAGTATTTTTATAAATTTGGTTTATAATAAATAATAAATCACGTGTGATTCATGTTCATAATTAATACCTTTTAATTATCTTTTAATTATAAAAAATTAATAAAATAATTCTTAAAAAGATTTTGTGCTTTGACTAAAAATTGAAGAGATTTCATGTATTTGGCCAAAACTTTATGTAGATTTTCTGTTATTTACCCATGCATACTCTCAAGGAGTGGCACCATTCTCAATTCTTTGATCAACTTGAAGTCAAAAGAGTAAATAAATAATTTTAGTTCAGAGCATGATTGACTTCAACATGATGTAGTCTTTCAGACAAGATATCCTCACTAAAAACAATATTTAAATATGAACTTTTAAGTGGTGGTACCCATAGTTTACATATCTTACCTCCATTTTCAACTTAAAGTATAAATTTAGTTAAATTAAAGTTTAGGTACCTATAATTATCTTAGCTTTAAGATTTTTTAAAAATATAAACTTCAAAATATAATTCAAACAACATTTACATAACAAACAATTAAACTAATTACCTCCACTAAGTGTATCCAAATTTAGCCGACTAAGAGCATTTGTGGTTGTTCCCTATATTTTCAAAATTTGGAAAATATAGGAAACTTTGAAAAAAAGAAGGAACAGTAGCCTCTTATATTTGAGAGATGATATACGAATATCCCAAATATAGGAATCGAAAGATCATCTTAGTTGACCCTTAGTTTGGTGTGCACAAAACGTGCTTACAAATACTAACAAGTTTAAATTGAGATGTTCAGATTTTCAGGAGTAAATAAAATCAATAAGAGATTCAAAAGAGATCCAATAATAGGCAAAGAAGGAAAACAATAAAGAAGGTTTGCAAAATCAAGCAAAAGAAGAAGTTATTCAAAAAGAGCACATGTTGATTAGTACCCAAGAAAGCTAGCAAGATCAGTTTTGTTATTCCATATATGTAAAATTTTATATGTATTTGATTGATTATTGATTGATTAGTATATGGTAAGAATATAAAGTGGTTTCGTCAAAAACAGTACGATTGCAGTCGACCGTACTACAGTGTCGGTCTACCGCACCACAGCCGACCATTCATCTTTCGACTTTTCGTTTAAAAGATAAACAGTCGATGTAAACCCTATTCCTGCTAATAAGTATTTTCCGTATATTTCTATATCTTGATTATTTAAAATTTATTTTGTGCTAAATTTGTTTCAAATTTTTATTAAAGTGTTTTCTATTCGAAAATTATATTCATTTCGAATAACGAGGTATTTTGATCTTACTTCCATTTCTTATTGATCGATTATTTATATTTGAGCCCGAAAACAAATATATTATTATTATTTGATTATTTTAATAAAATTTTTAAAACCGAAACTATTTTATTTTTATTAAGATTATAATTATCAATTGTTATTTCTTGATTACTCATTAAATTTCATATATTGAATTATTTTATTATTTGATCTAATTTTCTTGGTGATATCTAATTTATTTTTCAAGCCCTATTTTATATTTATCCGTTTGTATTATTTATTTATCTAATTGATTTAAATTTTCGTTCATAAACTATTGTCTCTTTTTGTTGGACTATTAATCTTGTGAATTTTATTGTATTGGATTATGGGTATTTTTATTTGAACCCTATCGATTTAGATATATCTCTTATTTGAACCCTAATACCCAATTTCTATTGTTCTTGACCCAAAACTGCTATTATTGGATCCTAAATCACTAACCCAACACCCTAATTGTACCCTATAAATACAACTCTATTGTAAATCCTAAAAAAATTTACAGAATATTGAAACCCTAGCAGCTTATTCTCTCTCACCTCTTTCTCTCTCCTCGCTGTTCTCTCTCCCCGTCCAATTTCTCGCCAAAATTCCCAAACCCAATACTGCCCTTTCCTTCCCCGGCCACCTCCGGCGACCCCCATCGTCGCCACCTTTCGTCGACCTCGCCTCAACACCATCCTCGACGCCCAGTCGCCCAAAACCCCACCCCGTACTCTCTCTCCTTTGTCCTCGACATTAACAGCGACCAAGCCCCAACCCCCAACCTCTTTTCCTCTCTCCTCGGTGCCTCGTCACCAGCGTCGTTGCGCCGCTCGACCTCGCCGTCGACATCGGTGATGCCGTCGCCGTCCGTCGCCCGTGCCTTTCTCTCCCTCTACTGTTGCTGTTGCTGCCTTGGATCTTGTTGTTATTACTTGTCTTTCTTTTGCACGTATATTGCACGTGCTATTGGTGGATTGTGTTAGTTCGTGGGTTCGTTGCTTCGGGATTCTTATCCCGTTATTCTTGGTGTTCAATTTCGTCGTTTATAAGGCAAGTCACTGTCCTCTTGAATTGTTAATTGTGCATCAAATTCAAGTTTTGTTGAAACTCTTGCAAGTAGATCCCTTTGTTATCGTATTATACATTGTTAATCTCTTTCGTTGGGTATATTGAGGGTTTACACGAGCTAACCCCAATTTACTTGACATCGTGCCACTTTTGAATCCAAAGATTGAATTTTTCATTTGTGCATATAGAATTGATAATAGAGTTGTTCATATAATTATCACACAAATAAATTATTGTAGAGAGAATTGCTAGGTTGTATGTTGTTTGATAGATTGATGGTTGATTGATGATAAATTAGTGTATGTATGTGTTCTAATTTTATTTATCATGTTTTGACACTCATCATGTTGATTATATAATTTATTAACTATAGAATTGATACTCATCGTGTTTAATTGACTTATTTCATGAAAATACCTTAAAACTTGTATCTTTCTTGCTGGCATGTATGTTGACTGCAATTTTCGACCCAGTAAATCATATTAAAATGAATAATTTTTTGAATATGAATTGTATCATTATCTTTCTAGTTTTCAGAACATCTTGAATTTCTAAATTCTGAGTTGTGTAGAAAAAGTTATGCCCGTTTTACTACACCTATGTTTTTAATCCCAGACTTTCAGATTGTTGTATATTTCATGTTTAAACAGTAAAAAGGTTGACCAAATGATAAAATTTTACTCTGATAATTTTCAGATTGTTACTTAACATGTTTAGGAGTCTAGAAAATATTTTTAATGAATTTAATTTTGATTTTTTGTTGAATCTAAAATTATAATAACTTGATGTCGAATTTCTGCCTGAACATGAAATCTGTAAAGAATGGTGTGTTTGACTTAGCTACTATTGTCAGATTTTGAACTTTAAATATGCGTTGAAACCGTGTGAAAGTCTAGTTTCTAGAATTTCTGACGGATTTAGTTTTCAATTTCTGAAACAGCGGGAAATTACGTTTTATTATAGGCTAGTCTTGCTGTCCAAAATTTCACTTTTCAGCTTTCATGAATGAATTGTTCCTATATGGTACTATAGCATGAATTAATGTAGGTATATTGTATTGCATGATCTTAATATCTTATCGTCATTATTTTAAGTGTCATATTCAAGTTATCATCATGTTGTTACCATATTGTTACTATCGTTCGTCTAGTAAATTGCATATTGTATTGTTGTACTGATAAAATAATTAACAAACCGAGGTTTAAGGGATTGACTCCAGTAATGGACAATATAGGGAGTGTACTCGAATAAGGGGCTCGTGGTTCCCTATAACGTTATCTTGTGATCTTGTGATCTTGTAGCATCTTATTGATAAATTACCGTTATGGATGGAACATTATTATCGTGCCGAGTACATGAACTATAAAATTCACCACTAAGTCTAAACGTAACTTGTTTGTATGGAGCAACCATGTGGTAAATAAATGGGATGCATGAAGTGCTACATTATTTAGGATTAAAATGATTAATAGACTTAAGAATTGATACGACATCGATACTGCATATTATTCCTCATTGTTCCTATTGATATCGAATATTGGCTAAGTGTTAATTGTTATTGAACATTGATATTGTTACCGAATATTGAATCACTGTTAATAACAATTGCATCGATTATCGTAATATTGATTATTGATTATCATGCAATGTTATTGATTCCTATTGATCCATTGAATTCATTGTTATACCGTTATTCCATTGTTCCTTACTTTCTCTACTTGCTGTCCATGACTTGCTCTAAGGATAATTTTTCTTCTCTTCTTAGATGAAGTATTTACAGGTGTTGATGGAGAATTGCCTGATGGATTGGAAGAATAATATTGGTGAATGAAATTGATAGTATCGCTGCTTAATAAATTATTGTTTTGCCATGAAGACTTAATTATTGAACTATTGTTATTTCATTGTATTGTGGGCTTTTGACCCGAATATTGCTATTATTTGTTTTAGATGTTGGATTATTATTGTATTTGGATATTTCATATTGCTTAATTCCAAATATTATTGTTTATTAGATTATTATTATTGCCTGCGCAATTGTTCTGTATTGATTATATTATTGAGTTGATCGGATAAACAGCTTATGGATGACGTTAGTCATTCGCTGGGCCAATTTTACGTGCTCGTATTCCGTATTTTTGGGAAGCGGGGCATGACAGTCGACTGTCCCTTAATTGCGGTCCACCGTACCTCGCGCTGTTCATTTATTTTGGAATGTATCGTTTCTATTTTTGATAGATAAACTTCCTAATCTATATATTGGACGAACCCAGTGTTTATTCTTCACCTGTTGCTCTGAGAAAAATCTTCTGAACTAACCAATTCAATAATTAATCTGAGTGTGTTTGATACTTATTTGTTTTCTTCAGTCAGGATCATTAAAGATCTTGAGTTTTTCTTTTCTTCCACTTCGGTGAGATTGACGGGGCTTGTGTTAGAAGTCCTGTGGGTGTAGTAGGTCTCTCGGCCTGAATCCAAGAATCACTGTACAAGAATTTGAGTATAGTGGAACGCTTGTGGCGGAGAATTGCTACAAGTAGGTGGTGTGGACGTATTATATCGTTGCGTCACTTGTGTTTGCTGTGTTTGCTTTCTCTATCTCTTCTCTCATAATTTGCAGCTTAATTTTTAATATTTTTTTAATTCCGCACAATCACCCTATTTAACCCCCCCCCCCCAGGTGATTTACAATCTTGCGTCTGTTCTAAAAAAATTTCTCAAATGCAAGATGATCTAGCGTGTGATCACTAAAAAAAACATATCAGACGCAAGATGATCTTGCGTTCGATCAAATTTTTTATAAAAAATGTGTTAGGCGCAAGATCATTTTGCGTCTGACCCAATTTAAAAAAATATTCTGTAAAGAAATCATCAAGCAATATCATTTTGCTCGAAATAAATTTAAAAAAAAAAGAAAAATCAGAACGGACGCAAGAAGGTCTTGCGTCTGCGATTTTTCCACCATTGTTTTTTTTATTTTCTATGGAATATAGCCTATATGATTTTCTATGCATATAAAGTTAATTTGAGATTGATTTGATTTTTTGATTAAGGGATGAGATGGAATGGGCCCATAGGAATTCTTATGTGTTCCACCGCATATAAATTTTTCTATTTTCAAATGTGTTCGTCTACCAAAATAAAAAATTTATAAAAAAAATTTTTTTTAAAAATTCAATGACTAAGATTCAAGATTAAAAAGATCACTCGTCAAAAAAGATTAAAAAGATCATCCACCATTAGACTAAATTTTGGATTTCAACGACTACAAGCAAAACTTAAAATTTTTATTTCCAAATTACAAATATGAAAATTTTGGGTCTAACGACAACACATGCCCTAAAGTGTAGAAACTACCTGCGTTCAACGAAAATTCCGGTAAATTGTGGGTCTTGAAACCAAATATTCTAGAGATTTTCTGTTTTTATTTTTTGTGTGTGTGGTGGTGGGGGGTTATCGCAACTTGGTTGGAAGTATGGACTTCTGGTATAGATTTTAGGGTTAATTAACTGCAACAACGATTCAATAGGACGCCAATCACTATCAGAACCTGATAATTTGCTCCAAATCTTAGGGGCTATTAGTGTTATATAAATATATATAGCATAGTTAATTATATAAAAATAATAACATAGTTTTTTTTGTTTTCTTTTTTATTGAGCATGATAACGACCATCAAATTTATTAATAAAACTGAGTTTACAACTGCGTAAGAAGCACATCATAAACGAAGTACATCAAAACAAGCACATACCAGAACATGTACAAGCAACATCAGTAAACAAAATCACTGAAGAAACAACTAACAAGTTAGAAGGTTTCAAACCATGAACTAAAATTCAACCATCGCACGCATATTACCTAGATAAGAAGCAAAAGCATCTCCACCCTTGCCTGTTGCCCCATCAGGCAACATGAAACAAGGTGATGCCAAAGCTCAGTGCACCAGAAGCAAAACTTCATCAGCCTCATTGATTAACAAACTAAAATACATCATCCCTCCAAAGACCTGCCAATTTCTCCCAAAACCTCTGCTGTCTAATGCCCATAATAGTGATAATTAAGATCCTTCAATATTACATCATTAGATAAATTCTACCATTGATCCAGTAGACCAGTATGAATTATACAACAGTTATAATACTTAATGCATAATTCCAAAATAACCTAGATGAGATCCCCTTCATACACCATTGCATGCCAACTGATGTTGTTTGTTTTTGGGGGTGTGGGGACAACAGGTGTGAGTTCTTGTAATTTATATAATAGAAGTCCTACTGCGGTACTGGCCCTGGTCCGACTCCGGATAGCGGGAGCCGGCTCAAAAGTAGGAGCGGTGAGGTAGGGACCGTGTGCTCGGCTCGGAAGTAGGAGCGGTGAGGTAGGGACCGTGTGCTCGGCTCGGATCTGGGGGCTCGGCTCGGTCCTGGGTACCTGCACACTGCCTAGAAACACCGGGAGAAGTCCCGCCGACAGGCCCTCTGACGATTTAGTCAGTTACTCGGGAAAGCAACAGTAGCTAGGGTTCAGGGATAGAAAGTTTGATTACCTTTGAATAAAGGAAATGGGTTTGAGATCCTGCTGGGCCGGGTCGAACCCGTTTTCTCGTGGGCCTAAAGTGGAAAAAGGCCCATCCGGTTCTGGCCTGATCTGATGATCAGGAAGGAGCCGGTTTAGAGGAGATCTGACGGCCCAGGGAGGAGCCACGTCATCTGACCAATATCAGAAGCCCCCACTCCTAGAGGGCTGGGTAATCCAGTCGTGTAGGAGTGATTTGCCTCTGTAGAAAGACCGGAGCGGTGGGTACGGCAAAAATGTGGTTCGTATCTTCCTGAAGAGGTCAGCGGGGTAGGATGAGGAGGATACCTTTGAAAGTATGAGGGGCGTCGAGAGCCGAAAGAGTAGGGGGGTCGCCTCGCCGAGCGTCGAGGGTCGGGAGACGAGCCCCCTGCTTGCGGTGATGGCCAGAAGTGGCTCAAGGTTACCACTGAGCGCCGAACCCCCATGCTTGTTGGAAAAGCTATGGGGGCGTCGAGAGCCGAAGAGTAGGGGGTTGCAGAGCCGCGCGTCGAGGGTCGAAGATGAACCCCATGCTTGTGGTGAAGGCTAGTGGCGGATCGAGGTTACCACCGAGCGCCGGGCCCCCGTGCTTGTTGGAAAAGCTATGGGGGCATCGAGAGCCGAAGAGTAGGGGGTCGCTTAGCCGAGCATCGAGGGTCGGGAGATGGCCACCCCTGCTTGCAATGAAGGATAGGGGTGGATCGAGGTTACCACCGAGCACCGAGCCCCCGTGCTTGTTGGAAAAGCTATGGAGGCATCGAGAGACGAAGAGTAGGGGGCCGTCTCGCGGAGCGTCGAAGGTCGGAAGACGAGCCCCCCCTGCATGTGGTGACGGCTAGGGGTGGCTCGAGGCAACCACCGAGCGCCAAGCCCTCGTGCTTGTTTGGAAAAGCTATAGGGGCATCGAGAGCCGAAGAGTAGGGATTGCTGAGCTGAGCATCGAGGGTCAAGAGACGAGCCCCCTTGCTTGCGGTGAAGGCTAGGGATGGCTCGAGGTCACCACCGAGCGTCGAGCCCTAAGACTTGTTGGAAAGGCCTTGGTATGGCTCGAGGTTACAACCGAGCTCCGACCCCCGAAACTTGTAGGAAAAGTCTTCGTGTGGCTCGAGGTTATTACCGAGCGCCGAGCCCCCAAGACTTATTGGAAAAGCCTTGGTATGGCTCGAGGTCACAACCGAGCACCGAGCCCCAGAATTTGTTGGAAAAGTTCAGGTGTGGCTTGAGGTTACAACCGAGCGCCGAGCCGCAAGATTTGTTGAAAAAGTTCTGGTGTGGCTCGAGGTCACCACCGAGCGCCGAGCCCCAAAACTTGTTGGAAAATCCTTAGTGAGGCTCGAGGTTACAACCGAGCTTTGACCCCTAAAACTTGTAGGAAAAAGTCTTGGTGTGGCTCGAGGTTATTACCGAGCGCCGAGCCCCCAAGACTCGTTGGAAAAGCCTTGGTATGGCTCGAGGTCACAAACGAGCGCCGAGCCCCAGAATTTGTTGGAAAAGCCTTGGTGTGGCTCGAGGTTACAACCGAGCACCGAGCCCCAGGATTTGTTGAAAAGTTCTGGTGTGGCTCGAGGTTACAACCGAGCGCCGAGCCCCAGCACTTGTTGAAAAAGTTCTGGTGTGGCTCGAGGTCACCACTGAGCGCCGAGCCCCAAGACTTGTTGGAAAAGCCTTGGTGTGGCTCGAGGTTACAACCGAGCTCCGACCCCCAAAACTTGTAGGAAAAAGTCTTGGTGTGGCTCAAGGTTATTACCGAGTGCCGAGCCCCCAAGACTCGTTGGAAAAGCCTTGGTATGGCTCGAGGTCACAACCGAGCACCATGCCCCAGGGTTTGTTGGAAAAGCCTTAGTGTGGCTCGAGGTTACAACCGAGCGTCGAGCCCCAGAATTTGTTGGAAAAGTTCTGGTGTAGCTCGAGGTTACAACCGAGCGCCGAGCCCCAGGACTTGTTGAAAAAGTTCTGGTGTGGCTCGAGGTCACCACCGAGTGCCGAGCCCCAAAACTTGTTGGAAAACCCTTGGTATGGCTTGAGGTTACAACCGAGCGCCGAGCCCCAGGATTTGTTGGAAAATTTCTGGTGTGGCTCGGGGTTACAACTGAGCGCCGAGCCCCAGAACTTGTTGAAAAAGTTCTGGTGTGGCTCGAGGTCACCACCGAGCGCTGAGCCCCAAGATTTGTTGGAAAAGCCTTGGTGTGGCTCGAGGTTACAACCGAGCTCCGACCCCCAAAACTTGTAGGAAAAAGTTTTGGTGTGGCTCGAGGTTATTACCGAGCGCCGAGCCCCCAAGACTCATTGGAAAAGCCTTGGTATGGCTCGAGGTCACAACCGAGCGCCGAGCCCCCGGATTTCTTGGAAAAGACTTGGTGTGGCTCGAGGTTACAACTGAGCGTCGAGCCCCAAGATTTGTTGGAAAAGTTCTGGTGTGGCTCGAGGTTACAACCAAGCCCCAAGCCCTAGGATTTATTGGAAAAGTTCTGGTGTGGCTTGTGGTTACAACCAAGCGCCGAGCCCCAAAACTTTTTGTAAAAGTCTTGGTGTGGCTCGAGGTTACAACCGAGCTCCGACCCCTAAAACTTGTAAGAAAAAGTCTTGGTGTGGCTCGAGGTTATTACCGAGTGCCGAGCCCCTAAGCCTCGTTGGAAAAGCCTTGGTATGGCCCGAGGTCACAACTGAGCACCGAGCCCCATGATTTTTTTGAAAAAGCCTTGGTGTGGCTCGAGGTTACAACTGAGCACCGAGCCCCAAGACTTGTTGGAAACGACTTGGTATGGCTTGAGGTCACAACCAAGTGCCGAGCCCCAATACTTATAGGAAAAGATTTGGTGTGGCTCGAGGTTACAACCGAGCGCCGAGCTCCCAGACTTGTTGGAAAATCCTTGGTATGGCTGGAGGTCACAACCGAGCGCCGAGCCCCAAGACTTTTTTTGCAAAGGTTCTGGTGTTGCTCAAAGTTACAACCTAGCGCCGAGCCCCAAGAATTATTGGAAAAGCCCATGTATGGCTCGAGGTCACAACCGAGCACCGAGCCCTAGGACTTATTGGAAAAGTTCTGGTGTGGCTCGAGGTCACCACCGAGCGCCGAGCCCCAAGACTTGTTGGAAAAGACTTGGTGTGAGGGGCTTAGCCTGTTTCCCTTGTCATGGGAGGAAGGATGAGCGATGAGCTGCTGCACCAGCTGACAAGGCTGAGGGTAAAACTAGAATTTGATGTGTCAGCTGACGTCATGGGTGTGAAAATCGAGGCTTCTGAGATCCTAGTGGCCGTTAGATCTTGATGATCAAGATTGGATAGTCAGGATTCTTTTGCAGAATTCGAGGAGTCTTTCCCCTCCTATAAGTCCCCCTCCTTTCTCCCTTCATTTCTTCACTTCGCACTATCTCTCTATATCACAGGAATTTTCACTCTTTTGCTGTCGTCGACGACTTTTTCAGTGATCCTCCCATTTTTCGGTAATCAGGTTAGTACTCTGTTTCCTTATGTCGCGCTCTCAGTCCGATTCCGAGGCGAGCACTTCGGGTCGCGACGTAGTGGAGGTCGAATCAGAGTCGACGTCTTGGTCTTTGGACGACTCTACTTCGGAGAAGGAAGAACAGTCGGATTCGGTTTTCGGAGGAGCGAGTGATGTGGTTTTGGACGTGGCACCTCTGCGAAGTTGCATGCCAGAAGAGGGGTCATCGGGAGAGGACGCCCACGAGGGCTCGGAAGAGGAGCTTGTCGAGGAAGAGGGGGAACAGGAGGAGGGTGTAGGAGGAGCCGAGGGACTGGTCGTGGAGGAAGAAACGAGTCTCCCTCCTCTGCCCCCGTTGTTGACTCCGTCTCCGAAGAGGAGACCTTGCCCCCATAGGAGGAAGAGAAAGTGGATCCGGCCGGACAGTCCGAGCACGCCGGACGGGCTCGAAAAAGGGCTTAAGGATCTTGTCCCGTCCATTAGGAACCCCGGGTCAATCAGGATCTACCCTGACAATGTTGAGGAACTTGTCCAATTTGTTGCGAGGGAGCGCGCCTCTGATCGGACAATGATAAAGATGGACAGCGTCTAGTGTGCGCTAAAGGCGAACTACCTGCCAATATTAAGGGCGGCTTACTTCATCCCTCAGGAGTTTGAGCTACTCATTCCGAGCCCTGGTCTTCGTCCGACTACTGAGATGGAGAAGAGTTTCTGTATGTTTCCCGAGGACGCATTCATCTTGGAACTGAGGTTGCCGCTGCACCCGTTTATCAAGAGGGTGCTAAGGTAGGGGGAGATGAGTCCGATGCAGTATGGGCCCAACTCATGGAAGCACCTGGTCTGTTTTATCCTAAAGTGACAGGAGAAGGGGGTCAAGTTGAGGCTCAAGTATTTTCGTGCCATCTTGGGGGTGAGCTCGCTCGGAGATATGGAGGGGATCTTCTATATGTCACCACGCTCCCACAAGAGAGTGATGCACGGACATCTGGACTCGATAAAGGCATGGAAGAAAAAGTACGTCGTGGTCCGGAGCGAGACGCCTTGGAAAATCCCCACAGTCTGAAAATTTTACAAGCCGAACCATAAACCCCCGAGGCGGAGGGACCTGACGGAAAAGGAGTGGGCGGAAGTGGACAAAACTGTAGAGGGGCACAGCATCGGTTGGCCGCGCATTACAGAGTTGCATCTGGCCTGAGCCAGACTGAGCCCAACGTCCCCTTGTATGTTTTTGTTTCTACTTTGTTTAATTTTTTGCCTTCGTTTTAACATTTTTCTCTTTCTTTAGCCATGGATGCGAAGAGCCTTGAGGCGAGGAATGCCCTCCTAGCCTTGGTCGCAAAGAGGAGGGCTGACAGGGAGAAGGCTGCCAATGGAAAGGCTGCCCCGGCAGCCGGGCCCACCAAGGGGGCGGCCCAAGGGTCTTCGAAGCCACCTCCGAAGAAGTCGAAGAGGAGCCACTAGTCTAGAGGGCCACAGGAGGCGGAGCCGAGCCCCAGTAGCAAGAAGGTGGCGGAGGTCTTGAAGAAGGGGACCCCAGCACTCCGCCCAGACGCTAGGGAAATGGTGGGCCAGCAGAGTCTAAGGTCGTTCGCCCCGGATTGGGCGGTGAAGGAGAGCGACTCCATGACGAAGGGCCCGATCGCCGTGGAGGTGACGGAAAAGCTCATCACCAAGCGCGACCAAATGAATCTGGCACCGGAGACGTCCGAGGTGGCCCATATGAAGTGAGCGTAGGTGCAGATCGCGGTAAGTGTTTGTGATTTGTCTGCTTTGTGTTTATTGTTTATGAGTTTTGCGTCTAACTCAATTCTCCTCAGCTAGGCGATGCTGCACGGGGCACATATGAAGAAGTGCCTGGAGAAGGAGATTCTACTCGAGAAGTGGAATGCCAAGCGGTACCTCTGAGAGGGGAAGAGGCTCAAGGACGAGCTGACGGCGGCTCAGGGAGCCCATGCGATCCTCCAAGCAGAGATGGCTACTCTGTAGGATCAGCATGCGCACGAGATCGCGGCAGTTCGGGCCGTGGCCAAGCAGGCATATGACGTGCTGGAGATGTCCTCTGCGAATGAGCTGATCCAGGCTCAAGACGACATCTACGACCGGGCCAAGGAGCACTTCCTGCACATCTACCCGGAGGCTAAGATCAACCACCTACACTACGGGTGGGTGCCTCCCATGCTTCCGCTGACCCCCGGGGGTGAAGGCCCTCGTCTGGAAGAGGAGGCAGGGGATGGCCCGGCCAGCGAAGAGGTGCCAAAGTAGTGTAGGGTTTTTCATTTCCTTTTTTATTTGTACTTGCCTTGTGCGGACTGGCCACCGCTTTTTGTAACGCCATTTTTGAATTTATAAAAATAAAATTTTGGCTACCCTCTGTGACTTGTCGTTTTGAGTAAGCTTTCTTAGTGAACCGTTGTCTCTCCCCCGTTTTTGCTAGATGAACGAGACTGTCGGGGCCGACCTTAGTTCCACCGAGGTCCGGCGACTTCGGAATAGGATGGAGTCTAAGGAAAGTGTGCTGATTCTCTATCGTAAGTAGGCTCGCGACCGAGAAGCTGCAGTGGACTATTTCATGAACAAGTCCAAGGAGCTCAGCCTAGAGGTGGCTCGTCTGAAGAAGGCCTTAGCCGACCGCGATTGGGGAAGTGCTGAGATGAACTAGGCTCTATCTACGCCTCCACCAGGCATCAGACCTCTGAATCCGTACTTCGTAAGGTCGTTGTTGAGAAGGAGCTGGAGATTCAGAGGCTAAAGGTGCTGCTAGGCGTCGGACGACCTCGGCTCGGCCGTCCGGAGCCAGAAGGCCTTTCTATCTTAGGCTCGTCACTAACCCTGTATCTGGAGATGGCGAGGCCTGCCAATGCATAGAGCTCGGTGGCAGGGATGTCGACGATGGCGCTGCCCAAGTTGGGGGATGAGATTGCTGGAGAACAGAGTCATTCTACCGGGCTCGAGGCAGCTCTTGTGAGCCCGGAGGGTCTGGGGAGGGGCCCTTAGGTAGAAGTATAGGGAGAGTGTTGTAACGTTTTTCAATTGTACTGTAGCC
The DNA here is from genome assembly GCA_017893485.1 of Hemerocallis citrina. NCBI lineage: Eukaryota > Viridiplantae > Streptophyta > Magnoliopsida > Asparagales > Asphodelaceae > Hemerocallis > Hemerocallis citrina. The sequence continues at coordinate 113,650,221 of CM030362.1, forward strand.
TTTGAGGGCGTTTATGAATAAAAATTGATTTGTCCGATCCTTTTTGACTTGGAAAAATTAGGATGTTGATTGCCCCTCGACCCGAGCTCCAAACCTCCTATTTTGCTCGGGAACCGAACCGTTACTCTTCGCAGATAGCACTTAATAAGGGACGTTTCACTTTCCGATAACATTTAATGGGGACGTTTCATCTTCCGCCGTTTGGACTCTCCGATGTCATAAATGCGCCTCTCCGAAAGGCTATATAACCCTCACCCCCTATCAGTAGTTCACCAGGAATTGCCTTACTCCACCGTGAAGTCTCGCCGCTGGTGACTTTCCTGCCATCCTCTGACAATTCGGGGTTTTGGCTCCGAGGGCCGTTAACCCCAAGATGTCAGTGTGCAGACCACCTTCTCCATTTTGGCGTACCTCGTCTCTGCCGAGAGCAAGACCTTGCTCACGTAATACAGAGGCTTATGGATGTCGTCATCTTCCCGAATGAGGACGGTGCTGAGGGTGCTCTCCGAGGCCGAGAGATATAGTTGTAGTGGCTCGCCTAGTTCGGATTTACTCAGGAGTGGAGGGTTGGCGAGATAGGACTTCAGTTGTTCGAATGCCTGCTGGTGGGTGTCCCCCCACTCGAAGACTTTGGCTCCTCAGAGAGCCTTGAAGAAGGGGAGTGACTTTTTCCCTGATTTTGAGAGGAAGCGGCCGATGGCTGCCAACCTCCCCGTTAGGCACTGAACTTCTTTAATATTTCGGGGAGGGGCCATGTCGATAATGGCCTGGATCTTCTCGGGGTTCGCATCGATACCGCGCTGGCTGACGACGAACTTGAGGAATTTCCCAGAGGAGATGCCAAAGGTGCACTTGGCGGGATTGAGCCTCATGCAATGGGCTCGAAGGACGCCAAATACTTCTTCAAGATCGCCCACATGGTCCTGACCTCATCAGGCTCTTAACGAGCATGCCGTCGACGTATACCTCCATGTTGCGACCGATCTGATCTTTGAAGACCCAGTTGATGAGCCTCTAGTAGGTAGCTCCGGCGTTCTTGAGCCCGAAGGGCATAACCCGGTAGCAATACAGACCTTGTTCGGTTATGAAGGATGTCTTGGCAATGTCGGGAGGGAACATGTGGATTTGGTTGTAGCCTGAAAAGGTGTCCATGAACGTCAGGAGCTCGTGACCCGATGTCGCATCGATCAGGGCGTCGATGCTTGGGAGAGGAAAGGGGTCTTTTGGGCACGCCTTGTTGAGCTCTATGAAGTCAATGCAGACCCTCCAGCTTCCACTAGCCTTCTTCACCATAACAATGTTGGCCAGCCACTCCGGGTAGTTGACCTCCTGAATGAAACGAGTGGACAACAGTTTGTCCACCTCAATCTTCAGGGCTTGTTACCTCTCCGGAGCGAACTTATGCCGCTTCTGATAAATGGGCTTGGAGCCCGGGGCGAAGCTCATTTGGTGCATGATCAGGTCCTCTGAAATCCTTGGCATGTCGGGCGGGGTCCAGGTGAAGAGGTCGATGTTGCGGCAGACGCAATCGATTAGGCCTGGCTTCAAGTCTGGGGATAGGGTGCGATTCACATGAAATGTTTGGATTTGTCATCTGTCTTGAACGAGACTTCCTCCAGCTCGTCCGCCGGTTCTGACTCAGAATGGTCTCTCTCGGGAGGGAGTTCAACTGCATCGAGGGGAAATACACCGCCCCCGGCTGCTGTCATGTAGCACGAATGTGCCGACTCCTGGTTGCCTCGGACGACCCCGACCCCAAGGTCGGTAGGGAACTTCAGCTTTAGATGGTATGCCGAGGGGACTGCCTGGAATGAGCAGAGCCCGAGTCGGCCGAGGATGGCATTGTATACTGCCTTGACATTGACCACCATGAAATCCATCGACTCAGTTCGGAGGATGGGGGTTGTGCCTGCAGTTACGTCAAGTGTCACAATCTCCTCAATTTGTACGAGGATGCCAAAAACCCCGTGAAGGGTGTAGCCGGCGGGCTTGAGCTTTTCTCGGGGGAGCTTGAGTTTTTCGAAGGCTTCTAAGAATAAAATATTAACCGAGCTTCTGTTGTCCACCAGGATACGGAGGATCTCAAAGTTGGCTATGACGAGGCTGATGACGAGGGCATCGCAGTGCGGAAACCGGATGCCTTCGAGGTCTTCTCCCGAGAATGAGATAGGCAGCTGCTGAACACGGAGGGAGAGATGGTCCCGGACAGAATTAACCTCTCGGACGAAGGCCTTGCGAGAGGTATTGGAGTCCCCTCCTATGGGACCGCCGTGGATGCAGTAGAAGATAGCTGGTTATCCTGTTTCTCTGGGTTCAGGCTCCCGCTCGGAGCGACGGCTATTTGCTCGAGGAGGAGGCGAAGGCCTGGGGTTCCTCGGTTCTCTTCAGTCTTCGGGGTTGGTCCGGGCGAACTCTCTCAGATACCCTCGTTGGATGAGGGCTTGATATCGTATTTTAGGGCTCGGCAATGATCTGTGTCGTGCCCGGTGTCTCGGTGGAAGCAGCAATAGAACCTTTGGTCGCGCTTCTTGCCGTTGTTCACCTGTCGGGGAGGAAATTGAACGATCCCTTTGTCCTCGATCTCCATCAAGATTGTCGAGACGTTCTGATTCAGGGGCGTATACCTCTCGAATTCGGGGACCGGGGGGACCCTTTTGAGACCAGTGGCTTCTTTCATGGCTCTCTTGAAAGGCTCAGTATCATCGATCTTACACTTCACCCTGGGAGTGGCTTCCTTGGTGCCCTCAGGATTGAGGGCCTCCTCGGCCCGCATATATTTCTCAACCCTGTTGAGTAGGTCGGGAAAGTTCACGGGTAGCTTGTTGGCCAGAGAGGCCTTGAGCTGGCCGTGGCGGACATTATGTCGGAAGGCTGCAGAGGCAATCCCTGCATCGAAGGAGGAAACTGACCTCGCCTTGGTGGTGAACCTCCGAACAAACTCCCGGAGGGATTTCCCATCCTTCTGCTTGAGGTCCAGAAGGGAAGAGCTCGTCTTCTCAACCTTCCTGCTGGTCACGAAGTGGGCTAGGAAACCTGCCTCTAGCTGCTCGAAAGAGAAGACCGAGCCGGGGGTAAGTTTGGAGAACCATTCCCGAGCCGGTCCATGGAGAGTAGCAGGGAAGGTGCAGTATAGGAGCGGATCCGCAGCGCTGTGAATCATCATGAGGGTCTTAAATCCTTCCATGTGATGAGCAGGATCACCCTCGCCATTGTAGGTCTCGAATTGGGAAGGCTTGAAATTTTGAGGGATCTCGGCTTCTAGGATTTGGGGGGAGAAAGGGAGTCCGATCGGACGATGACCGTGACCTGGCATTGGTCTACCTTCGCCGAGGTGGGTGAGGCGGTTCAACATATCCTCTAAATGATGAAGTACGGCGTATGCCTGTTCCTGAGGACGAGCTAATCGGCAGGACTCGCCGGCTCCTGTTTCTGACCGGAGGTCGGAACTGTGGCGACCTCGGTAGTCTGGCCGCCTCGGATAGCTTGGAGAATCTCGTCCCGGAAATTCTAGAATTCGACCCTTGTGACGGGGGCTTGCCCCACCGGGTCCGGCTGGGGGTCGCGCACCTGGGAAGGCTGTCGACGATGGTTCAAGACCGAGTTGGAAGCGGCCTCTCCCCTCGTCCGACTGCCTGCCTATCCGAGATAACGCGACGTAAATTAGACGCATTTGAGGTTCGGGCCGTGTCGTTGATCCAAGGTTGGTTGGAACCTTGGTCATTCGCACGACTATGATGTAAGGGGGTCCGGATGTCGTCAAACGTTGCATGTAATAAGGTGATTATAAAGTCGACTATTAAATATACTACAAATCATGCGGAGAGATATGAGTGACTTAGATAGGATTTGTCCCTCTTACATAACAAGAGCGATATCTATGAGCTCCTTGATTGAGTGAGACTGCAAAATGCATGGCCATGCTCAAATGAGTCAATAGAAGATATTGAGCTCATTTGTTTTAATAAGTCCACTCGGACATCAAGAAACCAAAGATGGAACTAAACAAGGGTGACACGCTCTATGTCTTGTGGTCAATTAAGATATCTGGACAAAGGGACTAGACTATATGGTAACATTGATCACGAATAGGTTATGTCTAACCACCGACATTCCCATTACTTGAGTAGCAGTGATGTATTGCTAGATACCGCTCACTATTTCTAATACTAGAATATGGTTTTAGTATTACTGTCAACGTAACGAGAACCTACAGGGTCGTACACTTAGAATGGATCGAAATTGGGATTTAAATTCATAAGATGATCTTAATTGGGGATCCAAGTAAGACTTGGACTCCTGATATTGGTTAGACATTTAATTAGATTAAATGGGCTGACTAAAGTTAAAATGCCCACACACAAATCTGAACCAGGTCAGATTGTGAGTCTAACAGCCTCAATACTCTCTTAAGGTAGATTTTTTGCAGCTATATATTTGATACGTATCTATGGGAAAAAAATGCCACATGAGAAAACCCTAGCCGTCACAGAATTTGTGAGAGAGATAGAGAGATCATGAGGAACATCCCTTCCTGCACCTAGCACAGCGACGTGGGGGAAATCTGGATTGAACCAGTCCGTGTGGATACCGTAGAGGCACCGCAATTTTGTAGTATTGTGATCGGCATACTGTGGAGACAGCAGATCCATCTTCAAGGTATAACTCCTAAACATGATTTATGGTTTTCGCATGGATCCATGGCTAGGTTTCGATATTTCTTTGTTTTATATTTAATCTGAGATTACCATCGAAACCTAACAATGGTGTGAGAGCCACTTGCAAAACCATAATTCGGTTATGAAAGATATGTGACTATTTGTGATATGTTCACATTTTTGGTAGAAAGATTTATATGTGATATAATTCTTGCAACAGTTGCAATATAAGGATTCGTTTATGTATTGGTTGTTAACACAGATGTCACACTAGGGTAGTCATCGGTTTGGAACCATTGAAAACCCTGGAAAGATGTGATTTGTAGTGACGTTAGGGTTTTGTAAAGCATGAATAGTTCATGCACCTACGTAGTTTGTAATGGCATTAGGGTTTCTTAAAACATGAAGAGTTAATGCTCTGGCGGTGGCAAGAGATGATGAGGTTAATTTTTGCTCCGGAGCACTGTGTAGGGCAATAATGATTCTCCCAAAACTAATCATTTTTAAAAATAAACTAAATAAAATTATAGCAACATATTCTTTGATTATTATGTTCTGTGATGGATGGTGCATGATTGTGGCCTTAATTCTGTGATGCATGGTTTAGTTCTGTGATACATGGTTTATGTTTTGTGATGTATTATTTATATTTTGGTATTTTGAATATGGCCTGCGTATCGTGTCTTTCTCTCTATATTCTCAATGTAATCCTTTCTCTATAAACTCCAATTGTACATTTTCTTTATATGTAAATGTAATCTCACTGAGGAGGCAAGGAATTGACAACCATACAAGGACAAGATTGAGAAGCTGCTTGGAGAAGACGGTATAATCCCTTTGTTCAGTTTTTTATACTCTCATTGGCTTGAGAGAATCAGTGTGTTAAGGCCACAACCATATTACATAAATTTTATGCTTTTAATATTGTATGAGATGCATTGTTGTATGTTAATGGATGATGAATGGTGAGATCAATTAATAAAATAACAAAAATCCCTCAAAGTAAATATTAAGTTGGAATAAGATGCCTTCCAATGCATGGCACTCGTCTAGGCTATGATCAATTAAGTATAGGTTTGCCAAAGCAGGGTGCCTTTATTTATCCTAGTGAGACGCAATGAGATAAAAGTAATATTCAATTGTCAACCATTGGGTCTGACATAACTAGACTATTTCAATAGGATTAAAGGTTTAAAGGTATAGAGTTGGGCTTTAGCCTATGAGAAGGATTAGAGTAAGTGTTACTCACCCATCTATCCAAGAGTTGCATATGATGTAATTGGAAAATGTTCCTTACCAAATAACTAAATTTTAGGTGATCAGCCAAAGCTGACTAAAAACTAGGTAAAATATGGATCTTGGCCTACTAGAAAATCTTACGATGGGATTTTCTGAGTCAATGATGAGGGTCGTTGATTTGAATAAAAATAGAGAGGCACATTTAGTAAAAGTTCTTATTAAATATTTCAATGTCATGATACATACTCTCCATATTTGTTGATGGTTAAATATTTTTCTTTGCATATTTCTGTGAAATGATATTTACTTTGCATATTTATATTGATAGATTATCATGACATCCAACACATCAAATAACCTATCATTGCGATCTGTCCTTGAGAAGGAGAAACTGTCTGGAACAAATTTTCTAGACTGTTGTAGAAATTTGAGGATAGTCCTATGGCATGAGCAAAAGCTGTATGTTCTAGAGCAGCCTATTCCTGATCCACCTGCTGCAAGTGCCCCTCGCACCAAAAAGGATGCTCATAAGAAGCATCAAGATGAAGCCTTGGATGGTAGTTGTCTCATGCTAACCACCATGAACTTTAAGGTTCAGAAGCAACATGAGAACATGGATGCCTACGATATGATCGTACACCTCAAGAGGCTCTATCAAGAGCAGGCTAGGCATAAGAGGTTTGAAGTTTCAAAGGCATTGTTTCAGTGCAAACTGGCAAAAGGAAGCCCTATTGGAACTCATGTGCTCAAGATGATTGGGTACATAGAGAATCTTGAAAGGCCTGGTTTCCCATTGGGTCAAGAGTTGGTCACTAAATTGGTCCTGCAATCGTTGCCGAAAAGTTATAGTGAATTCATCATGAACTACAACATGAATAAAATTGACAAACCTTTTTCAGAACTACTAAGCATGTTGAGAACTACTGAACAAAATATTAATAAGGGAAAGACCATTATGATGGTCCAACAGGACAAAGGTAAAGGCAAAGGCAAAAAGCAGATTAAGAAACCCAAAGGCAAAGGGAAGGGCAAGGGCAATATCAATCCCAGCACTTCTGCCTTGAAACCTAAGGGTGGGGTGGCCAAGGAGGGCACATGCTTCCACTGTGATGAAACCAGATATTGGAAGATGAACTGCCATAAGTATCTAGAGGATCTTAAGAAGAAGAAAGGAATTGAGACTTCCACTACAGGTATTTTTGTTATAGAAGTCAATTTATCTACTTCTGCATCTTGGGTATTAGATACTGGATGTGGATATCATATTTGTGTAAATATGCAGGATCTCAAAAGGAGTAGACTATTGGCTACGGGCGAAGTTGACCAACGAGTTGGAAATGGAGCAAAAGTTGCTGCTTTAGCTGTAGAAACTTGTCATTTATCATTGCCCACTAGGCTTATCATTGAGTTGCAGAACTATTATTTTGTACCTGCTATTAGTAGAAATATTATTTCTATTTCTTGTTTGGACAAGAAGGATTTTTCATTTATAATAAAGAACAAAAGTTGTTTGATTTATTTGAATGGTATCTGTTATGCTAGTGCACAATTGAGTAATGGACTTTATATTCTCGACCTCAAAATTCCCGTCTATAATATAAATACTAAGAGGTTCAAATCAAATGATACGAACCCAACTTACCTCTGGCATTGTCATTTGGTTCACATAAATAAAAACCACATATCCAAACTCCATAAAGATGAATTCTTGGACTCATTTGATTTTGAATCATATGAGGTATGTGAACCATGTTTGTTGGGCAAGATGACAAAAGCTCCATTCACTGGAAAAGGTGAAAGGACTAGTGATCATTTAGGTCTCATACATAGTGATGTTTGTGGACCTTTCAACACATTGGCTAGAGGAGATTTTTAGTACTTCATTATATTCACTAATAATTTTAATAGATATTGATTTGTGTATCTGATGAAACACAAATCAGAATCATTTGAAAAGTTCAAAGAATTCAAGAATGAGGTACAAAATCAACTTGGTAAAAGTATTAAAGCCCTTTGATCAGATCGAGGTGGTGAGTACTTAAGCCAAGATTTTGATGACCATCTAAAAGAGTGCGAGATAATATCTTAACCCATTCCCTGTGTAACATCGCAATGGAATGGTTTTTCTCAGAGGAGGAACCAGACCTTGTTAGATATGGTCCGATCAATGATGAGTTATGCAGATCTTTCAAGCTCCTTCTGGGGACATGCTCTATTAACAGCTGCTTTCACACTTAACCATGTACCATCTAAAACGGTTCAAGACACACCATATGAGATATGAACTGGGAGGCTTCCTAGTTTGTTCTTTATGAAGATTTAGGGTTGTGAAGCCTATGTAAGGCACCAAGTCCCTGATATACTTGGTCCCAAATCTGATAAGTACTTTTTTGTAGGATATCCCAAGAAAACCAAGGGATACTATTTCTATATTCCGACCAAAGGCAAAGTGTTTGTCGCACGGACTGCTGTGTTCCTAGAAAGAGAGTTTATTTCCAAAAGAACCAGTGGGAGAACAATAAAATTTGAAGAAATTCAAACTTCGCAAAGTAGCAGCAAACTAATTGTGGAAATGGAGCAGACTACACAAATTGTTGTGGAACAACCATCTGCTCAAGTAGCACAAGGCCTACGCAAGTTTAGTAGGATACATCACCAACCCGAGAGATATGGATTTCTCGTGACTCAACATGGTGATATATTACTCGTGGATCAGGATGAGCCTACGACTTATGAGGAAGCTGTAAAATGCCCAGATTCTAAGAAATGACTTGAGGCCATGAGATCTGAGATGGAATCCATGTATACCAACAAAATATGGACCTTGGTAGACCCACCTGAAGGGGTAAAACCTATTGGGTGCAAATGGGTTTTCAAGAAGAAAACTGACATGGAAGGTAATGTGCATACCTTTAAGGATCGGTTGGTGGCTAAAGATTTCAAGCAAGTTCATGGTGTAGACTATGATGAGACCTTTTCTCCAGTTGTCATGCTTAAATCCATACGGATCTTGCTTGCGATTGCAGCATATTATGATTATGAAATCTGGCAGATGGATGTCAAAACTGCTTTGCTAAATGGAAATCTTCTTGAGGATGTGTACATGACACAGTCTGAGGGTTTGTCACTCCAAAGGATGCTGGAAAGGTGTGTAAACTGCAACGATCCATTTATGGATTAAAGCAAGCTTCTAGAAGCTGGAATCTTCATTTCGATGATTCAATCAAAGAGTTTGGTTTCATCAAGAACGAAGATGAACCTTGTGTCTACAAGAAGGTTAGTGGGAGCACAATTGTATTTCTGGTGTTGTATGTAGATGACATACTACTCATTGGGAATGACATCCCTACCTTACAGTCTGTAAAGACTTGGATAGAAAAACGTTTTTCCATGAAGGACTTGGGTGAAGCTACCTATGTGTTAGGAATCAAGATCTATAGAGACAGATCAAAGAGACTGCTTGGCCTAAGTCAGAGTAAATACATAGACAAAGTATTGAAACGCTTCAATATGCAAGAGTCCAAGAAAGGATTTCTCCCTATGTCGCATGGTGTAAGCTTGTCTAAGGCTCAATGTCCTTCCACTCAAGATGAGAGAGACCGCATTACTAAGATTTCATATGTATCTGTAATTGGATCTATTATGTATGCCATGTTATGTACTCGTCCAGATGTCTCATATGCTTTGAGCATGACGAGCAGGTACCAGTCAGATCCCGATGAGAGTCACTGGACTGCTGTCAAGAACATCCTTAAGTACTTAAGAAGGACTAAGGATTCGTTCTTGGTATATGGAGTCGAGGAAGGACTTGTTGTAAAGGGTTACACTGACGCTAGCTTCCAGTCCGATAAGGAAGACACCAAATCGCAATCAGGTTTTGTGTTTTGCCTAAATGGTGGAGTTGTAAGCTGGAAGAGTTCGAAGCAAGAGACAGTAGCCGATTCCACCACAGAGGCTGAGTATATTGTTGCCTCCAATGCAGCAAAGTAGGTTGTTTGGATCAGAAAGTTTATCACTGAACTTGGCGTGGTTCCTAGCATTGTGGACCCGCTGGACCTCTATTATGATAGCAATGTGGCCATTGCACAAGCTAAGGAGCCTAGATCTTACTAGCGATCCAAACATATACTTAGACGCTTCCATCTCATTTGAGAGATCATTGATAAAGGAGATGTGAAGATATGCAGAGTACCGACAGATGATAACATCGCTGACCCACTAACAAAGCCTCTTGCACAGCGAAAGCATGAGGGTCACACTAAATGTATAGGCATTAGATGTATGTCTGATTGGCTCTAGTGCAAGTGAGAGATTGTTGGTGTATGCTCTAGAGGCCAGTTGTGTATTGACATTACTAGTTTACATTGTATCATGATATTTATTTTATATATGAGGCATTTCATTTACTGTGTTTGGGATTAAATGAGCATAATAAAGTCCTTAGAATAGAAGGTTCAATACCATGGGATATCAAGTGCATGACTTGATTGTGAGATCCTATTAGTTGTAATCAAAACACTATTCTTAAATGTCCCTAGTTAAGTATTATTGTGAATTAGGACAACAATAATACATATGGACTAGTATGTGCATAGACTGATGACCATATCTCACGGGTCATGGATATGAGATATCCAGTCTTTACATGGGTACATATTCGAGTAATAATGTACTGGACTGACCCACCATGAGAATGCTGCATGGATCTTTACACGAGTGTCATAAGCGGTTCTCACAGTGACCATGGTGTATGTAGTCCTTTGACTTGAAGTCACTACGGTCCCTACATGAAAAGTTATATGTTTTAATGTTGTCAAACGTTGCCTGTAATAAGGTGATTATAAAGTCGACTATTAGATATATTACAAATCATACGGAGGGATGTGAGTGACTTAGATAGGAATTGCCCCTCTTACATAACAGGAGTGATATCTATGGGCCCTTTGATTGAGTGAGACTGCAAAATGGATGGCCATGCTCAAATGATTCAATATGAGATATTGAGCTCATTTGTTTTAGTAAGTCCACTCGGACATCAAGAAACCAAAGATTGAACTAAACAAGGTGACACGCTCTATGCCTTGTGGTCAATTAAGATATCTGGACAAATGGACTAGACTACATGGTAACATTGGTCATGAATAGGTTATGTCTAATCACTAACATTTTCGTTACTTGAGTAGCAGTGATGTATTGCTTGATACCGCTCGCTGTTTGTAATACTAGAATATGGTTTTAGTATTACTGTCAACGTAACGAGAACCTACAGGGTCGCACACTTAGAATGGATCAAAATTGGGATTTAAATTCATAAGATGAATTTAATTAGGGATCCAAGTAAGACTTGGACTCCTGATATTGGTTGGACATTTAATTAGATTAAATAGGCTGACTAAAGTTCAAAGGCTCACACAGGAATCTGAACCAGGTCAGATTGTGAGTCCAACAGCTTCAATACTCTCTTAGGGTTGATTTTTTGCAGCTATATATATGATACGTATCTATGGAAAAAAAAGGTCATATGAGAAAACCCTAGCCGTCACAGAAATTATGAGTGAGAGAGATCGTAAGGAACATCTCTTCCTACAGCTAGTACTGCGGCATGAGGGAAAGCTTGATTTGATGCGTTCGTGTAGATACCGTAGAGGCACCGCAATGTTGTAGTGCTGTGATCGGCATACTATGGAGACAGTAGATCCATCTTCAAGGTATAACTTGTAAACACGATTTATGATTTTCGCATGGATCCATGGCTATGTTTCGATATTTCTTTGTAATTTTCCGCTATGTATTTAATCTGAGATTACCATCGAAACCTAACAGTAACTCCTTGAATTTCATACACAGGCAATTCGTGACTCATCTAGAATCTTTACTTCAATTTTGTACAACATAATACAAAAATACAGACTCGCGTCCACGCCACTCGTTGACCAGTGAAATTACACATAAAAATGCACAGCGGAAATTTACACATAAAAATTACAACATAATACAAAAATTCAAACTTTTCATTATATTAATGTCATTTACATTACACAGTGAAATTTACACATAAAAATACAACTCGTTTCATCGTAGATTCTCAATCTTATAGCATCTTATATCACAAGCTCGTGTCCACACCACTCGTTGACCAATTTCCTACAACACTTGAGAATTATGGGCATGTCAGTTGAATACAACCCACACAATGTTAATTATAATAACGATCCTCCAAAACTTGACAAACACAAACTGGAATGAAAAATAAATATGGAAAGAGTGACTATCCGAAATGTTTCTTTGTATGTCATGAGCCTAATGACTAATGCACAGACAACCATGCACACGCTGCACTTCTAATGTAAGCTGTTTGGATTCTATGCCTCACATACAACATAGGTCCGAGGGAAAGCCCTTAGTGTTCTCCTCATTATAGGGTTTATTCCCTCATTATGAACCTATAACCATGAAAATTTAGACTTTATGTGCGTATTGGTTCTCGTCCCGGAAATTCTAGAGGTCAATCTTTATCCACAGATAATTTTCGACATTATTTCACTCACATCTGTGAATTTCGGAGAATACATCACTCTGCAGGCCATCCTGAAACCCTCATCACACAAACATCACATGAGCGTCGCTCCCATCCCGATAATTCTGGAGATCAATCCCTCTGCAGATAATTCTAGAGACTATTTCACTTACATCCCGAAATAATGGGAAATATCTCACACCATGGATCATTCTGAAGTACTCATACTCACATTTGCTCTTGCTTCGTCACAACTCCATTCTAGTACCTTTCCTTAGTTTAGAAACCCAGCCGGATTTAACTCAACCAACTGGAATTCTAGCCCCATCTGGATTATTCCCAAAATTCACATTCTTACCATTATTCTGGGTCCTACTCAGCCTCTAAGACTCAACCAACCTAGGATGTCTTACCCTTGCCACTCTATGGTAATCTACGACCGCCCTAAAGCAACTCAAAAGAATTCTACTTGCTTCTCACAAGTCTCATTATATCCATCATTATTAACTCACCTTTTTTTCCAATTTGATTTATAGTTTTCTATTCAATTAACTCAACCCGAAGTCAATTAGCCTCTACATTTGAATCTAATGAATTCCCATCAATTTGCAATTTATTTATTTATCTCCAATCTAAATTTCAACCTGATTAAACTACATCTCAATTTTTAATCCATCAAATCTTTAATCAACTAAATAGTTCTTAACTAAATTCAATTAAATTCTTCTATAAATGAATCACCTGCTGACTCGAACAACTAGTTAACTCCAAACCCCTCAAAAGAGTCAAACTTGAAACCCCAAAAGAGTTTCAGATCCGAATAGTACTGGACATACCTGATAAGAAAATTATCATATATTCATATCTGTTTAACTAATCGATCTAGTTTAAAATAAGATTCTAATAGATAAATAATCTTCATCAATTTAAACATGCTTTTGCATTAACCCAAACGTACCTGAGTCCACTCCTAGATAGACCCTCCCCCCCCCCCCCCCACCCACACACACACACACATACACAGACACATGCACAAAAACAGACCCGTTAAGGGAAATAAAGAGTGCCCCCCCCCCCCTCCCCCCATGCACACACACATAGACCCGTTTGCACAAAAAAAAACCCGTTAGGGGAAATAAAGAGTTAAACTCAAAACCATTAATCAAAACCCGAATCCACATACGTATAGACCATACCCGAACCCTATTAGAGGTCCAGACCCGCATCCCCACCCTACAGACCATTAGATCTGGACATACCCATTAAGGGGTTTTCGATTCAAAACCTAATTAAAAATCTAATTTCTATTAGGGGGTTTCAACCTTAATTCAAACCGAAATTTTTATTTTGATTTCTAATTGAAATAGCACACGCAAAATTTCATTTTCATACTTTCTCACAACCTCATCATGAGTCAAATATTTTAACGTCCAAATTATAATCTTAACATGCCACTACAATATGAGCTACATGATCAACAAATAATTTAGTTTACATCTCAGCATGCCACTACATCATGCACATAGTGATTAATAACTCATTCAAATAAAACCCTAACACGCTGCTACATGAATCAATTTATTCGAATTAAAAAGAAACTATCATGCTACTACATGAACCAATTTATTCAAATTAAAAGAAACTAACATGCTACTACATGACCCAATTTTATTCGAATTAAAACCCTAACATGCCACTACAAAAATACATGAAACTTTAGATGGAACGCCCACCTTATGATTGTTGTAGAATGAGTCCTTCTCTTCCAAGCCAGAGCCTCCAAGAAAAATCACCCAAGAAAGTAATTCTCCAAGGAAGGAACTCTAACTCTCTCCTTGTATTTTGTGTTGGCCTACCAAGGAGAGATAGTTGGGGGGGTTTCAATCTTAATTAACATCTTATCATTCACTGGTTGGAGGGGTTACTACATTGATTTAATTTTCCATAACCTTCCCCCCAATTACTCCCCAATTCAAAAAGTTACTAATTGCTAATTCAATTCAAAATAATTCAAATGAACCTTAATTCAAAACCCTCCAAGACCTAGGTTTTGGCCTGCCACAAATGCAATCCTAATTTCGGGTTGGACTTGGATTAAATCGCGCTCAACTCACGGGCTTCAAAGAAGAAAAAAAAAATTACATAAATTCTTAAAAATAATAATGGCCCAAGATAATACTTTATTCAAAAATAATAAAATAAATTAAAGGTGATTTAAATAAATAATGAGATGACGGTAGATGAATTTTATAGTTGAAATTTCCACATTTCATGCACGTGCCACAGTAGGCAAAAATATTTCTCTCGGGTGTTGCAGATATCCTAAGTGTCTATCATGTCTTTATTTATATGAGTACGTCTCTACTCCCCCCCACAACCCCTCTACTCTTTCCAGCAAACTAGAGACCTGATAATGAAAACATCTTCCTAAGATTATCCACACCTCTCTCGCAATCAAACAGTCGGAAAAAATGTGTTTTGTATTTTCAAATAACGTTCCACATCTCTTGCAGAAACTACCAATGTTCATGTTTCTCTTTTGTAAGTTACTCTTAGTGAGTGTCGCATTGTTCATCATTAACCACATAAAAATCCTGATATTGAGCGGTACCATTGATTTCCAAATAATATATGTCTCCGTCGATTAGGTACCCACATTATTAAGAAAGCTATACATCGATTTCTCCGTGAACATTCCACATTTATTCCTTGTCCATGTCCTCATATCCTTTGGTTCTGGATTATATTGACTACTATTAGACTCATAGATCCGAATAAACATCTCAATTACTAGATTCATGTGTGACACTCAAGTCAGTCTTGAATTTCACTCTCCACCCTTTACTAAAATTTCCATAATCTTTGACCAATGCGTCTTTATTTAGGGCCTCTTGAAATAACTTCGGATGTCCATTTTCCAGTGACGTATCCATACACCACCTATCTTTCCAAAACCTACTTTCACTCCCCTCCTTTACGATGCATGTCATTCCAGTTCAGTCTTGAGAATGCTTTCCAAAATGCGGAGACTCGTTCCTTTCCTTACCCCTTCAAATTTCACATTTCTTTTAACTCTATATAAATTAATGAAAGGCTTCCATACTCTTAGTTGTGGTTGATGAAGCTTCTACCACCACTTTGTGAGCAGAGAATTGTTCATTTCTTTCAGGTTAATTATCCCCTAGTCCCCAAAATTTATTTCTTCTGCATACTTTTCCCCACTTCATTAAATGATATCACCAATTTCCTTCAACTTTCCCACTCCACAGAAACATTTTCCTAATTCGATCAATGTTATTGATAACCCATTTTGGTAATTAAAAAATAGTCTTCCAGTAAATAGGCAAGTTCCCACTTATAGAGTTCATCATGACAACACTCCAAGCTAGTGATAAATACTGCCCTTTCCATCGTTGTAGACCTTTCTTAAACTTCTCAATTATCATATTCCAACATCCTTCTTTAGTTTTTCATCTCTCAAAGATACCCATAGGTATTTAATTGGAAATTCCTTCTCTTCACATCTTAAAATCATCCGCATATTTTCAAAAATATCCTCTTGTATACCGCCTATTGGCGTCATTGAACATTTTTGGAAATTGACCTTTAGTCCTGCCCATAGTTCAAAGCAATCGATTGAGCTTTTGATTTTCATCACTTTCTCTATCTTATTCCTGCCTAACCAAATTGTGTCGTCTGCATACTAAAGAATCCTGATATTGCAATCTTCTTGGTTGAAACAAAGACCCGTTTAGACACCTTCTCTCCCACCTATGTCAATCATTTCTGTCAGTCCATCCGACACGAGTGTGAAAAGAAGTGGTGACATCGTGTCCCCTTGTCTCAACCCCCTCTTGCACAAAACTTCCCCTCCTTCTTTACCATTGATCCAAAACCTACATTTACCATCTTTTAGGCAGCTCATTATCCATCCTATTCATTTTTCTCTGGAACCCCTTCCTCACAACATACCTTCAATACATCTCCAGTCCACTGTATCATATGTATTTTCAAAATCCAATTTGAGCTTCCTTCTCTAAAATGATTCGCTTTAAAGATTATTTCCTATGCGGTTAAGATATTATTTGTGATTTTCCTACCTCTGATAACCCACTATGTTTTATCCTCGTCAACTTTTCTAATAGGGGTGACAACATATTTGTTGATACCTTCGTAATAATGTTGAATTGACCATTTATGAGTGAGATTGTCCTAAGTTCATTAACAGCTGCAACATCCGCTACCTTTGGTATCAACATCACTGAAGCGAAGTTAAGCAGTTTTATGTTGGCCACTCCATCATGTATTTCTTTAAAAATATTCATCAAATCCTTCTTGATAATCTACCAGAAATTAGTATTGAAAAAAATGGTGGACCATTCGGATCTGGAACCTTATCTTTCCCCAATTGCTCAATCGCAATGCATACTTCCTCTTGTGTAAACTTGTCCTCTAGTTCCTCCGGATTATCAGCTTTCCTCTCCGCCCAAAACCCTTCTACTAATTGATATGATTGATCCCTTTCTTTCCCCATTAGCTCTTTGAAGTGACAATCAACTAATGAAGGTCCTCCGCATATGGTAGGCATTCTCATTTTCCTATTAATCCTATAATTCTATTCTATTTGTGTCTACCATTTGCTATTTTATGAAAGTATGTTATATTTTCATCTCCCTCCATGTGCCATTGCTCTCAAGATCCCTGATACTAGTATGTTTCTTCCATCCATTACAACTGTTGTACCTACTTTCTGGACTCAATAAGTTCATCCTTACTAGTGGCATCTAAAATTCCATATCTCCTTCAATTTTTCAATCTCCTCAATTATGCTTTTTCAATCTAAAACTCCTATCTCCTTAATATTTTCTAACATTAGACATGCTTTTTCAGACCTGAATTGATAGGTAGGTTTTAGACCATCATCTTTTCCACTCAACAGAATTGGGCTATGGTCCAACGTCACTCTTTATAAAGATCTAGCAAATGCAAGAGGGAACCCAGATTCCCACCCATTTGACACTAGAAATCTATCTAATTTTGCTAGTATTGGTACCTCCTGCATATTCGACCCGCTAAATCTCATGACCACCACCGGTTTTTTAATCAATTCTAAAAGATGAATTGTTTCATTAAACTTTGTCTATCTGAAAGTGTTATCCTGTCCCCGTATGCTTTCCTTAGAAGCTTGTAATGTTAAAATTCCCCATAACCACCAAAGGACCATCTGACATGTTCCTAATTTTACTTATTTCCTCTCTCTCTCGCCCGACTCATTCGGGCCTTAGACCATCGAGATTATAGAACTCTCTCTACACACTTTTATCATTTTTTTTTGTTACCATAAATTCTTCGATCTCTTCATAATCTACCACATATTTATCAACGTCAATACCTCACAAAAGAAATCCCCCCCCCCCAAATTGACCCTTAGTAAATTTATGCACGCAATTAAAATTTCTCTTTCCCCCAATACTTTTGAAAATTATATCTTTACAATGTGAAATCTTTGTTTCCGCCAACCACAAAATGGTCGGTTTCGCCTCCCAAATAACATCTCTAATCATTCTTCTTTTAGCATGGTTTTTCATCCCTCGAGCATTTCAACTTACGATTTGCATTAAAAAACTACAATATAAATTCCTATCATCAACCTAAAGACAGAGTAGTTATACTACCCCAGTCTTCACCATTTCTCTAAAGTCACGCACAAATTCCATTCACTCCTCTCTACTGATATTACCCATCATTCCATTTGCACGACAAAGTGAGCCTACAATATCGTTGGAGAGAAAATGAACTAAGCAAAATTTAGAATAATCATTACCATGCACCATGACACGTTGTACTCTGGCTCTGGAGTTAACTTCTTCCTATTGATGTCTCATATTATTGTGTTTACCTCCCTCTCCTGCATCCCTAAGAACCTGCTTCCCCTTACCAAGGTATTCAGTTGCCTTCTCGTCCATCTCCTCCACTTTGTCTGAGTCATCTTCCTCGGACTCCTTATCATTTGAGTCTTTTTAAGCGCCTCTATCATATAATCCTCCATTTCCTCTCCCGCCTTCCTCTCATTCTCTTATTGTTGTTTTATGTTTGTATCTTGAACCTGCTCCATACTCTCTCCTTCGTCCGTACTTATTTACCTACCACCCATTCTTTTTGCATCTATCTTGAGATCCATTTTCCTCTACTGATTTAATTTGATTCTCTTTCTAGCCGATCCACTACCCTCTCTATTGGTTTATGACTTCTCCTTTCATGTTTCCTTGAATGTAAATTTTTGCCATAATCTCCCTCTCTCTTGTGGTATCTTTTCTAGCCCTCTCTCTCTCTCTCTGTCTCTCAATAATCAAATTTTCTAGTATCTTTATCTCTGATTCACTGTCACTAATATTCAAGAAACCGTCTTTATTCTCCATCGGAAATCCCTCCTTTTCTTCACCAGCTTCGCTTTAAATTTCAGTTAGAAAAACACCGCGTGCCTGTCTAGCTCCTCCACCCAAGTATCTGGTGTGCTGTCGCAGGCAACCAAAAATAAAACCAATACTCCTAAAAATATATTTAGTAGTGCAAGTAAGGATCGTTCCCATGGAGAGCATTTAGCCTAGCTTTATGCTACATGAACAAGAGAGAGGGGGGGGGGGGGGGGGGGGGGGGGGGTTGAGCATAACAAAAACAATTTTAAGAAAACTAACTAAGGAATAATTCAAAATAAAATATTGACATCAATCAAAAGAAAAAATCTTGGTCTAAGTCAACATCCACCATCGAAATTTTACAATTGATCATTGATGGAAGTATATATTAATCCATACTCTGAATATACACCATTGAAATTATTTTCCTGTCTCTCCTTAATTGCAGTTAATTAGAAAATAAGCGATCTAATTAACTTTAACTACTAAACAACCTAAGTTAAGCGCTAAAGGTTTAATCTAGTAGCAACTTTAAGAATTACAGTGATCGATGAAGCTAAACAACACAAGCACAAGCGGTTGTATTTAATTTCATCGAGCATTATTCCTAAGATCTAATTATTTCTGATGCAGCAAATTATTAAATCTTTGTTGCTTCACAAATCGCAGGGATCAAACAATTGGGGTTTGTGGATCCAATACACGATAATGAGTTGAAGAAGACTGACGAGAAGAAGAGTCGAAGTGGAAGCAAGCAGGTTAAGAGCTATCAGCAGGCTGCAGGCAGAAATGCGGTCGATCGCACACCCGAAAGCACACCCGACCGACCACACAGTCGACCGCGCAGTTGACCGTCCTGCTCACTGTTGCAACCCTGTACACTTGAAGGAACGACCAGTCGACCGACCGAAGTTGACCAACACTGTCTCATTATCAGTCGAAGGCAAGTTGCAGTTGACCGACCGAAGTTGCGATCGACCACTCGGCGCTACTTGATCGGTGGCTAAGATTAAATCTTGTGAAACCTATATATATTGTATTGTGTACGATTTAGGGTAATGAGAATAGAAACACTACACCTTGGTTGAGTTCTTAAGAGATTTATAAACTTGTTCTTCATATTTCTAGTGGAAATAGCAGGAGTGCCTCTGCGCGGGAAAGTAGTCATTTCATTGGGTGAACCTCAAAAAAACCTCGTGTGTTCTTGTGTGTTGGTTTTTTCTTTTGCTTTTGATTCTATTTTTTTGCTCTCGTTGGTGAGTTATTCTGCAGTTAGAACTCAACACAAACAATTATGAATTTGACATCTAACCTAACAGTAGATTGCAACGAATAATAAACTAGTAGGCTTCTTAGTGATTAAATGAGACAATAATGAAAATAGGCACAGGAAATTTTTATTACTCAAATAAAAAATTGAACACTAAAAATAAATTAGATCTCACAGTTTTATTGATTTCAATGCTTCTATTTCATACGACCAATTATGAAAGTTTAGCCGAGCAAAGCCATGATGAAACTCAAAGGAGAAGTTGGAGAAGAGGGGCGGGATAGATGTGTTTGGGTCTCTTGATTTCTCATCCTTTTATACATGTTCAATTCAATTTTTCTCAACCTCCCAAATCTCCTCAAAATCTTCTTAGTCTTATTCTCCAATAACAAACTCCAACCTCCCAAATCTCCTCAAAATCTTCTAAGCCTTATCCTCCAATAACAAACACCAACTTCCGAAATCTGACTAAATAAGGAAGAATAAAATAAAACCCTAACATAACTAGGAAAGTGGTGTTTCCGGCTGGAACTTTCGTGCAGTTGCATCAACTTCAAGCCCGATTTAGACCATGATGCATTCAGTATCTCTCAAAACTCAAAACATGAAAGTTGTAGAGCTTTTTCTTGGTATTCTATATCATTTTGAATTATCTTAATCGGAGTCCGAATGATAGAGTTATGCCAAGATTACAAAACGATGTTGAAACTTTCCAGAATCTCCCAAATGGCTTTGTTTTGCATTTAACGGCTCCATTTGCTTCCTAAATAAAAATATAAGAATAATGAGTATATTTAAACACCAAATAATTATTAAAGACTAAACATTAAAGGAGAAAAAATATAACATTTTGCATTTTCATCAAATTCCCCCACACTTAACGTTTGCTCGTTCTCGGGCAAAACTCAAATTCACTTTCCCAAAAATACCAAGGTTACTACGCCATCAATAAAGAACAACCAAGCTCTTCAAAACTCATAACATATCATGAACATTCATAAACAACTTATAATTACTTAGTAAGCATTTTCACCCAAAGATTGAGTAAACTAAATGTGTACACCCTCACGAAAATAAACACTCGACTGTCATGGGTTTGAAGGGTATGTATTTCGCCCAAATTCATTCCAATGGAAATGATCTGCCATAGGCTTGCATATCTTCTCATTCTCCACCATTTGGATAAAATACATAACACAAATCATAAGGACTTTTCAAGGGTTGTGATGGGGTTTATGATCAAGGTGGGAAATATTTTGGGGGTGTAGCTTAAAAGCCAGCGAAACTAGTGGAGTAAAATGAATTAACTCAAGCTCAAATATATAAGACATGTAATGTTTCTCCGTCTCCAAGGAACATGTACTTGAGGTAACACGAGAGAGGCTTCAAATCTGACGGGGGCCTATAAAACAGAAGGTAAAGGTCACTTGTTACAAATTGGTAATGCAATATAAGGAATGTTACCTGACTGTTGTAACTTTGGAAAATCATTCAACACTGCAACAGTTTCCTGCAAATCAATTCTCAAGGCTAACTCCTCATTCTCTTTTTGAAGATGCTTACTAATGGCAACTTCCAATCCGTCTTTTCCATCAAATTAAAAAACTTCATGTGCTAAAGAATCAATCACATCAGTAGAATAAATAAGATTATCATCTCCAGGATATTTCATGGCATCATAAATATTAAACTTAATAATTTCACCATCAAATTCCATGTGTGCTACTATGAACATCTATCTTGGTCTTTGATGTCTTTAAGAATGGTCTTCCTAACAAAATAGGAGCAGATTGATCACCATTTTCCATATCAAAAACATAAAAGTCAGCATGGAAAATCGAATCATTAATTTGCACAAGAACATTCTCAACTACACCCTTAGGATATGCATTAGATCTATCAACCAATTGAATCACAACATCAGTTTTATTCAAATTTCCAAGTTTCAAATAAGCATATATAAAATATGGCATGACATCGCTCGAACCTCCTATCTCTATCATGGCCTTCTCAATTCTAGTGTTACCTATCGTACAAGGGATAGTAAACATACCTGGATCTTTGCACTTCGCAGGGAGTTTTCTTTGAATAACTGCAGAAACGTTCTCCTCTACTCACCTTCTCACATCCTTTAAGTTTCAGTTTCCTCTTAGTTGTACACAGTTCTTTCAGGAATTCAGCATAATGAGGTATTTGTTTAATAGCATTTAAAAGTTGAATATTTACCTCGCATCTACGAAAAGTCTCATATAAATCTTTATTTTGCTAAATTTTTCTAGATTCTGCTAAAGCATAAGGAAAAGGAGGTACTGGTTTATAATCAGAAAGATGTGGAAACTTACGCTTAGGTATGTCATCGTCATTGGGAATGTTCCCGTATGCAACGACGTTTTTCTCCTTTTCTTGCTTCGACGATGCAGGTGCTGCCTTCACTGGAATCTTAACCTTTTGACGTTTTTCTCCTTTTCTTGCTTCAACGATACAGGTGTTGCCTTTACTGGAATCTTAACCTTTTTACCACTTTTCAAATTGACTGCACTTGCATGTTCTCTTGGCTTTACAACTGTTTGAGAAGGTAATTTCCCTAAACTTTGATCCTCTAGATGACTAATTGTGGTTGCCATCTGGCCCATCTGATTGTCCAAACTTTGAATATTGGTCGTCATCTCCTGTTGAATTGCAAAGTATTAGTGGCAAGAAACTTAAGAATATCTTCTAAATACATACCAGAATTAGAAGTTTGCTCCGCTTATTGTCTAGGGGGTATGGTTGGTTATATTGCTAGTAACTTGGGCGGTTTTGAGTTACAGGCTGATTTACTTGTGGATTCTCATAGCTAAAATTGGGGTGACCCTCCAACTTGAATCATATGTGCTCAAATAGGGATCATAGTTCCTTTGTGGTTGTCCAGGAAAACCACCCGCCACATTCACATGCTCAATGGTTCCTCTTGAAGATATGTCCTACTACCGAACAAATCCCACAAGCCTTAATTGTTTTCATATTACCTACAACCATTTGACGAACAAGAGAAGTTAGATTCGCAATAATTTGCTTAGATGGAAGGTCAAGTCTAGTGCCAAATTGTTGAGAATTGGTCGTCATATTTGCAATCAAGTTTCTCGCAACCTCGGGAGTTTTATCCACCAAAGCTCCTGCACTAGTAGCATCAATCATGCTCCTATTAGTGGGCTAGAAGGCCCTCATAGAAATACTAGATAAGTTGATGATCACTAATATGTTGATGGGGGCAACTTGCACATAATTTCTTAGAACGTTCGCAGTATATTCATGTAGGGAGTCTTCGTTGTGCTGCCTTACACCACAAATTATCTTTTGAATGTTGGCCACCCATGAAGCTAGAAAATATTTCTCCAAAAACAACATCTTCATCTCGTTACATGTGACAATACTCCTGGAGGTTGGATAATAGAGCCAATTCTTAGCTGAATCTTTCAAAGAAAATAGAAAAGCGCTTAATTTAATTTGCTCATCAGTCACCCCCGTGGGTTTCATACTCGTGCATACCACATGAATCTCCTTTAAATGCTTGTGAGGATCTTCACCTGCAAGGCCATGAAAAGTGGGCAAGAGATGTATTAGTCCATATTTTAATTCAAAAGTAGTAGTAGCATCTAAAGTAGGGAACGTTATGCATAAAGGTTGTTGATTCAAATCAGGGGCGGAAAGCTCTTTCAAAGTTCGATTTCCAGCCATGACTTCCTCCTCTTCTAAATTAGAATCGCTAGCAAATAGGGAATCAAGAACCAGATAGTTCTTTTTAGAATTTCTCCGAGCTTTCCTCCTTAACCTGCGGAAAGTTCTCTATATTTCTGAATCACACTGAAAATCACCTTGATTAGAAGATCGAGTTACACTCATAACAATTAAGGAAATTATAATAAACCTTGCAAATCAAATCATGAAAAGTCTAGAGTAATGAAATAACTATAAAAAAACATTTTTTTTAAAAACTCAAAATTTTCAAGATCAAAATAAGGATCGCAAGAAGCACAAAAATCAACTAGAATCACTCCCCGGCGGGGAATTGAGTATAACGAAAATAATTTTAAGAAGATCAACTAAGGAATAATTCAAATTAAAGTATTGAAATCAATCAAAAGAACAAATCTTGGTCTGAGTCAACATCCACCATTGGAATTTTACAGCTGATCATTAATGCAAGTATATATTAAATCATACTTTGAATATTCACCATTGGAATTATTTTCCTATCTCTCCTTAATTGCAGTTATTTAGAAAACAAGCAATCCAATTAACCTTAACTAATAAACAACCCAAGACAAGCGCTAAAGTGAACTTAGGCATCAGACTAGCTCTGCATAGTCTAATAGCAATTTTAAGAATTAGAGAGATTGATGAAGTTAAATAACACAAGCATAAGCGGTTGCATTTAATTTCTTAGAACATTCTTCCTAAGATCTAATTATTTCTAATGCAGCAAATCATTAAATCTTAGTTTCTTCACAAATTAGAGGGAACAAACAATTACGGATTTGATAAGTAACCTAGCAGTAGATTGCAACGAATAATAGACTAGTATGCCTCCTAGTGATTAAACAAGATAATCATGAAAATAGGCAAATAAAAACATTTGATACTGAAAGCATAAATTGAACAATAAACACAAATTAGATCTCACAATTTTATTGATTCTGAGGCTTCTGTTTCCTTCGACCAATTATTGAAGTTTAGCTGCGCAGGGCCATGATGAAATTCAAAGGAGAAGTTGGAGAAGAGGGGAGGGAGAGGTGTGTTTGAGTCTTTTGATTTCTCTTCCTTTTATACATGTTCAATTCAGTTTTTCTCAACCTCCCAAATCTCCTCAAAATCTTCTAACTCTTATCCTCCAATAACAAACTCCAATCTCCCAAATCTTATTAATTAAGGAAAAATAAAATAAAATCCTCATATAACTAGGAAACTGGTGTTTCCAACAGGAACTTTCGTGCATGTGTGTCAACTTGAAGCCCGATTTTTTAGAGTTGTAGAGCTTTTTCGTGCATGTGTGTCAACTTTCGTGCATGTGTCTCAAAATGCAAAACATGAAAGTTGTAGAGCTTTTTCTTGGTGTTCCATATCATTTTGAATCATCTCTAACGGTGCTCAGATGATAGAGTTATGCTCATATTACGAAGCATTGTCGAAAATTATCCAAAATCTCCCAATTAGATTCGTTTTGCCACTACAAGGAATTTGACATATAGTGACAGCAAAAATCGTGGGTAAAAGGCGAAAAACCGTAGGTATAGCCCGTAAAACCTATACCAACGGACATATTTTTCTGTCGTTTTTAATTAGCTATACCCACGGCAAAATGCCGTCGCTATAGCCTATAGCGACGGTTTTTTCACCCGTTGGACAAAACCTCGGTGTTATACCCACGGTTTCGTATCCGTTGGTATAGGTTTTCAAGACACCTTTTGCTTTCCTATACCCACGGTTGAAACTCCATTGCTATAGGTTTTAGCATCCAATTATTTGAATATATACCCACCGTATTTATTCCGTTGGTATAGTTCTTTTTGTGCGGTCCGTTGGTATAGGTTTTAGCAACATTTTTTACACATACCCCCCCCCCCCCAATTTTACGGATAGGTCATAATTTGCTCTATACACAATTTTTTCTTATTAATTACGCTTATGATAATTTAATGTATTCTTTTATAATATTAATCCAATTATAAACTAAGAATACAATAAAATAAATAAATGTGTTTATGAAACAAAATTAAATAAAATTAAACTTCAATCATATTAAAAATAAATAAAGTATTACAAGAGTGTCGATTACAAAATAGTTGAAAAGTCAACCTAAGAGTACCATACTGACATATAATAAACATATAAAGTCTTGTAACAATCTCATCCACTCAATTTCTAAGTTTGCTCCATCAAGAAAAAATTAGCTTCTAATCCTCACCTGCAAGTAACAAAAAGAACAAATGAATCACAACATAACTCAACATAAGAAATATTAAAAATTTCAGTAAGAATTAGTTAAAACTAATTAGATACCATCTTCAATATCTTCATTAGTGTCTGGATTTAGAAAATGTGTATGGTCAGGGGCACTTGAAGCATCTGTAACCTATTAAAAATAAAATACAGCTTATAGACTCTTCTTAATAAATATTTCCATCATTCATTAAAGAAAAAAATTTATGGAAAAAAAGACATTACAAATGCAATACATTAGAATTAAAAATATGGAAAATCAATAATAAATACAAAAATATCTCATACAAAACATAACATTGAAATATGAACTCCAAGAGTAAAATATAATATACCTGTCTTGCAGTCTGTATAATGTCATTCACATCTTCTCCAGAGAATCGATTATGAATCAACGACAGAACATTTGTCAACAGGCTTTCCACTTGCTTAACTCTATTACGTAACTCTTGATTTTCAGACAAAGAAACCTTCTGTTTTTTAGGCTTAGGAATCTTGCCCATACAACGCACACGTCCTCTCTTTTCAGGTCCTTGTACTTGGGAATATGTGTCATCCTTCCAAGGCATATGACTTTGTGTATTTTGGGTTGATAGAGATGTTCCAGCTTCATTATTGTGTTTGTTTAGTTCAACCTGAAACATTACAAATATTAGATCCTGCAATTAGAAGAGAAAAAATGTGAAATTTGTTCATATGGGGATAAATGTGAAGAATAGAACTACTATTACTACTGCAATTACTACTACTACTACCACCACCATAGATAATCCTACAAGTTGTCCATCTCTTCAGAAAACTTCAAAAAAACCTTAGATTAGTCATGGAGATTATTCCAGGGAATAAATAATATATACTAGGAAATATAATACTTGGGTATATAAACAGAGATTATTTTAATTGTTAAAGTGTTCTTATTTTTCCATACTTGGGTATAATACTCCCATCAAGTTTAACAGAGGTAAGAATAGGAATGCCGCACCAAATCCCTCAAAAAAGAAGAGAATAAGTTAGACATGGGCTGAATTTTTCTTTATATTTATCCCTATTCTCTAATCAGTTTTATCCCTATTCTCTAATCAGTTGTGCAAACCGCAGCAACCAGCTTAGAAACGTGGTTTCTAGCAAAAAAGAATTGGGCGTAACAAAATTAGGTAATGAGAAGCTGTAATGAGAAGCTCTAAGCTGTTGCCTAGGGTTTTCTGAATAGCTCATTTGCTTCCCTTCTTAGCTTCACCGTACAGAATGACTCCAATAACTGTAAGGGTGGAACCGAGTATCCCAGTTACAGAAATAGGGTTTTTGAATATTAAAATTGAGACAACCACGGCAACTGCACCTTTGGCGTTCCCTAAAACCTGACACAAAGAAGGGCCTGTCATCTCTAGAAATCACTATGATAGTAGAAAGATAAGTGGATAGAAGCAGCAATAAAAAAACAGAGTGTAAATTTAAAAATAACTAAAACGTTTTCAATTAATGCACAAAGGAGAAAATTCCTCTATCAAGCAGAAAATTTCTAAATAATTATGGCGCACACCCTTGAAAACAACATGATAAATATGGAAAATAACACAAGAAATGATATTTTGATAACAAAAGAACTGAAAAACTTAAGAAAAGTCGGTTAGTCTACCAGTAAATATAACAAATCTTATACTAATAATGGTTAAGGAGCGCAGATGCATCTCAGTGGATATATCTACTATTATAACCCAAATTGGTCTCATGAGTATGTGATCCCAACCCGAGCTCCTTTTTTCTAACAATCGTCTCCTATATCATCTATATGACAGTTGCATATGTTCATATAGCTAGATCTATAAGTTATAGTCATCCCATGTGTAAAGTCGCTGATAGATTATAGCCACCCATCAGAGAGCACCCCATCTCATTTTTTAATCAGTAAATAGACTTTTAATGAGAAAAAGATAACTGATACTGAAAAGACCACATTGTGGCCAAGATACACAGGTTTGCACTCCCAAGTTAATTCCACCAATTGGCAATTCTGATTTTTCACTTCAATCCCTATTGCAAATTACCGATGAAACAAGAAAACTTCCAAGGCATAAATATTATCACAAGCTAAACTACATCCAAATAATACAGTAAAGCTTTAGAAGTGAATGAGAACCAAATCTTACAATCAATCTAGCAGCCTTCTCATTGACAATTGATCCATCTTTACGAGTGCGAGTATCAATGTAAATCTCTTTACGTTTAGGAGATAATCCTTTGCTCTTCTTTTTCTGAAATCAAACAAACAAGTTATATGTATCTTGTAATTACATTTTACTCAATGAAAAGTACAAATATAAACAAACCTTTTCATCAATCAGTTTTGGGAGACTTTTTGTACCCATACAATGGAGATCTTCAAACTTAGCACGATTCTGTCTATTAATTTTACTTACTTTCTACAATTGATACAACAAATTATTAGACGAATGAAGAAACCAAAGTCAAAATATTACTCATAATGAAAGGATTGAAAGGGCCACGTGCTATGGGTAATACCCATAGTCTTGAAAGGATTGAACCCATCAGAAGCCACTCCTAGTCGAACATTACGAGGATCTAATGAAAATGTTGGATATCGAGAGTCAAATTCCTTCCAAGCAAGTGAGTCAGCTGAATGCCTAAGAGAACCATCATTCAATCTACCCTCATGGTGCCATCTCATTGATTCGGCAATTTTGGATGACATGAACAACCTCTGCAGCCTCGGTTTCAAAGGAAACCATCGAAGGATCTTTGCAGGCAAGTTCTTTCGCTTTTCAGAAGTCTATGTTCATTAGCTTGTACATCTTCATCTGTTGTTTTCCACCTTGACGTACCGCACTTTGGACATACTTCATCTTTAATATATCTATCCCGATACAATATGCAGTCATTATGACAAGCATGGATCTTCTCATACCCCAAACCTAACCCTGAAATCATCTTCTTCGTTTCATAGTATGACTTTGGCAAAACATTTCCTTCTGGTAGAGCATCTCTTAATAAATCCAGTAACATAGAGAATGACTTGTCACTCCACCCATGTAGACACTTTAAATGATACAAATGTACCATAAATGATAACTTGCTATACTTCTTACAGTTTGGGTAGAGCATTTGCTCATTTTCTTTCACCAAATGGTAAAACTTAATGTTCTCTCCTACTTCTGGATTCCTTTCACCTTCACCACAAAATGGCTCTTCTATAGGATGCATTGGAAAAACATCACGAATTAACCCATCCATGTCATGCCCCATTTCTAAATGTTGTTCAGTTGTGCTACTTGAAGTTGTAGGCCTCTCACCGTGAAATATCCATTGCCTATAACCTCTAAGAAATCCACGTCGTGGATCAGTTAAGTGTTCATAAACACTTGTGCGAGAATGTGATTTACAGTTGGCACATTTTGTATAAGGACACAATATTTTCCCGTTCTCTTCTGAATGTTGAAAAGCAAATTCGAGGAATTCATTAATCCCTCGAATATATACTTCACTTTGTTTTGATGGATCGCGGATCCACCCTCTATACTCCATTTGAAAAAATTAACTGAAAATGTAAATAAATAATAATTAAAAATAGAGAAGAAAATGTAAATAAATAATTATTAAAAATATAGAATAACAATATGTGCGTGTGAGGCAACACAGATAAAAATATGTGCGTGTGTGAGGCACGTGCTCACGGGCAAATCTAGTATATATATATATATATATATATATATATATATATAAGAATAGATCAGCATCATTTCTATCAGGTAAGCCCCCAAAATACTAGTGAGTGTGTGTGTGTGTGTGTGTGTGTGTATGTAGTACAAATTATAATAGGAGGAAATCAAAAGATGCAGTGACAAACCAAAACAGATACATCAGGTATGTGTACACTACTGATTTTTACCAAACTATTAACCACTTTAAACACCGCCTATGAACTTTATATACTACCAAAGTTGATCATACGTTCATACAGTCTTTATATCAGCAATTCATCATAAGCCTAATATATATAATTACTCTGCAGCATGTTCCAACTAACAAAATCAATGGCAGACCACCTCTCAAGGTTATTCGCACTCAATGTGGCATCACAAGTACGTGATAAAAGATATGTAGTTTCAGTTTTTTCAACTCATTCATTAATGGATGCAAAAAACAAAAAGCTGTTTGTTGAGACAAAGCTATCCTTTGATGGAAGAGTTAGAAACTTAATATCTAAATATTTCAGTTCACATGCCTCCCACAAAATACAAATCAAGATGAATGATGTAACCATCATTTAAAGTGGCCAACATGTAGTTTAAATGGCTTGACCAATTTGGAACAGAGTTTATAGCTATTTATAGAGCACAAGGTACAATTTGATGATGATTAAGAAACTCATTACCCAAAAATTTTATCCACAGACCTTCCAAACTTATAGATCAAGATGAAATGTGTGGACCACCAACTAGAGTGGTCGACCATGTAATTTTAGTTGATCACTACATATTTTAATTAGAGTGGTCGACCATGTAAATAAGGTGTATCTGTTCCAATTTCTGGTTTCCATTTCCAACTCAACTTTGATCAATTTTGCGAACCATATAAAGGCTTAGACTATTAAAAAGGAAGTAAATGGTATTCACTGAAATTAAATGGAGAAGAAGAGTTCTACCAATCAAAGGAATTTCAACTCATTCTTTTTAAATGTATTCAATCAGAGGACCTAGATACTTTATTTTTTCTTCCTAGGATGGCAAGAGGCCACCTCGTTTAATTTATGAGAACTGACTTAAACGAAAATTAAATTACTAACTTGACTGAGCTTCAAGTTCTGGAAATTGAAAATGGAAATTTAGTATATATAGAATTTATAAGGATGTGTGTACTGTTCTTTTCTTTCCTCTACTTTTATCTTTTGCTTTTGCACTTTGGGCAATTGCCTTGACCAATAATGGAAAAAAAAGAATTTCCAAATTACCAAGAATCCATTTCTTACAATATCCTTTGTATAACAGGAGACTGCACACAATTGTTTGCCATATCCAGCTTCCTCAATAGCTAACATTTGATATCATAAAGAGAAATTAATATAATATATTTGGAATAATAATGATCATACATTTCCTCTAATAAAGTTTGTCATGTCATAAACAAAAATCATGAGCACACCATAAGAAAGGATGAAATATCTACTTTGAAACTAAAAGGAACTTTCAAAACTCTTTTATGATCTAGTGCAAGTTGATGCGGGGAATCTCAGATGTGGCCCCATTGGTAATATTCATGATATTATCTTGTTTGAAGTTGAAATGGAAAGAAGAAAGCAAGATATATATCCTACTACACCACATAGTACATGCATCTTGATACCAAAATTGGTATCTGTTATTTGGCATTTTACTATATATCCATGATATAATCTGAACATTTTACTGTATAATTCTGCTATGTAGTAATTGAGCAATTATAATGCATCCACTTTCGCTCTGGACGCTACATAAGTTGTCTTAAATATTTTGCATCTTCGTCAGTCATAAGCCTTTTCTGTAAATATTATAGGCAAAAATATAACTACTCTTCAATTACCACTAAACACAAGTGGTATGCTGTATAGATAAACTTTAAGCCAGTTTAAATTCAATGGAGCTTAGATTAAACAGAGAAGTAGGCAAGAAAATCTAACTACACTTACATCCTAAGAAAAAGAAGGTAAATGTTTGATTCGTGGTCCTCACCATTCAAAATTCAAAGTCAATTCATGAAAACTTTTCCTTAGAATATGAATGAGCCTAATCTAATGTCAGAATGGGATCCATAAGAAAAACCGGACTCAGTATCTAACAACTTGGTCATTTGATGGAAAGGACAAGGAGCAAATATGCTAGGAATCTATGGCAAATTGGTCACAGCGATAAAGATTCCAACTGGTATCACCAAACTCTCTAAATTAATAAACAATAAACAACAACATGGAAATCAAAATTCATCAACTAAAGGGGAAGCACCCAGATTCATACCTAGGGTTTGCAAAATTAATCAAAAATAGATGGCTGCGGGTGATGGTGGAAGCGGTGGGTGACGGCGGACAACGAAAGACGACGGCGGATGAAGAAGTGGGCGACGGAGATGGGTGGCGGTGGGTGACGGAGGAGGAAAACGGCGAGAGGAAGACACTGCTGCGGTGGCGAGGGAAGACAACGGCGGCGTGGAAGACTGACGATGGCAGCCACGTGGAAGACCGACGACGGCGACTTCGAAGACCGACGACGGCGATGCGATCAATGGGGGATTCGGGTGTGAGAGATAGAGAGGAGAGAGAGAGAGATGGGTGTGAGCGTGAGCGGTGAATAAATTGGGGGTATTTGAGAATTAGTGGGAAAATGAAAAAGTTGGGGGGAAATAAATTATAGAATATACCTACGGTGTTTTATCCCGTTGGTAAAACTTATAGTTACGGATTAAAAACTCTAAAGCTATAGGATACCTATACCCACAGCTTATTATACGTTTGTAGGTATACAATGTCTATACCCACGGTTTTAGTGATCCGTCACTATAGGTGTCCGTTGGTATATGGCAAATTTCTTGTAGTGTGCATTTAACGATTGCATGTGCATCATATATAAAAATATAAAAATAATGAGTACATTTAGGTATCAAATATGTATAAAACTTTAAACATTAAGGGAGAAAAAAATATAGCATTGTGCATTCTCATCAATATCCCCTCTATTTTTGAAGAACGTTGGCATCCCGACAAACTGTTTCCTCTCTTTAGACTTGAAATCTAAATAAATCTTTTTTTTTTCCTCCTATATAAGTTTATTATCCAACCTTCATTTTCATTTTGGTTCATTCCCTCTGTATCTTTACTCTTTTGTTCATTAACCATAGTCCCACAACTCATTTTCATTTCCAAACCTCCTTCCTTATGGCCCAACTACACATACTCACTTTTCTAAGCATCCTAAGAGCATCTCCAATGGGGCTTCATTTTGAAGAAATGAAGCCCCAACCGGTCTCTATACCCATCTTCAAAATGGAGATGCTTCAAAAACGTCTCCAAATTTGGAGACTTTTGGGTTCATCTCAAAAACACTATTCATTATTTGTATTTCCCATTTTACCCTTTTTTACCTTAATATCTTTTTAAGAATTCCTTCCATATCCTTTAATTAAAATGTGTATTGTATATTTCGTGAATGTATCTCATAAAATATTAAACAAAATTTTATTATTTTGGTACAGTTGGAAATGTCTCGACGATACCTTTAAAATGAGACCAATTTTGAATATTTTTTTATTGTTTGAAAAAAATAATTGATACAATATTTATAAATAAGATTATTTAGTTATTTTGTATTAGCTTAACATATTTTAAAAAGACTACCCACTCATACAATGTGATCATTAATTGAAATAGATAAACGACAAATACATAGAATTATTAATTGAACATACAAACGTTGGACATTGAAATACATAGAACTGAATAATAATAAAAAAATAAAATTATAACATTAATAATCCCCAACTTTTAATTCTGTTATAACATTATATGTAATTTTTAATGTAATCGTAATTTGCTATTATGTAATTTTTTTTTCCTGTTATTGTAGTTTGTTGTTATTGTATTAGCTTATCTGTATTTTTTTCATCTTCATGTTGTACTTTCATTTCTAATTATTATAATCCGAAATTTTCTATTTCTGTCAAAATTTAATATTAAAATATACTAAATTAGAAAATTTATTTGATCAATATTATATATGATATTATTAAATTAATTCTTAAATAATTTTACACTTGATTATTTTACATTGTTACTACAAGTAAAAAGTTCATAATTTAAAATTAGTTCCAAAAAGTACTAATATTAGGCTCGTTTTAAAGATTTCGGCGAGATATTTCCAACAGCATAAATTTTTTTCCCAAATACATTATTAATATAAGCAATTTAATGTAAAATTATTTATAACAAAACTAATCAAAAATTCCTATAAATTATAGAGATGCATGGTTGGAGTGGGTCTTTATTTTCTCCTCTCCATAATGGAATATTTCTCATTTTGCCATTTTATAGCAAACGTGCTATATTCGTTTCTCATATATGAGAAACAGAATAGCGATTCTCAAATTATAAAGGACGGAGACTGATTCCCCGTCCGGGATATGATACCCTGTCTCTCCCACTTAAAAAATTAGTTTTTTTTTTATGATTCCCTCAGACGGGGAAACATACCCTGGCCGGGGTATGATACCCCATCTCTCCTTTTTTTTTTTTAATGAATGAACGGCCATGATTGGCCGATTAGAAAAAGAAAAAAAAAACAAATGGTGGGACGGGGATACTTACCCCGGCCGGGGTATGATACCCCGTCCGTGAAAATGCATCCACAGTGGAGAATTAATGCTGATTAGGTATAATTAGGAGTAGTTATTAGGTTTAGGTAGTGTTACCGCTAAATCTGGTGTGGGGGTAAACAGACAGAATTTGTGAGTTCGAGGAAAACCTGAATAACAAAACCAAACCTGACCCGTCGGAGATTGATCGTTGACTCCCGCCGTTAACCTGCAAAAAGTGCGAGACACCGGGGGGGATCCCGGCGACTCACCCTCCGACGCTCAAGTCAGTAATCAGAAATGATTAAGAAAGAGCGTAAATTGAGAAAATACTGATTACCCCTTAATGGAGATGGATGGGGGGTATTTATAGGCGTCTTAGGGATCAAATTAGGAAGGTAATCCCCGTGATTAGATAAGTAATATTCTCCTAGTAATCAGATAAGGAATTGAATCCCTAATTCCCGGTGAAAAGATATATGTGAATCAGGGCCGTTGATTAGGATTAATTAGAAACCCTAATTCTATCTTTTCTGGACTGGATGTACAGCGGGTTGGAACCCGTACCCAGTTGATGTGGATCCGTTTATGGGTTATTGGGCTTTAGATAAAGACCCAGTTCCCATTTCAGACCCGTTTGTAGGCGAAATTACCGTTTTACCCCTGAGTTTTAAGATTCGTGTCCGATGTGAACGGTCCCGATTTAATCCTATTTTCAGCCATATCACGAGCCCCCCACTCCTAAAGACTGAGTTTGATCAGCCTTTGAGGAGTAGTTTACTGTTCTAATGGCGTACAGGGATTTTATCGGTGTTCTTAAGGGAGTTCGGATCTTGTTCGGAGGTGTAACGGTGTTATTCTCGGCTTGTAAAATACCCAAAAATATCCTCAGAATTTTCTGGATTTTTGGTGATTTTTCCAGATTTTTCTGAATTTTTTCTCCGTTTTTTTGAATTTTTTATTCATTTTCCGAATTAAATAATTAATTATCGAAAATATTAAATAATTATTCTAATTAAATAATTATATTTCTCAGAATTTAAAATAATTTTTCTGAATTTATAATTATTTTTAGAATTTTTATTTAATTTTTTTCGATTTTTTAAATATTTTTTCAGGATTTTTTAAATAAAAAAAACAATTAAATAATTAAATAAATAAATTAAATAATACCTGGACACGTGGCGCGATCGTGTGCGTTGATCACGATCAAGCGAGCGCGCATCGGGAGGAGAAAGAGGAGGCCATTTTTTGGTGTAATAGGATCGGTGCCATGAATGCTCGGCAAAGGTGTCCGAAGTCCACGTGGGCGACACGTGGCGAAGTCAAAGTTTGACCCCTTTTTTTTTCTTTCTTTCGCGCGCTGGCTTTCTCTTCTTCTTCGTTCTTTCTCTCTTCTTCGTCTCTTTCTCTCCCTTCGTCTTCTCCATTTTTGAAGCGCCAGCGGCTTAAAGCGGAAATCGACGGGGGGAGCTCGTCTTCGGAGGTCGACAAGAAGGACAGCTCGAGGTGCCCGCGATAGCTCGGCGAGGGAGTTGGAGTTCGGAGCTTCGACGAAGGAGACGAAGCTCGAGTTCAGAGCTCAGTCGCGAGGGGAGCTTGCGATGGAGGAGGTCGGCGACTGAGCTTCGGCAGAGCTCAGTGACGACGGCGTCCTGTCGTGTCTCGTCTACGAGCTTGGCGGTGGAGTCGAGGTCGGGAGCTCGACGAAGGAGACGGAGCCCGAGTTCGGAGCTCAGTCGCGAGGCGGTTGGATGGAGAGCTCGAAGAGGAAGTGAGGGAGCTCTGGAGCTTTGATGGTGCTCGTCGGCGTGCAGACGAGAGGAGGGCTCGAGCTCGGCGTCGGTGAACTCGACGAGGAGGAAGCGAAGCTTTGTGGCGGAGCTCGGAGTCGGTGAAGGTGATGGATTTCGGCGCCGTTGTGAGCTCGTGAAGGGGGAGCTTAACAGTGGGATCGGTGAGAAGGTCGAGCTCGGCAATGGCTAGTTCGACGGGGACTTGGGTTCGAGCTCGGCATCGGCGAGGGTGGAGCTCGTGGTTCGGCCGTAGCGGTGGCGAGCTCGTCGTTGAGGAGGCGGTGCCGATGTTGGAGCTCGAAGCGGTGGAGAACTCGGCGTTTGGAGTTAGACGACGGAGGGGGTGCGTTCGGCTTTGAGCATGGAGCTTGGCCATGGAGAAGGAGAGCTCGTGGTTCGGCCATGGCGGAGCTCGGAGTTTGGAGACAGGCCTGGCGGAGAACGGCGCTTCGGAGCTCGTCGAAGTGGAGTGGAGCTCGGCGGTCGGTGAAGGTGATGGTCTGTGTTTTTGGAGAACTCGAGCTCGTCGATGGGGCGACGACACGGTGGTGTCGAGGTTGGGGAGAGCTCGGTGTCGGAGGCGGCCGGCGTCGGAATGGGGGGAGCTCCGCAATGGTGAGGTTGAGCTCGCGAGAAGGTGGTTCGGAGCTTGAAGGTGACGAACAGTGTTTTCTGGTTTTTGCGGGAACTTTACTGGAGAAGAAAGGGGGGCGACGCGGCAGTAGGGTTCGGGTACGGAGTTCGAACCCGAACTGCAGACCCGTTAGCCCTTCAATTTTTTTTTTTTTGTGTTGCTTGTGGGTCGGTGCTGAGAGCGTTCGGTAGCTGGTGCCGAACCCAACTGGTGCCGAACTCAAGCCCGTAAAACGGTCGGTGTCAGGAACGCTCGGCAGCTGGTGCCGAACTCAACTGTGCCGAACTCAAGCCCGTAAAACGGTCGGTGGCAAGAACGCTCGGCAGGGGTGCCGAACTCAACTGGTGCCGAACTCAAGCCCGTAAAACGGTCGGTGGCAAGAACTGCTCGGCAGGGGTGCCGAACTCAACTGGAGCCGAACTCAAGCCCGTAAAACGGTCGGTGGCAAGAACGCTCGGCAGCGGGTGCCGAACTCCAATTTTCCCTGCAGAGTTCTTCTTGATATTCCCGGTGCTACGGAGGTCGGCTCGGGGCATGCGACCCCTTGTTTCGAAGCTAATTCGAAGATCTACGACTTTTCTTTAGGAGTGAGATGAAGATTCACCCTCCTTCCTGGTCAAAACAGCCAGAGAATATCCTTGTATACATGAGGTTGAGGAGAGTTTTCGATGTTCCCGGTGCTACGGAGGTCGGCTCGGGGCGTGCGACCCCTTGTTTCGAAGCTAACTCGACGATCTACGACTTCTCTCTAGGAGTGGGATGAAGATTCACCCTCCTTCATGGTAAAAATAGCCCCGCAACATCCTGGTCTTCATGAAGTTGGGGAATGTGTTCGGTTTTGGGGATTTTGGAAGAGGAGCTCCACTCCTAGGGACGGAGAAGCTGCGCTAGGAAGACCCTTGTGCTAGGAAGACCCGTCCTGTGAGCAGAGCGAAGAGCTTGGCTCTAAAAGAGAGTCGTTTGTGAGACGAGTGTGAGGAGGAACTCTAGGAGAGAGTTGCGAGCTCCGAACTCGTTGAGAAGAGGTCCGCTTCGGAGACGAGCGGAGCGAAGGGCTTGATTCTGGGAGAGAGCCATTCGGGAGACGAGTGTGAGGAGGAACCCTAGGAGAAAGTTGCGAGCTCCGAACTCGTTGTCAAGAATGCTCGGCAGCTGGTGCCGAACTCAACTGTGCCGAACTCAAGCCCGTAAAACGGTCGGTGGCAAGAACGCTCGGCAGGGGGTGCCGAGGCTCGAGACTTAGAAATTTTTTGGAGATCTTGACTGCCGAACTCAAGCCCGTAATACGGTCGGTGGCAAGAACGCTCGGCAGCTGGTGCCGAGGCTCGAGACTTAGAAATTTTTTGGAGATCTTGACTGCCGAACTCAAGCCCGTAATACGGTCGGTGGCAAGAACGCTCGGCAGCGGGTGCCGAACTCAAATGTGCCGAACTCAAGCCCGTAAAACGGTCGGCGGCAAGAACGCTCGGCAGCGGGTGCCGAACTCAAATGGTGCCGAGCTCAAATGTGCCGAACTCAAATGGTGCCGAGCTCAAGCCCGTAAAACGGTCGGTGTCAAGAACGCTCGGCGCGGGTGCCGAACTCCAATTTTCCCTGCAGAGTTCTTCTTGATATTCCCGGTGCTACGGAAGTCGGCTCGGGGCGTGCGACCCCTTGTTTCGAAGCTAATCCGAAGATCTACAACTTCTCTTCAGGAGTGAGATGAAGATTCACCCTCCTTCATGGTCAAAATAGCCGGAGAATATCCTTGTACACATGAGGTTGAGGAGAGTTT
This sequence comes from Hemerocallis citrina, assembly GCA_017893485.1. Classification (NCBI taxonomy): domain Eukaryota; kingdom Viridiplantae; phylum Streptophyta; class Magnoliopsida; order Asparagales; family Asphodelaceae; genus Hemerocallis; species Hemerocallis citrina. Next base: position 113,688,832 of record CM030362.1, read on the forward strand.
TGGTTTTTGCTTGGGATCGGCACCAACTTTGTTGGAGAAGATCGGCGTCAAAATAGCCCCCCTCTTCTTTTTTGTGTTGTTTGTTTATGAGAGCGTTCGGCGAAGGGGTGCCGAGGTCCGATTTTTCCCCCGTAACGAGATCGGTTCCGAGAACGCTCGGCAGCTTGTGCCGAACTCCAATTTTTCACTGCAGAGTTCTTCTTGATGTTCCCGGTGCTACGGAGGTCGGCTCGGGGCGTGCGACCCCTTGTTTCGAAGCTAATTCGAAGATCTACAACTTCTCTTTAGGAGTGAGACGAGGATTCACCCTCCTTCATGGTCAAAATAGCCCCGCAACATCCTTGTCTTCATGAAGTTGAGGAGTGTTTTGGTCGTGGGGATTTTGGAAGAGGAGTTCCACTCCTAGGGGCGGAGAAGCTGTGCTGGGAAAACCCTTGTGCCAGGAAGACCCTTGTAAGAGCCGTGGGAAGACCCATCCTTTGAGGTGAGCAAAACGAAGAGCTTGGCTTTAGGAGAGAGCCATTTGGAAGACAAGTTCGAGAAGCAACTCTAGGAGAGAGTTGTGAGCTCCGAACCTGTTCGAGGAGAGGTCCGTTTGGGAGGCAAGCGGAGTGAAGAGCTCGACTCTGGGAGAGAGCCATTTGTGAGACGAGTGTAAGGAGCAACTCTAGGAGAGAGTGGTGAGCTCCGAACTCGCTGAGAAGAGGTCCGCTTTTGGAGGCGAGCGGAGCGAAGAGCTTGACTCTGGGAGAGAGCCGTTTGTGAGACCAGCTTGAGGAGCGACCCAAGGAGAGAGTGGTGAGCTTCGAACTCGTTGAGAAGAGGTCCGCTTTTGGAGGCGAGCGGAGCGAAGAGCTTGACTCTGGGAGAGAGCCGTTTGTGAGACGAGCTTGAGGAGCGACCCAAGGAGAGAGTGGTGAGCTCCGAACTCGTTGTTTAAGTGAGGGAATCAACGGTTGTGGGAGCAATTCCGAATGGCGAACCACTTCTAGCTCGCTTAACAGCGAACTTGTGAAGTAGAATCGAGCCAAGTGTTGGACTCCGGAACCATTGTCAGTTTAAGGGTTGTGGGAGCAATTCCGAATGGCGAACTATCCCTAGCTCGCTTAGGAGCGAACTTGCGGAGTAGAGTCGAACCAAGTGTTGGACTCCGAACCATTCAACGGCTGTGGGAGCAGTTCCGAATGGCGAGCTACTTCTAGATCGCTTGGGAGCGAACTTGCGAAGTAGAATCGAGCCAAGTGTTGGACTCCGGAACCATTGTCAGTTTAAGGGGTGTGGGAGCAATTTCGAATGGCGAACTACCCCTAGCTCGCTTAGGAGCGAACTTGCGGAGTAGAGTCGAACCAAGTGTTGGACTCCGAACCATTCAACGGCTGTGGGAGCAGTTCCGAATGGCGAGCTACTTCTAGATCGCTTGGGAGCGAACTTGCGAAGTAGAATCGAGCCAAGTGTTGGACTCCGGAACCATTGTCAGTTTAAGGGGTGTGGGAGCAATTTCGAATGGCGAACTACCCCTAGCTCGCTTAGGAGCGAACTTGCGGAGTAGAGTCGAACCAAGTGTTGGACTCCGAACCATTCAACGGCTGTGGGAGCAGTTCCGAATGGCGAGCTACTTCTAGATCGCTTGGGAGCGAACTCGCGAAGTAGAATCGAGCCAAGTGTTGGACTCCGGAACCATTGTCAGTTTAAGGGTTGTGGGAGCAATTTCGAATGGCGAACTACCCCTAGCTCGCTTAGGAGCGAACTTGCGGAGTAGAGTCGAACCAAGTGTTGGACCCCGAACCATTCAACGGCTGTGGGAGCAGTTCCGAATGGCGAGCTACTTCTAGATCGCTTGGGAGCGAACTTGCGAAGTAGAATCGAGCCAAGTGTTGGACTCCGAAACCATTGTCAGTTTAAGGGTTGTGGGAGCAATTCCGAATGGCGAACTACCCCTAGCTCGCTTAGGAGCGAACTGGCGGAGTAGAGTCGAACCAAGTGTTGGACTCTGAACCATTCAACGGCTGTGGGAGCAGTTCCGAATGGCGAGCTACTTCTAGCTCGCTTGGGAGCGAACTTGCGAAGTAGAATCGAGCCAAGTGTTGGACTCCGGAACCATTGTCAGTTTAAGGGTTGTGGGAGCAATTCCGAATGGCGAACTACTCCTAGCTCGCTTAGGAGCGAACTTGCGGAGTAGAGTCGAACCAAGTGTTGGACTCCGAACCATTCAACGGCTTTGGGAGCAGTTCCGAATGGCGAGCTACTTCTAGCTCGCTTGGGAGCGAACTTGCGAAGTAGAATCGAACCAAGTGTTAGACTCCGGGACCATCGTTAGATTTATTCAACGGTTGTGGGAGCAATTCCGAATGGCAAACCACTTCTAACCCGCTTAAGAGCAAGTTATTCGAAGCAGAATCGAACCAAGTGTTGGACTCCGGAACCATCGTTAGAGTTTAGTGAGTTGCGGGAGGAGCCATGTAGAAGAAGCTGGACTCCGAAATCACCATTTAACGAGTCGTGACTCGGAGAGATTGAGATGAAGCAAGAGCAACAGTTTCCAATGAAAAAATGTAAAGTTTTATTGAAATAAACTAAGTGGCTGCTTTAATAGGGCGAGCCATTATTACATGCTATTGGCCGGGTTACAAGCATCGGTCTTATTGAAAATCAAAATCCTGCTTCTACGATAAGGTGAAGACCTCTTGGGAGGAGCTGGGAGGTTCTGAGTCTTGAAGCTCACCGGGCCCTTCGGTTCGTTTGTTGGCTCCTCAGAGGGGAAGCTCGGCCCCCTCTTTTTGGATGAACTTGGTCAGGTGTCCCCGCTGTACGAGTTCTTCGATCTCCTCCTTGAGAGCCCGACAATCATCCGTGTCGTGGCCGTGGTCCCTGTGGAAGCAGCACCACTTATCTTTGTCCCTCTTCTTGCCAGGGGTATTCATTCTAGGGGGAGCGCGGAGTAGTCCTTCCTTGTCCACCTCCATAAGGACTTCTGATATATTAGCAATGAGGGGGGTGAACTTCTCAAAACGTGGAGTCGAACGGCGCTGGCCATTACTGTCCTTCTGGGATTTTTGGGACCCCTCTTCGCTTGTGCTCTTCCGTTTGTTCCCGGAAGATGTCTCCTCAAGAGTAGGGGGGTTGAGAGCCTCTTCGGCCCGAATGTACTTTTCACACCTGAGAAGGAGGTCGGCAAAGTTCTGTGGAGGCTTCTTAGCAAGAGAGGAACGAAGGCTGGAATTGAAGACATTGGATTGGAAGGCGGCCGTTGCGACGGATTGGTCGAGGGAGGCCATGGACCTGACCTCCGCAGTGAACCTCTTCACATAGTCTCTTAACTTCTCACCTTTCTCTTGCTTGAGCTGGAGGAGTGAGATGCTGGTCTTCTCCGTGCGCCTGCTACTCACGAAGTGGGTGATGAAGAGTGTTTCGAACTGCTCAAAGGAGAATATGGAAGACGGGGCGAGGCAGGAGTACCATTCCCGAGCCGGGCCCTTGAGAGTAGCAGGGAATGTCTTGCACAGCAGGGCATCGGAAGCTTGGTGGATGAGCATGAGAGTCTTGAAGCTCTCAATGTGGTCAACGGGGTCAGTCTCCCCGGTATAAGTCTCAAATTGGGGAGGTTTGAAGCCGAACGGCACAGGTGCATCCACAATGGTTCGGGAGAAAGGGGGTCGAGTAGGACGTAGGGTCCTCCCCCTAAGCTCTTCTTCTCGACCTATCTGACCCAGGCGCCTCTCTACCTCATGAAGACGGTGATACATGGCATCGTCCCTCCGACGGTAATCAGCCGAGCCTCTAGACTCGTCTTCGTAGGAGGGAGAGCGAGGGCTGCGGCGATGGTAACTTCGGGAGCGACGAGGACTTGGGGTACGCCGGGAGTTGGTAGGAGCGGGACGAGGAGATGGGGACCGTCGGCGAGGGCTTCGGACTGGAGGAGGGGACGGGGCCTTCGGCTCATTAGGGTATTGACGGAGGTTGAGTGCCTGTTGTACCATTGCTTGGAACTGCTGGAACTCGGCACGGGTGATTGGTGCCTCATTGTTCCTGGGCTGTTGCCGATCTGTGGGGGAGTGCCTCCTTCTGTAATGCTCGGGGGACTCCCTCCTTCCCCTTCGGACAGGGGATCTTCTGTAGTCTCGGCGGTGAGGGGATCGCTCACCTGGACGTCGTTGGCGGGAGGCTCCCTCTCGGGCCCGCTTCTGGTCCAGACGGTGGCGTAAGTCCTCCACCTTCTGCCGGTTTTGAGGATTATGAGAGGCCATGGAATCCGTAGAGGCTTTGTGTATGAAGACGCGGTCTTGATGGAGAGGTTGCTTCATGCGGGAGCCCCCCACACCGGCATTCTGAGGACCGGTGGGACCCTTGGGGGGTTCCTGATTCTGAAGAGGAGGCTGATCTTGTTGAAGAGGGTCCTCCACTTGAGGTGGGGGTTGTCCCTGCTGCGGATCGGGTTGGACGGGGACTACCTCTTGCTGATCGGCGGGGTTGGGCCCGCGGTTGGACCCTCTGGACCTGACTTTTCTTGGAGGCATGGCTGGAGAAGATCAGACCAACGGGAAGAGGCGCTGCTATTCGTTTGGTTTTCCCACAGACGGCGCCAATCTGTTACCGCTAAATCTGGTGTGGGGGTAAACAGACAGAATTTGTGAGTTCGAGGAAAACCTGAATAACAAAACCAAACCTGACCCGTCGGAGATTGATCGTTGACTCCCGCCGTTAACCTGCAAAAAGTGCGAGACACCGGGGGGGATCCCAGGCGACGCACCCTCCGACGCTCAAGTCAGTAATCAGAAATGATTAAGAAAGAGCGTAAATTGAGAAAATACTGATTACCCCTTAATGGAGATGGATGGGGGGTATTTATAGGCGTCTTAGGGATCAAATTAGGAATGTAATCCCCGTGATTAGATAAGGAATATTCTCCTAGTAATCAGATAAGGAATTGAATCCCTAATTCCCGGTGAAAAGATAGATGTGAATCAGGGCCGTTGATTAGGATTAATCAGAAACCCTAATTCTATCTTTTCTGGACTGGATGTGCAGCGGGTTGGAACCCGTACCCAGTTGATGTGGATCCGTTTATGGGTTATTGGGCTTTAGATAAAGACCCAGTTCCCATTTTAGACCCGTTTGTAGGCGAAATTACCATTTTACCCCTGAGTTTTAAGATTCGTGTCCGATGTGAACGGTCCCGATTTAATCCTATTTTCAGCCATATCAGGTAGTATATTAATTAGGTTTAGTTATTATTATATTATTTAATTTAGTTAATTAATATAGTTTAATAGTTAATAAGTAATTAACTTTTTTTTAATTTATTTTAAACGATGAGACGGTATATTATATACCGTCGCTCGCTTATTTCTAAAAAATGAGAAACAATATAGCAAACGACGACTGCAGCGATCGATTGTATTTACTATTACTGTAGCTGCCATTTTATAGCATATGAGAAAAACGACTGTGGATGCTCAGAGATGTTCTGACCATGCTCTTAATATATTTAGGGCCCATGTTATCAATATCTTAAATTATAGGATTTGAATTCAAAAATTCGTCGGAGCTAGTTGTACCTGATTTGATCTCTCTTCCCACTTCACGTAATATCTCACTCTTCTTCAACATTTATCACATGTCACCTTCTTGCCAATTGTCCCCACCTCGTGCCCCATGCCCTTGTCATGTCCACATGGTGCCTTATCAATCAAATTCACCCGCTTCTTTTCCATATTTTGCTCCCGGACATCCGATCTATTGACCCCATCATGATTTCGATCCAAAGCCCCACCTTCGTATTCTCCATTCAACTTCTCCTATTGAAATCCTAAAAACACCATAATTTTCGCGCTTTCTCTCTCCTCCATGAAATTATCCATTTCTATCATTACAGCCACCCCTCTCCAAAATCCTTCATAATATGTAATGATTTCCCCTGGTATATCACTCTCCTCGAAGCATTGGACCCTCACCTTCGCCAAATCATACATGTACCTCAATTGAGTCTCCTGGTCTAACTCCTCTACCCAGCCCGTCGTATCAAACAAGTCTTGGAACCCCTTCTCTCATTTAAGTATGCGACTGGGAAGTTTGCAATTTTCGCCAATTTAGATGCAGGTCCTTCCTTCTTCTAGCTTCCTATCTTCAATATCCACTTCTTGATTTCCTAAGCTAACTTCTCTGTGTTTGATTGGTCCCCAAAGGGGTAGTACCCTCGTTCTGCTCTTTGTCCCTTAATAAGGAATCACAAAACTCCCATCTTCTTCTTTTTTGATGGAGCTCCTCCACAACGATGATGATGGGCACAATTTTGACACCTCTTCCACATTCTCTCTATCACTTGGCTTTCCTGAGATAACTTCCACCATCACTGCAATTTCTATTTTCCTTTCTACCCGCTTCATATTTGAAGTGAGATTGATACGAGTAACCAGTAGCTTGTTCCTGCTTGAAGGATTTACTATCCATTCTTCACGTCCACCTCCACATCCACCTCCACCCATCGTACAAAATCTCGCAATATACCCCTCGCAATGACATTTAAGGCAGAACAAGTTTTTTTTTTTGTTTTTTTTGTTTTTTATTTTTTTTTTCTTTTTATGAAGAAAAAGGCGGAGTATGGCCGTCCTGTTTCATTAATAAGGAGTTAATAAAACAAACTCAGAGTACTGAGCCAAGTACATAGCCTACAATATATGAAAGAAAACATAAATCCTCCCCTAGCATAGGGGGTGGGACAACAGAAAGGTACATACATGCTTCTACAAAAGTACATCAAAGCATCTAACTATCTCCCACAAAAGTACAAAAAAAAATACGACAAACTCCAGGGCAAATCATGCATGCATCCCATCAAAATACAACACATCCCCCCAACAAACCCTAGGGAGGTGGGGATCTATCAAACAGTAGATGACCAGGCGAACAGCACACATTCCTCAGTCGAGCGTCAGCCTGATCTCGACATGATCATCATCTTATTCCTTCACCTGGAAGACGCTCGCAATCCTCCCTCTAGGACATATTGCGGTAACATTTGCCCAAAAGAAAATAAGATGTATAATGTGAGTCAGAAATACTATTAACCACAAATACTATTATGTGTCCCAGGAAAGTAATAATTATTCCTATATAGCCAAAGAACCCAGGTCGTGGGGGCGATATCAATAAACCAAGCTTCTCTCATAGTTCGTCTCTCAGAATCAAGCTTTGAGTCTACCCACAGATCCTCGTATACGCTAGGAAACTGATTCGTCCCCAGAGTGCTGAGTACCTCAACTAGGACTGCTTTGTTTCTGGGACACTCAAGAAAAATATGGTCTTTAAACTCGGAGGGCAGCATTGCAGAACCCACAAAAAGAATCCGCATTCGGTTGGCATTTAGTAAGGTTCTCTCTAATCAGAATCTCATCGTTCAGTACCAGCCATAAGAAAACTCTAATTTTCAGTGGTGTTTTTGCTTTCCAGAGAACACTCGACCAATTTGGGCTACAACCCCTAAAGTGAATGCGGTTATAAAGGGAGCGAACGGTGAACGTGTCGTTCTTCTCCAGTCCCCAAGATTTTTATCGGGGCCCTGACAGCGTTTAATACCGATGTTGGCGATGTATGTCTGAAGTTCCATGAGTCTAAGCTGAGAGCTCGAGTCCAGGTGTTGCTTAAAGGTCGGCTTTCAGGAGCTTCTTCTCCAGGCTGTGGCCACCGTGCAGTGCGGTTGTGACGCTTGATCATACAAATCTGGAAAAAGAGCTCTAAGTGTGTGGTCACCACACCACTTATCCCACCAGAATCTGGTGAGTCTGCCATTACCGATAACCGACGTCACACAGCTAATGAAGGGTTCATAAGCCTTTGTGATACCTCTCCAGAACCAGGAGACACGTGGGCCTACCTTGAAGCCCAAATTTCACGTCCCATTCCCATGCAAGTATGCCTGGACGAAATTTTGCCACCCTTCTCCACTATGGTGGAAAACTTTCCACCATCATTTACCCATGAGAGCAAGACTCATATCTCGAAGATCAATAATGCCAAGTCCTCCGTGTATCTTTCTCATGCATGTTTTTTTCCATCTGATGAGGTGGTAGCCGCCTCTATCAGGACTTGCCCATTTCCATAAAAATCGTTTTCGAGTTCGATCAATTCTCTGGATAACCCATCGTGGCATTTCGAAAAAAGACAAATAATAGGTTGGAAGATTTGAGAGGACTGCATTAATAAGCGTGACTCTCCCTCCGAAGAATAAGACTTTACCTTTCCAACCAGCTAAACGTTTTTCTACCCGGTCAATGATGGGTAGCCAATCAGCCTTCTTGAGTTTTCCTGGTCTCAGCGGCAGCCCCAGGTACTTAATGGGGAAACTCTCGATGGAGCAATTGAGAATCGTGGCATGTTCTTGTGCCTCCTCTATAGTAAGGACAATGGGGATAAGAGTACTTTTGTGGAAGTTAACCCTGAGACAGGACAACGCTTCAAAACTATATAGAATTCCTTTAAAGACGGTTGTTTTTCTGAGGTTGCCATTTTCAAAAAGGAGAGTGTCGCATATTGAAGGATTGAGCAACCTTGGCCATTGACACCGTTTGCTACTGGCGATATTCAGCCTGCCCTACTGTAGTTTGCCATCATGAACCGCAATACGGGCAAAAGAAGTTATTACTACACTCAAATTGGGTATGACACCATTGATAGCACTTATGACATTTTGGCTCCAACCCTCCTCCTTCCACCCTCCTAAAATCTCTCTATGAGAGAGATAATGATCTATATGCCGCTCTCTCTCCCTTCATCTTTCCTTTCATCTCATACCACCCATTACACTTTCCCATCTCTAAATTGTGCTCTCCTTGGGCTGTAAAATCTACTTCCACTGCCTCTGCTGTTGTCAAGCACTCCATGGAAGAGCTCATTGGTTCCTTGTTTGGTGAGTGTACAGCTTCAACGTATGACAGTCTCCCCCCAATTACAGTGGGATCATTCTCTGCTCTACATGTACCCCTGTCAAGATTTTTTTTCCCCTCTCATCTGGTTGAACCCAACATTTTGTTCACTTCTTTTTTATCCCTCCCAATCCCATCTCCTTTTTCAAAATGACCAACTCCACCCCCACCAGTACCTTCCCTTGCCCCACTTTTCCAAACCCTCCTCCACCTCTCGCCTCGATACTCTACCCCTTCCTCCCCAGGTTCCTCTCCTACCCCTGTTTACTGACATTCCTCTTTGGTCACCCACAAACGCCATCTCTCTTTCTTTAAGAAGTTGTTTTTAAGTTGATGGTTACCTCATAAGAGCATTGTTAAAATACAATATAGTTGAATGGAAGAATTGTATGCATGATACCTTAAATCATGCATGGTTACCTTCGTATTTAGCTTAGCTTAATTAGCATATGCTAGTAGAAGGCCAGGTTAATTAAACACCAAATACCAAGTATGATTAATCATAAAAAAAACAATATTGATTTATTTTAACTTTATTCTCCTATAATATGGTCTAAAAGCTAGTCCTCTTAATTATAGTCGCATTTTGCTAATAAGAACAAAAATGGAGCATAATACCCGTGCCACCTTTTGAAGGGTTGATGAAGATTTCATTAACATATTTATTTATTGACACTTGTACTAAGGCTATGTTTGAATACGGAAGTTAGAGGTAAGTGGAAGTTAGTAAAGGTGACTTATTTACCTATGGGTATCTAAATTTTGCTCTATTTGGATCCTGTTTGCACGGTACCTTTTTTTTCTCTCCTCAAAGTTAAGATAAAATTGATGTTATATTAGGTATCTAAATTTCAATCTAACCTAATCTATCTTTTAAGACAAAATGAAGATAGAAGTACGTAAAACTATAGGTTGCATGCAAACCTCAGGCTTGACTTTAAAATAGTTATAGATATCCTACTTGCGTCCAAATATGGCATAAAAATGTAGAGTGACGAAAGAGTCGGAGTCATTAATCAAGACAGATTTCGAGTGAGATCTTAAAGTAAAAACTATTGTATATTGTATTATATACGGTCGCATGCAATACAATCGCAACCGCCAGGTGCTCTCTTAGGCTCTGTTTGGTTCAAAATAGGCGGTGCTCTCTTAGGCTCTGTTTGGTTCAAAATAGGGAGGGGGGGGGGGGGGGAGGGGAGGGGAGAGATTTTAATGGAGGGGAGGGGAGGGGAGGGAAGGGGAGAGATTTTAATCAAGACTCTGTTTGGTTCAAAGGAGGGTAGGGGGGAGGGGAGAAAAAATAATTATCTACTTGTTTGGTTCACAAGGAGAGGGAATAGATTTTTTAATAAAAATACTTTTATATCCTTTTATATTTTATAACAAAACTCAACCACATAAAACTTTATACGTAGTATGCTTCTAATTCTATCACTGAGGTATTCAAATTTGCGTAACAATAATCTGAAACAAAAATGCCATCACAACACTCAAGAAAAAAAAGAAGACACAGAGTTTTCACATGTTAAACAATTACAAAGAAATTCACTACCAATATTCAACTTTGAAAACAAAATTGATCAATGTCAAGTATGAAATATTTTCTGACCATTTATCACGATATCTATGACTGAGCTGAGAGATATTGTGGTCATAACATTCAGATCTGGACAAACCATTTTTGCTATATATTGTATGCATAAAGATTGTGATAGATCAGATTGCAAAATAAAGTTTTTAGTAAATTGACTGCATTTTCCACTGATTTGTGCAGTAGAAATATCTACTAAGTTGCTGATTTGTACGACCTTTCTATAAAACTTTCAAACTGTGTAAGCCGACTGAATGCATATCAACCCTATGGTCATCCTTAAGACGGACCAACCCCCTTTGAAGAAAAAACATCCAAATAGTCCATGGGTATTTCTCACTTAAGAACTTCGAGACGATGACTTCAAACAACTATTAAGACTGAGAAATAACTTTGCTATTCTCCAATTTACTATGAGAAATTCAATTCAATTGAACTATGAGACTCTTTAACCAGATGATATAGTAGCCAAAAATGGACACCAACACTAACATTATAAACAGCAAAAAGTACGATACTGATATATTAAGATGATATAAAAAAAACTCACAGAATTCAATATGTGAGAAAGAACAGATGGTTCAGCACAATATACCTGTATCTATGACTGTCACGCTTTGTATCCCTATCTCTTTCCCTTAACACTCAGTTCTTTATACGGTTATAGTGAATCTTTATTAACTAATCTTTATTGAATTGAGATCTTAATACCTAAACTGTGAACCAGTTGAAAAATGCATGCTGATTTGATTTAGATTTATAGGGATATAAAAATGACAATTTAGTCCAATCACTTAGACTCAATTTCTCTCCCCTCCAAATTCCCCCAAAATTGGAGGGAAGCCAAAAGTGACTCAGAAAGGATTCTGCACCCCTCCCTTCCCCTCCCCTCCCCTACCCTTCTAAAAAATGAACCAAATAAGAAATATTTAAAAAAAACCCTCCATCCCCCTTCCCTCCCCTCCCCTCCATCCCCCTCCAACCAAACACACCCTTAGGAAATTTTTTACCAAACTATCCCACTTTTTGTAAGTATGTATGAAACTATACCTATTTGAAAATTTAATACCAAAACATGCCTTCGTTAACTGAGTTAGCTCGCCTAGTAATTTTCTTCGCGCTAACTCAGTTAGCGTGCTGCAGAGGATACAACTTTTTCTTCTTGTTTGGGTGTGGCAAAAAACTCACTCAATATAGACAGTTAGCATGCGTGTTTAAACCACGCGCGCTAACGGGGTTAGCGTTCGTAGATGGGTCAGTATTGGGCACAACCTCGACAAAAAGAGGTGTGGGTAAAAAAATTACTAAGCATAGACACGTTAACTCAGTTAACGTACCTATTATTACCAAGGCCGTTAACTGAGTTAACGACTGTGAAGATTTCAAGTTTCCAGAAAGGTGAAACTTTCTGAAATTGGAGATATTCAAACACGTTAACTCAGTTAACGTGCCTATTCTTACCAAGGCCATTAACTGAGTTAACGAGTGTGAAGATTTTAAGTTTTCAGAAAGTTGAAACTTTCTGGAAATTGGAAGATACTCACACACGTTAACTCAGTTAACGTGCCTTGTTTTACCAAGGCCGTTAACTGAGTTAACGACTGTGAAGATTTCAAGTTTCAGAAAGGTGAAACTTTCTGGAAATTGGAGATATTCAAACACGTTAACTCAGTTAACGTGCCTATTCTTATCAAGGCCGTTAGCTAAGTTAACGAGTGTGAAGATTTTAAGTTTTCAGAAAGTTGAAACTTTCTGGAAATTGGAGATACTCACACACGTTAACTCAGTTAACGTGCCTTGTTTTACCAAGGCCGTTAACTGAGTTAACGTATATGCCTATTTTTACAAACAAACAGACAAGAATGTACATAAAAAATCACCAAGTATAGACAATTAACTCAGTTAACGTGTCTATTATTACCAAGGCCGTTAACTCAGTTAACGACAGAAATATTTTGGTATTAAATTTTCAAACAGAAATAGTTTTGTACATACTTACAAAAAGTGGAATAGTTTGGTAAAAAATTCTCTCTTAGGTAGGTGCTCCAATTGACGAAAAAGAAACAAAGGAGTCTTTCAGGGAGTAAAACCGTCTTGTCTTAGATCCATTTATTTAAGAAGCCCACTAAACCCAGAATTCTCTGAAATATTTGCCTTTTTTAAGTGTTCGATTTTGTAGAGAGCGAAGAAAAATATCTCATCGAAAAGAAATGAGAATAAGAGAAGAATATCTCAGCGATCTCTGTATAATTTTAGAATCAGAAGAGAAGATACGTTTATATGCAGTGGCGTAGCTAGGTTATTTATCTAGGGGTGCGACACTTAAAAAAAAAATAGTACACACATTCGTAATCCTCAAAATATTATATATTAATACCAAATGTCATAAACTATTACAATCACTAAATATCCATTTTCTTTAGCAATAAAACCCTTCGAGATTTTATATTGACTTCAGTCTTTCTTAGATTTGGGTTGTTTTAGATAACAGTCTTCAAAATACTATCGAAGCAGGAAGTACGGTATCAATATTTTTATTATTAAATATACAACAATTATAGATACAATAAATACAATGTACATGTATATTAATTTTCTTAATAATCATTTCAGTACATGATCTTTTACCCTTATTTTTTGGATTTAGGCAAATGCACCCTTTGTTTTGAAAATTAAGATACTTCAATAATAATAATAATATCTAATTCTCTACTTAATTTCAAAAGAAAGTTACTTAAAATTAATTAAATATATATATGAAACTATGTTATACTTCAAGAAAGATTGAAGCCATTGTTATATCATCTCCTAAATTTCTCTATTATCTCATTCTTGCTAACATGGAACTAAATTGGATAAGTAGATTTCAAAAAGTGTTTGCAAAATTAATTTCAATTTAGTTGGATATTGGATAACATCAATATCTACTTCTGTAACATTAATTTTCTTACTTGTGACCCATTGTAGGTTTTTCCGAATCAATATAGAGACCATAAATCACGCTTCTTCATATATTGGACGGTATGTAGGGGAACATATACTTTTGAATGATTAAATATAATTATACTCCAAATTAAGATATTGTTATACTTGAGTGGATTGGAAAATCAATGTCTTAATTTTGTGCAGGCAGATAGATACCAAAGCATAGGGTGTTATGATCTCAAGTGTCCAGGATTTGTGCAAACCAACAATCATATGACAATTAATTTTGTGGTCGGACCATCATCTACTTATGGAGGGGCTCAAAAATTTTCATATTGCAACGCGAAATTATTATTTTCTCCACACATAAAAGAGAACAATCCAGACCATACCCATCCAAATTCACAAATTTTGCATAACCCATACCAATTTGTATATGAAACATAGACTATACATCAAGCAAATGCATATTAAATTGTAAGGAGAAGACGAAGAGAAGAAGAGTAGAATACCTTTTGATGGAGAGGAAGAACCGAAGGAGATTAGGGATTTAAGGTTTCAATTAGGGTTAGGGTTAGGTTTAGGGTTTTGAAGGAATCATGGAGAGGAAGAGCCGTCGGAGCTTCGGAGGAGAAGTATTTACGATCGGAGACTCGGAGGTGGTCGAGGAGTTGGCGGAGAAGTTGAGGAATTTTGTCGTCGTTGGGTAGGGTGACTTGATCCGTCGATCGACAAAATGATGAGGACATTTTTCCTGTTTAGTTTATTTCAGTAACATTTTTGTTTCTGACAATTATAGCCATATGTAATCTTTTTTGTATTTTTTTAGATTCTGAGAATATTTTGAGATTTGTATCAAGATGTATTTTGAGCCTATTTAAAGGTCTTGAGATGAATGAGAAGATATGCCATTCTTGATATAAAAAAATTGTGTTGAGTTTTTGCTCTTCCTCTCTCTCCTTTGTGTGATACAACTGAGATCTAAATTAGGGTTTGTGATAAATCCTAATACAATTTTAGAGTTAGTGATTAATTCTAAAATCTACCTCCCAAATTAAAAAAAAATCCCCCAAATACAAATCCCTAACCCTAATTTCTCAAACTCAACACAACCCTAAATCCCCTACTGCATACCAGCCGCCATCTTCATCCCAGCCCACCTTCTTCCTCTTCCTTATCCTATCCCAAATCCAAAAGAACCCACTTCCCGTTCTGTCGCCACCCTTCTTCACCTTCTTCTTCTTCAACTACCCCTTCTGCATCTCCTTCATACCCCAATCCCGACCAACACAAAAAAACCCTAAGCCCCTCTTCATCAACAGCCGATCCCGAACCCACTTCACACCACTCTCCCGCTGCCTCTCTCTCTCATCCTCGCGCACCCCGACCCTCCTTCTTGCCTACCACCATTAGCACCGAACCCCACCAATCCCTCTTGCTCCTCCCGTTCAATCGACGACCACCACCACCTTGCGTCGACGCCTCTGTTCGCCGTCGCGCCGTCCTCCGCCTGATGCCGCGCCACCGTCGACCAGATCCCGTGGTCCTCCACCACTGCCGATTGCTGTTCTTCCCCTTGAAGCTGATTGCTGCCATTACTCTTGACATGTTGCTGCCTTTGTTCGTTGTGACTGCTGAATTCTTAGTTACTGGTCCAACTCCGAGATCTACAATGGTTTCTTCGCATTCGGTATACTCTTTCCATTATTCCATATTTGTGTTCTACTGCCTTATTATCTATTATATTATCTGATTTGCCTGTCGTCCACAAAATAACTGAGATTGAGTGTTCCACATGCTAGAATAGAGTACGAATCAATATTGAACCCATTACTTGCTAAACACATAGGAATTTAATTATTGATCGTAAGGTTGAATTATTAAATAGGACTGTTACACTTATTCAATTCTTGAAAACCCATCAAACCTGTTAACTGTTAAAATTTCCAACTTAGATCCGCACTTTCATGTTGGTAAAATTAACCCATTAAGATTCTTGAAAATTCTCTATTTTAGGATTGGTTTTACATCACAAAAGAAAATAGAGAAGAGAAAGAGGGTCTGGAACGGGAAGAGAAAGTGGAAAAGAAAGAGTAAATGGGTTGGAAACTTTACACATAAACCCTTAATAAATTTCTTTTTATCAGATATATATATAGTAAAAAAAAATTTAAATCCCAGGGGGCGCAGCTGCACCCCCTCGGCCCAATATAGCTACGCCCCTATTTATATGTTGCATAAACGCATAAACAGTGAAGCAAGAAAAATTGAACATATATATGTACTGTATATATATATATATGCAGGGTCGGCCCCTATCTTGAGGCTGGTAAAGCGGCCGCCTCAGGCCTCTGAATTTTTTATAATTTTAAGGGCTCTCAAATTTGTATTTTTCTTATAAATATAGACACATATTTTGAACGTAAAAAAATTATATTGTTATTAAGGACTCCAAAAATAATTATTTGAGCCTTTCGCCTCAGGCCCGGCCCAGTATATATGTCATAAAATCTAGAAGAACCTCAAGGGCGATGTAAACCGTTAGAGCATCTGTAGTCGTGGGCTAAATACCCAAATTTTGGAAAAATTTGGAATAAGAGAGCTGCAGTCGTCGTCCAAATACCCAAAATTTGGGTGTACGATGAACAGTACATTGCCAAATATAGCAGACGATTTGGCAAAAGCCAAAATATAGCTAACGGGAAATTTTCGTTCATCCTTGAAAAGAGACGAAGGATAATATCCCGTCGCTTTAATTTTTTTTTACTGGACGATAAACAATGTCTCGTCGTTTATTATAAAAATAATAAAAAAAAAATTTGGGTGTCGGACGGTGTATTATACACCGTCCCAACCATTTTGAATAAGACAAAAAGGTGTTGGACGGTGTATAATCCACCGTCCTTGCCATTTTTTCATTTTTTTTAAACAGTTTCAGACGAGATATAATCGATCGTCCTGCCATATTTTAACTTTCAACGACTACAGTGCGCACCCATATTTTCTATTTCCAAAAGCCAAATACCCAAAAAATAGCTTAGAACGACTACAAATGCTCTTGCCTAGTCTAACTCGCTAACATGTACTACATTAGAAATGTAAGTATAGTACTGGATGTAAATTACACTTCATTTGTGTTATAATAACTAGTAATTAATTATACATGCAATGCAGGTTTTAATTAAATTTTTTTATATAGATAATAATAAGATGTAATCTATCCCAGGCCTGGCCCTGGGGCAGGGCCCAGAGGGCGACCGCTCTGGTACCCAAAATTTGGGGCCCATTTTTATAACTTTTCAAAAAAAAAAGTTTTTATTAAAAAAAAATGCAATGAAATTCCAAGAGTCTCAACTATCCAAGCTCCATATTCAACAATAATGGGTTGACATAATGACAGGTTGTAACTTGGTATTTGGTATTTGATAATTATGATTATTGTCTTCTTGGTTCTTGAGTTATTTTTTATTATTTTCAACTTTCTTTTCAAAAAAAAATGGCAAAAACCAAAGTACTCCCCCAACGTTTGGCTCGAGTACAATATGCTCATGTAACGTTTGAAAAAGTACACTAAACCCATTTCTCCGTTAATTTAACTCATTCCGTTAAGTTATAATTATTAAATTACTTTTTTACCCTTACCCTTTCATAATCAAATATAATTTTTTTTTCCTTTCATTTTTCTATGTAGTTTTGAAGTTTTGAAGATGTAGATCACATTCTTCTTTTTCATTTTCTTTTGTAAAATAATAGAAACAATAAACAAAGGAAATAAAGAAGAGAGGAAAGAAAATTATTCTCATTCATAGGTTTTTCATGTATATACAAATGATTCACCCAATGGCCTATTTATAGGCTTACTAAGAATACAAAGAGACAATTACATAATTATTACATATGAATAAATATTAATGAATGTAGTGGTGGTGGTGGAGAATGTGGAAAGAGTGGGAGGGAGTTCAATAGACAATTCACACTTAATAATTTATTTATAACACTCCCCCTTGAATGTCTATTGAATGTAAATAAGAATATACCTCGTTAAAACCTTACTAGATAAAACCCAAATGGGAAAAACCCTAGTAAAAGAAAAAGAGTACAATGATATGCAATGAAGATGCTACCTCGTTAAAAACCATACCAAGAAAACCCAGTGGGACAAAACTTGGTGAAGGAAAAAAGAGTGCAGCGCATATCATCTCTCCCCCTGACGAGATCATCCGATTAGGACTTTCAAAAGTCGTATCTCGAATCTCAATCAATTCTACCATCCTTTCCAAAAGTTAGGGTGATAGGGTCCTAGCGAGCAATTTTCTGGATTGTCACTTGATTCAATGATTTCACCCTTTAATTGAAATATGAGTGAAGAAGAATTTCTGGTGAAATATGTTTCGGTTGATCGCCTTTGAAGAAACCCTCCTTTTATTGAGCTTTAAAGCTGTATTATCTTCAAATAACATTGTGAGTACTTCTTGATCGATTGAGGATGACACGTTCTCCAAATATATAAAGAAGTTAACCGATCAAACAAACACATCTATGCCTCGCATGGAGCCAATATCTCTTGATTGATATCTGGCTTTATAATGATATGATAAATACTCTGCATTTGCATAACTAATCAAAACTGATATGGACAAATTAGAATAATATTATCCCATATGCATGGTCCCTCGAAGCTATCTTTCATACCAGTCTAATGACTTCGAGTTGGCGAGGAACTTCATCTTACTAGTAAACCAACTGCATAAGGTATATCATAATATTTATTATTGATAAGATATATTAGTGCTTCAAAACTGATATTGCACTAAGAAATGGTACTCCAGGACCAAGCAATTCCAATGTTTTTCAAATGTTTAATTTGAAAAATCTGAAAACAAAAATGATGACAAAACTAGAAATTTGCTCATCCAATGTCTTTTCGTCTTAAGATATTTCTTTAAACATTGCACGGCAAATGATGACAAAACAAGAAATTTGCTTATCCAAGGTCTTTTCATCTTAAGATATTTCTTTAAACATTGCACGGCAAATGATGTCAAAACAAGAAATTTGCTTATCTAATGTCTTTTCGTCTTAAGATATTTCTTTAAACATTGCACGGCTTGAACAACTCTTCAGGAGTTCCAACAGACTTTGACCTTGAATATTTAATAAATATATGTGAGCTTATATGACCATTATTATGGTCCCCTTTATCGAAAACTCACTAAGATGGTTATATCACATTTTGGTCCAATTGTTTTAATCCATACAAAGCTTTATTTCACTTTATTGATTAAACTTCCCGGGAATAGTTATTATGTGCTTCTGGTACTTTAAATCCTTCAGATAGTTTTTATATTTATGTCATGGTAATACAAACCATACAGATAGTTTGTGATCACATCTATGAGGCACGTTTTCAAATATTCATGTACTGCCAGACTTATTATATCCACCACAAGAGAATATTTCTTTTCATAATCAACACCAGGCATTTGGGTAATACCTTTTGCGATAAGCTGTGTTATATAGATAGTAATATCATTTTATTCATTTGTTTTTCGCACAAAATACCCACTTTATAATCTACCAAATTATTGTCTTTTGGTGTTTGGACTATGCCCTCGTTTTGCAAATGAGTCTAATTTAAACTTGATTGCCTCTTTCCATTTTTGGCCAATTTTATTTTATTTCTACACTCAGATAGATTCACGATCTTCGTTTTATTCATACTATCGCGTGCTATATTTTATGCAAAACATTGTCGACAATTATTTTTTACAATGGTTCCATCTTCTTATCGTAATGACATAGTTAATCGAGATCTCTTTATTCTTATTCATTTCAGGTACCTGATGATTCTCTTTATTATTAACTTTATCAACGGTCTCTTCTGAAGAGACATCCTCGTTTCGACCATCATTTTTATTTGCTCCTTATTTTTCCGAGGATGTTTATAATTTTCTTTAGAACCAAGTGATCTACCACGCTTCAGGCATGCCTTAGACTCACTAGTAATTATAGGTAATCCTTTAGGGATACCAATTCTGATTGGAGCATTATCAGTTGGAAATAAGATTTGGTCAGTAAATGTCTGGCAGTTAATTGACATTATCTTGCAACTGAATTATCCTTTGAAATTTTGGTTCAAACTAATTTACTCGAGGATTAAAACTCTCAATAATAATTCTATTATATTTCTTTTTCCAACTGTTTATTTCCTCCCCCTGATGTTAAAAATTGAAGTGACAATCTGCAAACCTTGTAGTAAATATATCTCTAGTCACTAGTTCCATAAACATGATTATAGATGGAAATTCCCAACATATATTCCCATTCTTCTCTCAGGTTCCTTTTTTTTATATTATGCGTTGTGGATAAATTCATAAATGGGAAATATGTGGTTCCTGACCATGAACCAATTGTCGGGGGAATAATTATTATAATTGGTTGGCCGGATGCATGTAAGTTGTGATGAGTACAAAACGGCATGTCCCCAGGTCCAAACAGAGAGATTAGATTTCATAATCATAGCTCTCACAATTCGATGTATTCGTATTTGAAAAATCTTTTGGTTTTTCAATGGACTGCCACATGAATTCTCAATTATTTTCGCATCAGTAATGAATCGGGATGGTCTAACCGGTCATGCCAAACCTTAACCATCTTTGTAAACTTATGGTTTACAATATCAGTAAATTTTTCGGTTTACTGTGATATGATTCAACCATTCTTATATATGTATAATACAATCCAGATCACAAAGTGGAGTAAACTTTGCAACACACACCTTTTGATTGTCGTACTTAAGGTAACGTGTATACCTTGTTCATTCGTAGTCTTATATCTAAACAAATTAATCGGGACTTTAGAGAAAATGGTGTATTTTGAATTCTGAATTTTATGCCTTCAGACATCATGGAATTAGCTCTTCAGGAGCTTATGAAATTTAACTCTTCAAGATTTCTAATTTCACACAACCATATAAATTTATATAATATTGGTATGTGCTTCATCATATCTCAAATGAGAGAATATGTATTATAGAGTGTGTGTGGTAATAATGTCTTCAAGACATTTGTCCCAACTTGAATCTTGAATTTATACATATAAAAAAAAGGAAAATAAACAAACTTGTAAAGAAATATATCAAGCATATATGATAATATTAAACTTAAATAAAAAGAATATTATCATAACTCATAACAGACATGAAAAATAAAAATAAAACTTATAAATAAAGTAACTTGAAATGATAAATCATTTTGATCACTTCTAGTGATCATGATTTTTATCTTCAGAATAGTATATTTATCACTTCTGGTGATTATCACTTCCATCTTCAGAATGGACAGAGAAATCTGCCACCTTTAAGTGTATCATATTATTGAGGTTATGACCATCAGTTAATTCTTTTCTTTATTCTTTAATGATTCTTGATATAGATCAACAAAATACATTACCGTACTACAGGTACGCGACCGATGGTCTTGCATCATACGCCAATGATGGATTGTTTATACATTTTATTTTCTTTTCATTATCCAAGTCCACATCTATGGCCACGATGATGGGTACCCTCATGGCTAAAATTACTAGAACAATTATATAGCATCACATTCACTTCGGGGAATGGAGCATGTCCAATATATAAGACGAAATCGACATTTTTCCATACATTTATAGTTAGCCACAGTTATACATATTTAGATCTACAGGATCGTCATCAATTCATACTCATTGTATTGTTATTATACAAACAATATTTTCTTCATTTCGAGAGATCTTCGGGATCTTTAATTTTGATATATCAAATTCTCACATAATTCTTTTTGCTAGATGAACAATATTTTATTTAAATTTCAAGAGATCTTCAGGATCATTGATTTTGATACAATCATCTTTCACTCCTTCAGGGAGATTGTGACAAAAGAAAATTATAGCTTTCGTTATATCTTTCGTATGATCTCATTTCGATGATTCTTTGAATCCATCAATTGTCTCTTTGAAACTTTCGGTATTCAAATGAATTTAAACATCCAAAACTCATGACAAGTAATTCTTGTCGGTTATTATAAAGAGCTTTGAAAAATAAGAACATAATGAAATTATATGCATAATTAGAAATAAAAAGACGAGATCAAAATATAACTTTTCTGATACACAAGATCCATAAAAAATGGCGAGTGTAGAGCATACTAAGTTATATTGATCTTAAGGAAATGATCAAAAGTAAAAAAATAAAAATAAGATGAACTCGAAATTAACATACTTACATATATAAGACCAAACATTTTTCTTTTTCTTCGGATGAACTTGAGACTCGAAAGGTAGAGACTCGTGCTGATAACATTTTGTAAAATAATAGAAACAATAAACAAAGGAAATAAAGGCGAGAGGAAAGAAGATTATTCTCATTCATAGGTTTTTCATGTATATACAAATGATTCACCCAATGGCCTATTTATAGGCTTACAAAGAATACAAAGAGACAATTACATAATTATTACATATGAATAAATATGAATGAATGTAGTGGTGATGGTGGAGAATGTGGAAAGAGTGGGGGGAGTTCAATAGACAATTCACACTTAATAATTTATTTATAACATTTTCCTTTTTTTTTTTCTTTTTTTGTCCTTTTTCATCTTTCATTTTTCTATGTAGTTTTGATGAGGTAATCAAAAATTTTGGGCTTGAACGACTCGTTCAAACATGTGATTCATTACCCTTACGAGTTCTATCATGCTAATTAAGTTTACACGGATCCGACAATGATCAGACAAAGAATAAACCCAAGATTATATAGAAACAGAGTTTTAGTTTGAGCAAAAGGTTTGCTGACAGAAACCCGACACCAGACAGAGTCAAAATCTCTAGGTGCAAAATCCAAATATAAAACTATCTCCCAAAAGATATTCAGAATTAAAAATGAATAAAGTAGTGATTTCCAATCAAGAGAACTAAATCTTTGTTCTTGTAATTATTGTGCTTCATCCAACGAACAGAAGTATAAAAGTTAGAACATCACGCGAGGACGACAGTATGAATATGACAAGCGGACCATCATCAAAATGAACAATATTTCAAAAGAAAAAATCTACACCATTGAATGTGATCTACATCATCAAAACTACATAGAAAAAAAAAAGAAAAAAAAAAGAAAAATATTTGATTATGAAAGGGTAAGGATAAAAAAGTAATTTAATAATAATAACTTAACGGAAAGGGTTAAGTTAACGGAGAAATGGGTTTAATATACTTTGTTAAACGTTATATGGGCATATTGTACTCGGGCCAAACGTTGGGGGGGGGTACTTTGGTTTTTGCCCAAAAAAATTTCATTTTAAATCTAACTTGAACAGTTGAGGACTAAGGATCTTGACTTATGGTTGGATCTTGTTATGTGAAAATAACCTATTAAAAGCTTTTCATGTGCTTTCCAAAACTTCAGTTTAATTATTGCAGGAAGCCTTGAATTAAATTTGCATGTTCTTATATATCACTTTCACAAACTTTACTTTTTGATCTAAATTCAAAAAAACTTTATATTTTGATTTTCATGAAACTAAGTTATATGATTAATCCACTAGAAGGGACAAAAATACTTATTCCTAGTGTATAGCTATGAGAAAAAGGTATATTCATCAATCTTAGTTTTAGTTTGATAAAACTTCACCTTCTTGGGGGATATATCAAAACATAAAGTGTGCTAAATTAATTAACTATTTTTGGGTAGGGTGATATAAAAAAGAAACTCAAGTTGGCAATAGTTGAACAATGTCAGTATTTAGACTGTGTGCTTGAATATATTGATTGTCATTTGTACTTAGGCTTTGTCTCTTTGATTTCGTATTATTTATAATCGGGACTCTTAATGAATTACTTCCTTTTCCATTCTAAGTCCGTGCATATTTTAAACGGAAACTTTTTAGATTATAGAGAGAATGGGTTTACTTCTGCTATGATTTTTGAATCTTTGAACTATTTGTAAACTTTCTTATCATTTAAGTATTTATATATGACTATATTTCTGTGGTTATTTTAAACATGTAAATTATTTTTATATATTAATGTATTTCAATTACTAAGAGAATGACCTCATAATATTTGTTCGCCCTGGTTCTCCAAATTGTCAGAACCGGCCCTGATCTAGCCTTGAACCTAATACCTTCCTGTACCCATCACATACTTTTTACCAATTATCCCTAGTGGCACAAACTTTCATTTTATATGAGTGACACTTTTGTAAATAATTATGTCGTAAATAAATTTGAACTTTGAGGATATTATGATAACTAACAACAGTTGAGTAAATGAATAGTTAATATAACTCCCACTTAAAAATAAATGATTAAGATTAGATGGTTGAATGAATGTCAACCCCAACTCTCCCATTATAATATTAGAGATTAGATATCTTTACTATTTTAATGGGAGAGTTGGGGTTTGTAACCAAACAAATCCTAACTTTGTAACTAAACAAACCCGTGCAATACACATCAAAACTAAATCCAATAATATATTAGTGCACTGCATGTGTCACCCAAATCAAAACATTCAAATATAAATAATTTTTTTTATTCGATATATATTCATTTAATTTAATGACTATAGTTTTAATAGGTATACATCGGACGTACATTGTATATACTAGTGTATTAAATTTTCTCAAAGGCCTTAGGTTTGCTATGATTCCAAGGACAAAATTTTGTTTTATTTTTTTTTTATTTTATTTTTTTTGTTTTTGGTCCCGCTAACCAGAGAAAATATTCATTCAGATTTGCAATTTCAGTACTGCTCTGTCTCCATGGAAATATTAATAAACCGATATTTCCTATGCCTTCATTTTGTTTTGTTTTGTTTAGTTTTGCATTATTCTATTTTCCCTACATATGCTGTCATATTAATTGATTCCTAATATTTATCAATCGATATTTCCAAATACATTGCAGGAAGTAGATATAGTTTCTTTTAAAAACAACCAGTAATTTATATGTGCCATGCACGGCCGAACCTGAAATCTCTTTTATATTAGTATTTTACACGTGCAATGCACGTCTTAATAAATATATATTTTTTTAAAGTAAAAAATTTGAAGTAATCTGGCCTCGAATCTGAGACCTCATTTATATTAATTATGTAAGGACAATACACGTCTTAATAAATTTATTTATTTGTTTAAATAAAAAACTCTGACATAGTGAAGATCCGAACCTGAAACTTCCTTTATATTAGTTATGTATGTGCATCATACACGTTGATAGATTGACAAATAACACTAAGGCCTTCTCCTATTATAAGATTAGAGATTATTAGAGATTAGAGATATTCAGTGATAAATATTGTCAATATCTCATTTCTTCTTCGTTTACGTGGCGAAACTAAGTCCTGTTTTTGGATAAACTCCACTCAAGAGTCAAGAGCAACCAAAGGAAAAACTCATTTTGCAAGTATACATATTAGTAATGTTCAGGTAATGCAAGAATCCACTTGCAAGTAAGCTGTGGCTAACATACATCTACCAACTAGTAAAGAACTCAAAAAACACAGAATCCTTTATTGACATAATAAATTATGGTATACATTTTAAAGATAATTAAAATATGGGATACATTAATCCTACTACTACTACAACAACAGTACGTACTCTCCCAATCAAAAAAGTATCAAACAAAATAAATCATCAACATATGAACAGAAGCCCATCTCAATTCTCAGCCCAAACCAAACCAAACCAAACCAACCCAACCCAACCCATCATGGATTATTTGTAGAAAACGAGAAATCTTCATCTTCAGTTGTCATCCCTCCTAAAGAAGAGTACTCCTCATTGTCATCCCTCTCCTTCAACTCCTCAATCTTCTCAACTACATCACTCAGCTCCCACCTCTTGTTCACATCCCCTTCGCAACACCCCAGACCTATCTGCAACAAGCTCAGCATCTCCCCTTCCCCGTCCCTCGTCATCCTCATCTCCCCGTCGAACACCTCCCCCGTCCACTCCTCCCTCACTACTGAATTCACCCAGTTAGCCAAGTCCGAACCGGACCCTCCTCTAACTCGCCTAGAAGAAGAGGAAGAAGACGTGTAGCTGTCCGGGATTTTGCCTGTGAGGATTTCAAGAATGAGGACGCCAAGAGACCAGACGTCGGACTTGGGGGAGAGACGGTGGGATTCAGGGGAGCAGAAGGCGGCAAGGGAGTTGGGGTGGTGGAGGAGGGGGAGGAGGGCATAGTCGGAGAGGACAGGGGAGAATGTAGGGGTGAGGAGGACGTTGGACGACTTAAGGTGACCGTGGGGGACGGGGATGATGGAGGAGAGCTCGTAGTGGAGGTAGGCGAGGCCTTGGGCAATGCCTTTGACGATTTTCAGGCGGGTTGGCCAGTCGAGGGACAACCGGTTGTCGGCAGTGCGGTTGGCTGTTGAGGAGGATGGAGGATATGTGAGAGACATGTTACTTTCAGATGTATTCAGAAATGCAGATACTTCAATTCAAAGTAAATAATACTAATCCGTAAGAAAAGAAAGAAGACAAAAACATATATTGTTCGATGGTTGAAAATCAAGGTACGTAGGTGATCTGATCAAAACTAGAATTTTGTTCCATAAAGATTGTTTGTTCAAAAAAGTTTGTTAAACTAGTCACATGCGAGACAATATGTTATTTGATGATTTGAAATGATAGAAAGATGGATGCCATGACAAAATAAACTTTCTGGGGATATAAAAATAAAAAAAAATAAATAAATAAATAAAAAAAGAGAGAGAGGTGGTGTGATTTTAGTAGAAAATCTAGGGGGTTAAATTCCCCGGCCTAATTTATAAGGGAATACAGAAATATGGGGTAGTATTAGGCAAAAGAATAGGAAAGAAATTTAGAGTTGTGAAATCACTTCACTGCTAGCCTAGCCTAATATTCTGTGGATGTTAATGCACTTGTGGGTAGGGCTGTAAACGAACCGAGCTACTCGGCTCAAGCTCGGTCAAAACTCGGCTCGAGCCGAGCTCAAGCTTGAAAGCGAGCTCGATAGCGCAAACGAGCCGAGTCCGAACCTATAAAGGTACGTGGGTTGTTAGGCAGAAGCTCACAAATACTCGGCTCGAACTCGATCAAAGCTCGGCCCGTGCCGAGCTCGAGCTTGTAAGTGAGTTCGATAGCGTAAACGAGCCTCGCTTGAGCCTCAAGATACTCGTTTGTAGTGGGTCTATACATACCTAGAATAATCATATAAAGTAAGACAATTTGTTTGAAATTTACTAATTAATCAAAATAACAAAATTTTCTTCAACTAAATGTAATTGTATACATAAAAATCAACTGAATCATGGGTAAACTATTTTAAACAATGTGATCTTCAGCATTGTACTTACTATTTAAGGTTTGTAGTTCAAGATTCATTACGTAAACGAAAATTTAGAGTTGTGAAATCTTCCCAAACCAAACAGAACGTATACACAAATTTCTGAACACTACTATACATGTTACTAGTCATAAACTTCTGACTGAATGAAGTTCTTTTAGAATAAAGGGCTATCTAATAGCCGCCTTGAGACCTCCCTTTACCCATCCCAGCACTTTGCCATCTGAAATGTAGCTACAACTCAGTGATGACTCAATTGGAGTTAATAGTTAGTTTTGTGAATTAAATTGGAAGAAAAAAAACTTCGAACCGGATAAAATGTAACTATTGATCTAATATATATTTTTTCAAACAGTGATAGAAGGTCGAGTATCTCACCATGGAGTAAACTAGCCAGGCTCCCATTAGGAATGAAATCAGTAACCAAAAGCTTCTCCTCCTTCCTATAATAGTAAGCAACCAAAGGCAGCAAATTTGGATGTGACAACCTCCCAATCCTCCTCATATGCTCTTCAAACTCCTCTTTCCCCAATCTATTCATCTCCTTAAACCTCTTTACGACGACCGACGGCCCATCCAATAACAAGGCCTTATAAGATGACCCAAGCTCCCCACTCCCCAAAACCTCGGCCGAGGCCTTCAACAGATCATCCAGTTCAAACCCTTCCCTTCTATTATTAACAAAAACAAGCATCCCTTGTTCTCTTTCCTCTTTCACTGTTCCCCTCATTGCCTTCTTTTGTGTAACTGTCGTTGTTGTTCCTCCTTGTTCAACCCTTTGTCTGTTCACTGATTGTGCTGCGTTAGGCCTTTGGGATGTAGGGGTTCGGCTTGTTTCCTTTGCATTTTGTTGTTTTCTGTATCGGATCACAGCGTAGGATGTGCCAAGGATGGCTAGAAGCACAGCGATGCTTATGACGATGATGGCAACCAGTATTCCCGGAGAGAGTTTTCTCGAGGAGGATGAAGCTGGCAGTGATGGTGAAGTGCTGGGTGCTGGAATTGTTGACACTAACGGGCAATTGGTCGTAGTTGGTGGGCCGCAAAGGCCCTTGTTTCCTGAAAATATGAAGCTCATAGTTAAAAAAAAAAAAAGAATTGTATGGCCATTTTTCCTCCAATTCATTTTTAGATACTGATTGCTGCACACGTCTATATCATTCATCTTCATTTAAGTATCAACTTTCAAAATTCAGTATATATATTTTTTAAAAAAAATAAAAAAGATATCATCAAAACTGCTGTTGCGTCATGTTTTGAAACTTACACATCATTTTAAAAAATTTGGAATGTACCCAATTTGAAACACAACTTCTATGCCAAAAAGACCAAATTGTCTTCAAATTGTAATCTATTTTTCTCCTCGTTCAATATATAATGACATGTTCCTCTGTTAAACTCTTGCCGAGACTATAAATTTAAGTATTGAGGACTATATAAATTTAAGAATTCTCGTATAATTCCTAATATATGTATGGAAAATAAGCTAGCGGAGTTAGAAAGGGGAAAACATGTGCTATGTTTAATGTATATATTCGCAAAACTATAGATCAAATGATCAATATTTACTGTGACTGTAGTGCATATACTAATAATAATAATAGAACAAAGTTATTCTCACCAGCAAAAAAGCTAGCATTCATCTTGCTCAGCCCATCAGGAACCTTCCCCTCCAAATTGTTATTCGCAACATTGACAATGGTGAGATTCGCTTGCCTGAAATCAGGTATCTCGCCCACAAACCCATTATTGTCCATCCAAAGCTCCAATAGTGTATTCACCCGGATCAGCGAGCTTGGGATCAGGCCCGAAAACTGGTTCATCGACAAAACCACCTTTTTCAACGAAAACATGTTATCGAAAGCACTGTCTGAGATATTCCCCGACAATTTGTTCATCGAAAAGTATACCGACTTCAGCCCCTTGAACTGTGACAGATCTGGCAGGGTTCCAGTAAAGCTATTGTTCGCAAAGCTCAGGGTCCGAAGCAAGGGCAGCGTTGTTAATGGGTCAAGCTTCAATTGCCCCGAGAGGCTCATATTCTCAAGTTGAAGACCGAAAACAGCTCCGTTAATGCAAGTAATACCAATCCAATGGGGTGTATCACAAGGACCACCCCCGGAGTTCGCATTCCAACTACTTAAAGACCCCAACGGATCCGCTATATTAGACTTAAATGAAAGCAGTTGGTTGATGTCATCCGTCTTATTGGAAGTTGTGATTGTAAAGAGGAGGAAGAAGGAAAACACAGAAAGAATTTGAGGCCAAAAATCGGCCATCAGAAAGTAGAAAGATAACAAGTTTTGATTGTGTTTGATCAACCAGCAACTTTAGTATGGAAATGTATTTGAGGAACATTGACATAGAAGAGGCCGGCTATTGCTTAGTCCTTCATATATAGGAATTTGCCCTAGGGTTTATTAAACTACACTTTTGTTTGTAGTTTGTGATAGTTTTTAGTGTTGAATCTTTGATTATGTGATCAAGAATATCCTGTTGTTCTTTAGTGAAGGCTTTCTCTTGTTTGCCGCCTAACAATGATGTTAGACTAAGCTGTAGGTTAATATATTATGAAGATGTACATTAAATTCCACCCTGTTTTAAAGAATAATAAACTTAAAAATATACATAAAAAAAGGTCTCCTGTTAATATGGTACAATATTTATGAGTGCGTACGTACATTCTTTTTGATAATTTTTAGCTGTTAAGAATCTTGTTTACTCTTTCAATCGATATGAATGTTGTCAATTTCTATATTAGGACTAAGAAGCATATGCAGAGAAAGCCTCATTACGACACAAACATAGTAAGTTAGTTATAGGTTTAAAGAATAAGCAGATTACACTTTCAGCAATTCACAGTTTCATAAAAAGTCAAGAATATTTCCCTTAATTTCATTAGTTAAAATTGGCATCAAATGGACGAAGTAATTTTAATAAATTCAACCACCAAAAGAAGCTTCTTTCTTTCCCTTAGTAGATAAATAAATGATGCAAACTTAACAATTGTATGGACCCAAAAAAAAAAAACAATTCATAAAACTATATGAAGCATTGTAACATGAATTTCAATTATAATGGTTAAGACAACAGCATCAGACCATGTTTATTTTCCCCATAATTCAGTTAGCTTATCTCATAACAGATTTCTATTTGATCACAGTAACGAAATAAAATTGTTTTAATAAAATTGAACATGTATATAAACACAACAACTGTCTACTGTTTAAGAATGTTGGACTGCCTGTAATACAGAAGTCCACCAATTTTCAGACCCCATGAGTCGATATTAATCATGCTTTCACAATTAGGGTGAGCTAATAACTAGGTATCTTTCTAGTTCATGGCTAATTAGCCTAGAAATTGCCAAAGTTTTTGCTAACCAAATGCTTCTGGAACTGTCAACAGCTCATTGTCAACAAACATGGATAATAGGTAATATTCGATATCCCTTGTTAGAAAATCACCCATACGAGAACTTCATGGGATATAGATTAATCATAAATATAAAATAAATTACTGTCCAAACTGAGCTTCATATTAAGTATGTGCAATATTACAAAAATTTCAGACCATCACTAATACCGAAGCAGAACAGCCTCAAAGGGTTCCCCCTATTGATTCACATACAAATCCAACCAAAATATTTGGGACAAGCTTGATGGCTTCACTAACAGTTTAAAATATATATGAAGTATATACATGGCCAAGAGAATCTTCTTATCGAGACTAACCTCATGATTGGTTTGTAACAATTGTATGAATATATTTCTCGGACTGTCTTTTCTTTGCAGCAGTAGCAACTGTGCAAAATTTCACCACTTTCTGAGCCTCCATTTTCAGGATGATGAAGAGACCATCACCTGCTTCCTCTTGGTGCAGATGAGGGAAGCTGTTGCACAGCGGCAAGTGGATTCACCTGGACTGAGAAAGCAAGCTGCCAAGCATCGATAAGAGCCTTTCTTATGGAAGAGGCTTGTCTCGTGATAATTCTGCAAGATTAACATGCAGATAAGAAATTCATGTATTCGAATATACAAACTGCAATGACATTGTGGATAAATGGAAGGCAAAAACGGCCAAAACGAAAGCCTATAGACATGGGTTCATAGGATTGATTCCCTATCTACCCAGGTTTATGTAAACCTGAGTTCATAGAACTCCAACCCCTTCTCCTCCGTGCCACGTGCGCGCATAACGGCATAAGTGAACCCAAGAAGTTCATAATTTTTTCCCGAAATAGACCCACTTTTTGAAACTAATTCCCAAAATAGACGACTTTCGAAACTAATTCCGAAAATAGACCACTTGCAGTTCGCAATTGCGGACTCTGTTATTTTTAGGCCGCAGTTGAGAACTGCGGCCTCTATAACACATCTTTACTTGGAAAAAATTGTCCAACTCTCAAAGTCACTTTAGGCCAAATATGAAATAAACTAAGGCCGCAGTTCCCAATTGCGGCCTCTGTTATTTTTAGGCCGCAGTTGGGAATTGCAACCTCTATTTAACACCTCTTTACTTGGAAAATTTTGTCTAAGTCTCAAAATCACTTTAGGCCAAATATGAAATAAACTAAGGTCGCAGTTCCCAACTACGGTCTATTATTTTTAGGCCGCAGTTGAAAACTGTGGTCTCTATTTAACACATCTTTACGTGGAAAAATTTGTCGAAGTCTCAAAGTCACTTTAGGCCAAATATGAAATGAACTAAGGCCGCAGTTTCCAACTGCGGCCTCTGTTATTTTAGGCCGCTGCTGGGAACTACGGCCTTTATTTAACACTTTTTACTTGAAAAAATTTGTCTAAGTGTCAAAATCACTTATGCCAAATATGAAATGAACTAAGGTCGCAGTTGGGAACTGCGACATGGAAAAATTCCATTTTGAAGAGGCTGCAGTAGGGAATTGTGGCCTCACAATCAAACAAGCTGCAGTTCCCAACTGCGAGTGGTCCATTTTCAGAATTAGTTTCGAAAGTGATCTATTTTGGAGAAAAATCAGAAGTTCTATCATATAATTAATACTAGTATAACCCTGTGCAATATTGCACAGAATTTTCAAAGATGACAAAATAACAAAGCTTTTTTTTGTTGACAAATTCATATAATAACATGTATACAATACTGCAATATTTTTAGGTTTGATTAACGGATATGATTCTAGTTTAAAATTTGTAACGATAAAGAGCAAGTGGAAAGTTTATCTTTAACACTGTTATCGAGTCGGTCAGGTCGAGTCCTGCACTACCGAACCCGGACTTACTTCTCTACTGGTCCAAATATTGGACCCAGACAATACCCGTAAGAACTGGGTCTGGGCCTTGTTAAAAAAATGCTACCCATCGAGTATGGGTAGCGACGAACGAGTGGTGTCAGGCAGGAGAGAGGTTAGGGCCAGCTGCTTCTTCTCCTTCCTTGGTTTTCTTTGTGTGTGTGTGTGGGTGAGGGGAGGGGGGGAGGGGGGTTAATTGGGAGGTTAGGATTTTTATTTGTCCGGGTCCATTTTGAGTTGAACAAAACCAACCCGAAAATATGAAAGGATCCTATTTTAAGACCCGGACCCTACCCGCAATAGACCAAGCCCGGGTCCGGGGACGGGTCGGGTCCATTTTTAGCGGACCCAGACCCGATTTGAAAATATAAATGGGTCATATTTTAAGACCCAAACCCTACTAGCAATAGACCATGTTTGTTCTGGTCCAATGTCGTGTCCTGGTGGGTTTCAGGTTTTGAATTTTTGTGACAGTGCTAGATACCTCCTACATTTGCGCTTTTTTATTTTAAAAAGAAAAAAGGAAGAAATTTTTTTTGAATCAAAAGTGGTATTAGCATAATATATTGTATAGATAGTATAACTATGTACAATATTGCACATAACTTTTAAAAGTGAGAAACTAATAAAACTATTTTTGAAAAAATCATCTAATAGCATCTATACATTATTGCACGATTTTTTAGGTTTGATTAAGAGATAGGATTTCAATTCAAAATTTGGCTGAACCAAGAGTGGGGAGTTGTCTCCTACATTTGCTCTCCTTTTTTTATTTTAAAAGAAAAAAGAAAAAATCTAGACAAAAGAGGTTTAGCATAATATGTTGTATAGATTTTTTCCACTGCCCGAAATTCTGTTGAATGCTATATTCGTATGGAAATGTTCTGCAACAGGCAATTCATATGAATACTATTTGATGAAATTGTTTACTGAAGCATTTGATGCATGAAAAACTATGGTTATTATTAATTTTTTGGCTGCAGCTGCATTCAGTGCTGCTACATAGAACGGGTACATGCAAATCACAATTAAAAAATGTATGGAATCATATATTAAATTAATGAATCATACGATAAAACTTTGGGAAAGAGTAATCCAACATTGACTGAGACTAAAAGCAATAGTGTCTGAGAATCAGTTTGGATTTATGTCTGGGAGGTCAACAATTGAAGTAATTTATGTATTGGGGAGACTTATGAAAATATATAGAGAGAAAAAAAGATCTATATATGGTGTTTATAGATCTAGAAAAAGCTTATGATAAAGTCCCTACAGACATAGTATGATGAGTGTTAAATTACAAAAGAGTATCTATTTGGTATATTGAGGTTATTAATGATAAGTATGAAGGGCAATGACCACAATTAGAACAACCATAGCTGAGAGTAGTGAATTTCCTATTACAGTAGGCTTACACCAAGGTTCGGCTTTAAGCTCCTACCTCTTTGATTTTGTGATGGATGAATTGAAACGAGGAATACAAAAATGAGGTGTTTTGATGTATACTTTTTGTCGATGAAATCGTCTCAGTGGACGAGACTAAAGCAGAAATCAATGCTAAATTAGAATTATGGAGAGAAACTTTGGAAGCCAAAAGCTTTGGAATAAGCAAAACTAAAATAGAGTATATAGAGTGTAATTTTAGCGATATTCGAAACACAAATAAGAAAGTAGTGAAGCTTGATGGTCAAGAGATACCTGAGAGATAATTTCCAGTATTTCGGATCGATTATACAAAAAAATGAGGATATTTGTGAAGATGTTATACATAGGATCCAAGCAGGGTGGCTTAAGCGAAAAAACGCTAGTGGCATTTGTGTGACAAACATATACCTTTGAAGTTGAAGGAAAATTTTTATAGAATGGTTGTTAAACCAGCAATGGTATATGTAACAGAGTGTTAGGCAACAAAGAAATAACATGTCCACAAATGAGTGTAGCAGAGTTGAGGATGCTAATATGGATGTGGTAAAACCATGAAGGACAGTATTAGAAACGAGCATATACGATACATGATAAATGTAGCTCATATCCAAGATAAATTAAGAGAGAATCGTCTCAGGTGGTTTGGACATGTCACACGTAGACCTGGTAGTGTCCCCCGTTAAAATGAGTGATTTGATAAATAATGAAGGTAGAGTTAGAGGTAGAAGAAGTCATAAACTTACTTGAATGGAAACTGAAAATATATGATTGTTTATGGCCTTACAGAAAATATTGTATTAAACCGAACAGAATGGAAAATCAGAATTTATGTAGCCGACCTCAACTAGTTGGGAAAAGGGCTTTGTTGTTGTTGTTGTTGTGTGGAATCATATATTAGATCGATAAAGTGATAGTTCGGTCAAATAGTAGAGATTTCACATATGGCTCACAACTTCATATATCTATGCCAGAACAACCTCCAACTGATACTTCAAGATAACATAGATACTAACATACTTTATAATCAAGGAATGTGCAAACCTCAGTAAATTGTCCTCTTGAACAAATTATAAAGGTACAGTATTACAAGAATATATACCAATAGGAGAAAACATGAAAATCAGTTTATTAACTTATTTCGTACATAAAATAAGAAGAGAATGTAATCAACTAGGAGTCTAGGATCTTATTTGTTTCTTAATGTGAAAATAACACCGAAACCTAAAATGAGAGAGCCATGTATACAATTGAAAAGACAGATAAAGCCTCCCTCAACAGAAAATTGCAGCAGTCAAAAAAACTGCCTTCAAGGGCTCAACTGCTCAACTGTTGTGGAGATTGGAAGTTGGAAAGGTCAATGTGAACTTTCACAGTTAATTTTTTTAAAAAAATCAAAAAATTATTTCAAATTGTGATTTCCAATGATATTACTGTGATTACTCTTTTTATTTAGCAATGTATAGAGATCAATTAACATATAAGGGGGGCTTCTTAAGAATACTCTTTGCACGTGCTGTTCAGAGTTAATCATTCTTTATCTGTTTTACCAAATGAATTGTCAAATATTTTCTCTGTTCCATCTTAACTCTCGAGCTTGCCCATTACCAGGATTATACCATACAGGCTAACACTCTAAACATGACAATGATTAAAACCATGGTTGCTTGAACTTTACTTCATAGATCAAGCTATTTACAAGATAGAATAGTAAACAAATATGATTGGATAAGTAGACTTGAAGTGCTCCCAATATTTATAATAGACAAGTACACCACAACATAGATTTAATGATTATAATTTACAAATGTCACAGTTAACTATAGTCTATTATATTATCACCATGTTTCCTTTATATAGATAACAAAGAGTTAACTGCAACAGCATAATTTATCTCGTCTTCTTGATGAAGTTTCTCCATAATTTTCATCAAAATTTCTTCATGGTTTCAAATTTCCAGGTTTCGTTCTCTAGTTAAATCCTAATAGAAACAATTGAATAATGCATAACTCAAAACCAAAAACTTTGCAAATGATTGCAATGTTCTCTAGATTTCATTAAAGCCAAGTTCATTAATAGGCAGGCATACCATTCCATAATTCATATGCATACAGAATACCATTTTGAATTTTGAAGCATGATATTGTATTCTATCAGGAACAAATGATACCAAACTCAGAACTTGTCCAATTCAAAACATCAGGATAAGCTGTATACACAGCTTACAGTACATATGTCAACCCTATATGCTTTTAAATGTTCAGTTTGTTTTTGTGACGAGAAACTATAAAAATATAGAAGTAATGAACACCCCAAACTGATAGATAATAAGTTTTGCCACAAAAAGGCCCAAGAAGTCCTTTTATCTCCTACCTCTTTATGAAAACAAGGTTCGAAGTTAACCTACATATACCTAAACAAGCAAGAAATATGAACGGATACACATGTAAGGTTTGAAATATATGGAGAAAGAAAGCATAAGTTTCCAGCAACCAATAACATAATTCAGTGAAAGGAAGGGAAGAAGCATATTATATTACCGCATCAAGACGGCTCGTTTCTTGCGGAGAAAATAGAAAGTGAAAAGAATCAGTGAACTCCAAAAGATGACTTTTCGACGAGGAAGGACCAATTGGAAATTGCCCAACTTCAACGTAGCTGATGGTTTTTCAGATTTCGGAGTACCAAATTTAAATCGATCTTTATTATGTAAATTTTCACCAATGGAAGCAGCTGATTCAGTCCCTGAAATATATAAATTTTCATTTCTGTCTTTTGTAGGAACTGTCCCTGTACTAGAAGAGCTGGAATTTGAAGCTTGCAAAGAGTGCAATCTTCTCAACATATCCTACAGAATACAAAACAGGAAGAACCATAAGATTTTCTTTAAATTAGAAGGGCAGTTACATTCACATAGTAATGAATTGCATGCACTATAATATAAACCTTAAGTAATGAAGAGGTCCATCTGGACCATTAACTAACAAATAATGTTTAGGAACAATATTGAATTAGAAACCACAAGTAATGAAGAGTTCAATTAACTATTTTTGGTTGTTTATAATACTACTTAGCGAAATATATATTAAATAGGATGGCTTTACCTGACGCTTTTCTTCAGGGAGTCCTGCTTTCTCTATCCAAGAAATCGCAAGCTTGTGATGTTTTAGGGAAATAGCAAGGATGGTTATTGCATATATGTCAGCCACCTCCAAATACTTATCTAGAGGAATGAATGGTTGCCATATGCATCCTTCAGAAGACGAGCTCTGCAGTTCTGCTTTTGGCAAAACATTTTCTTCATCTTTCAAATAAGCCCACTTCTCAAGAAACTCCTCAAAATTTGGTTTTAGGTTGGACGAATATCCCTCTGATATTTGCATGCAGGACCTATGAAATCAAAAGGGATCAACAAAATTAACTCACTTATTACAGACTATGAGTTTCAAAAACTCTATTTAAAAATAACTAAATTAAAATTCTCACAAATTATAGGCACTGTGTAATACCCTGCAAGGAAAACTTGGACAGGTATAGCTGCAACTGAGCCAAACAACACCTTAAGCTCATAAATTAGTTCCCTCGTCCTGCGTTTTATCCAAAGTAGAAAGATCATTAATCTTCTCTATTTGCAAGAAAATCAAAGCAGCCTAAAAGTTGTCCTTCAGACTATTAACAACATGCTGAAATTTATAACTCACATCTGCAGTCTAAACAAGCATCATACACAAAATCTATAACTTTTATTTTTTCCAATGGTCAGGCACTAGCTTTTACCTGTTTATCTTTCTTCATAGTTTAAATCAACTTACAAGCAAAGAATGTAATTATTAGTCTCTTTACACTATTCTTGTGCTATCCTTCTCCACTGCTTCTGTAGCGCCCCAAATTTCTAATATGAGAGCTTAGAACATAAGTGGCGAAATCCCAGCAATCCACTTCAATACAACAATAAACACCAACAACACCACTAAAATTTTTCTTTCTTTTATTACAACAAATTTTACAATTACAGCGGAAGTCTAAACATCTCAACACAAATTGATCTTTTTATTTACAACTCAAAATGATCTCAAATATCCTTTACAGTTTTACACCAATCACTAAATAATCCAATTATCTCAAACTGCCTACTCAAGCATCCAACCTCCAATCTAAGCAATAACCTGCAACATGTGAGGCTAGAGTTGAACCCTAACCCCCAAACTACGGGGTCAGCCATAAATGGTGTGAGTGGTGACAAATCAAACAAAACATCATAAATGAACTGAAATAACAATATCCAACAAATAATAATCAAACACTAAAGTATGAAGTAACAATAAAAGAGTAATGGGTGATATCAAATCCAAAAGCCAAGTGTGTAAAAACAGGAAATCCGAATGCATAAAAGTGATTCAAGAAAACATCATGACTACATGCTGACAACGATGGCTACTAAGAGATGAAGATAAACTATGATAATTTGCCCATGCTTGATCATTCCGGAGATTGATCCCACATCACAGGTATTTTCCCTGGATAATTCAGGAGATCATCCCACATCTAAACATAGACTCATCATCACAATAATACCCCAAAAGCGTCGCCTCGACTCCGATCATTCCGTAGGTCAATCCCACATCTCAAGATAATTACTTGGATAATTCAGGAGAAGTACCTCACATCTCAGGTTAACTACCTGGATAATTCCGGAGATAAATCACACATCACAAGTTAACTACTTGGATAATTCAGGAGATTAAATCCTACATCAAAAGTCATACTGAGGTGCATAACTCATGTTCTCATTCGTCATGACACTACTAATGCCTGTCCTTATCAATTTGGGTTACTGAACAAATCTCCTAGAGTAGTGTACCCTACCGGACTAAAAATCTGAATACTGAAAATGTGCCTCAATAGGCCTCAACAAATAACTGAACAAATATCTCAACACCGGTATAATAGGGTCACATACCTCTAGAGACTCAAAAACAAATATCTGAACAAATTCCCACTGAACAAGTGGCTCAACTGAATAACTCAAAATCATGTTCTCAACTGAACATCTTAAAATCAAACACTAAACAAAATATCTCATAATCAAATACAAAGATCCTTCAGGACCAGTCGACTGCATATCAGATCAGTCGACTGTCCAGAGGACATAATCCAACATTTCTCAAAAATAAACTAAGGCATGATCAGTCGACTTACCAAGGAGTCAGTCGACTGCCTCGAGACAAAAAAACAAATAATTCTCATCAAAATAATCTAAGTATTTGAGTCGACTGAAGGGTCATAGGTCGACTGTCCCGAAAGGACTGAACAAAATCACAAACAGAGGATCAGTCGACTGACCTCAGTCTAGGTCGACTGTCCCGAACAAATCTCAAGACTCAAAAATACACAGTAGGCTCGTACCAGTCGACTGCTTCGCAAGACAGTCGGCTGTCGGCTACAGATTCCCAAAAAATAGGTCTGAATACAAAACTAAACTGGAGTCTTTCCAAAGATCCAACGATCCCAAAAATTGATTTGTATCCAGGCAAATGAACAACTCTCAAATATCTCTATCATGGATACATTATTCAATCAATCAAATACTCAAATCTCCTATCCTCTTGATCCAAACTCTTAATCTTTCTATTAGGGTTTTTCTCATCAAACTTCTTTCACAACACCATCATAAAATCTGAACTACAATCATGAGATCCAGATGTTTATTATCTGATCATAACACAATAAATTCTTAATATGTCTCCCAACAATACGATCTCATAATTCCACATTTCCTCAACAAATCTTAATATTTCTCATACATGATCCAAATATCAATAAGAGTTCTCATCCTCCATATCAACTAACAGATCCATATCATACACACAATGAGACTAACAAAATAATGCCATAATGAACACAAGCAAGCATAACAAGATCTTACGTCATTCATCAATCAAGACAAACAAAACAAAGCAAAGCAAAACGAAACCACTCACCTTTGATTTGAAGAAAAGATCCACAAAAGCTCCTCCTTGTTAGATCCAAGAATCCTCCTTTGTTCTTCAAAATCCAAATCACCAAAAATCTGTATTCTTTTACAATGACGGCTGAAAGAGAATTTCTCTTATATATGCCGGATAGAATATTAGGGTTTTATTCCCACTTTACAAAATAATCCCTTCCAAAAGTACATCTCACATATATAATCATTTTCTTGAAAATTAAACCAAATATCATTTAAATTAGGATCTAATAGAAAAATATATTTTTAAACCTCAATAAGTGCTGATCGGAATGTCCAGCAAATACATTTTGCACTCTAACCCTCAAAATGTCAATTTTGCAAATAAGTCCTTCTTTTCTCAAAAATTGCAAATAGGCATAATTAATTTCAGAAAAATCTGGAAAAATATTAAATAATTCTCAAATAATAAATAATGATTTTTCATAAGGAAAACTAATTTTTTTCAAACTTCTAAAAAGTCATTTGCACGTGTTTTGCACGTGTACAAAAGATAAATCTTTTAGAAAATATTTATCAAATACTCAAAATCATTTAAAGTTCATTTTCAAATAATTAAAATAATATTTGAAAATACGGGGTTCTACATCACTCCCTCCTTAGAAGAGTTCTGTCCTCAGAACTACTACTAATGAATTCAAACACATACCAACCAAAGGAAACAATACTTCATAAATAGATCATAATCCAAATAATTTCATATAACATCACAATCAAATAAAAGATTACATCATGTATCAATCAATGGTTCAATCATTCAAAGAATTTCAATCACATACAAGAAAATACATTCATTCAAACAATCCAGGAAAATCCTTCTGCATGCGATCCTCTGGCTCCCAAGTAGCCTCCTCGAACTGTTGATTCCTCCACAATACCTTGACCATAGGTATCACCTTGCTCCTAAGGACTTTCTCCCTACGATCAACGATCTCAACAGGCTGTTCCTTGTAGCTCAAGTTCACCTGTAGATCTTCAGGAACTTCTACCAACTGATGCTTTTGATCGGCAACATACTTCCTCAATAATGATACATGAAACACATCATGCACCTGAGGCAACTCCTCTGGAAGCTTCAATCTGTAAGCGGTCTTGCCAATCCTCTCCACGATCTTGTACGGACCAATATACCTTGGCGCCAACTTGCCTCCCTTACCAAATCTGATCACTCCTTTGGTCGGAGAAACCTTGAGAAAAACTGCATCCCCAACCTCAAATTCCAACTCTCTTCGTCGAGTATCAGCATAACTCTTCTGCCGACTCTGAGCTTCAACTAACCTCTTGCGAATCAGCTCAATCTGTTCTGACGTCTGCTGCACGATCTCAGGACCATACATCTGCCTCTCGCCAACCTCATACCAACATACAGGTGTCCTGCACCTCCGCCCATACAAAGCCTCATACGGTGCCATCCCAATACTTGCATGGTAACTGTTGTTATAAGCAAACTCAACCAATGCCAAGTATCTCTCCCAACTACCACCGAAATCCATAACACAAGCTCTCAACATATCTTCCAGCACTCGATTCACCCTCTCCGTCTGACCATCTGTCTGCAGATGAAATGTTGTACTGAAATCAGTCCTGGTGCCCAAAGCTGCTTGTAGGCTCTTCCAAAACCTCGAAGTAAACCTTGGATCTCTGTCAGACACAATCGAAACAGGAACTCCATGAAGCCTCACAATCTCTCCAATGTATAACTCAGCCAATTTCTCCATTGACCAAGTAATCTTCATGACTAGAAAATGTGCCGACTTAGTCAATCGGTCCACAACAACCCAAATCGAGTCGTTGCCCTTCAAACTCCTAGGCAAACCCGTGATAAAGTCCATGCTAATGTTCTCCCATTTCCACTCCGGAATGGGTAACGGCTGCAACAAACCTCCAGGTCTCTGGTTCTCTGCCTTGATCTGCTGACAAGTCAGACACCTTGCCACAAAATCTGCTACATCCCGCTTCATACCAGACCACCAAAAATGTGGTTTGATGTCCCTGTACATCTTCGTGCCTCCTGGATGAACTGATAATAATGTACTGTGTGCCTCCTGTAAGATACTTTCTCTCAACTCTGCATTATCTGGAACACACAACCTTTCACCCATCCAAAGAACTCCATCTTGGACACGAAATTCTGATAACTTGCCTTCTGAAACCTGCTGCATCATCTTCTGGATCTCTGAATCCGATTTCTGACCTTCCACAATCCTCTCTCTCAAAGACGGCTGCAGCCTCAACTGAGCCAAAGATGCCCCTAAACCTCGCAGTACCACCTCGATACCAGCCTGATCGATCTCTGCTGCCAACTCTCTTCGAGTAGTGATCAACCTTGACAAACTACTCTTCCTGCTAAGTCCATCAGCCACCACATTCGCCTTGCCCGGATGATACTTGATCTCAGGACGAATGTCTTCCAAAACTTCCAACCACCTTCTCTGCCGAAGATTCAAATCCCTCTGCTGATAAATATACTTCAGGCTCTTGTGGTCAGTGTACATATTGACCTTCTCACCATAGACATAATGCCTCCATAACTTCAAGGCATAAATGATAGCTGCTAGCTCCAAATCATGCGTCGGATAATTCTTCTCATGCGGACGCAACTGCCTCGAACCATAAGCAATGACCTTGCCTTCTTGCATCAAGACACATCCCAAACCTCTGAGAGATGCATCACTGTAGATGTCATAATCCTTCCCTGCTTGCGGCAATGCTAATATAGGTGCAGTAGTCAACCTTTCCTTTAACTCAAGGAAACTCTCCTCGCACTTATCTGTCCACACAAATGCCATACTCTTCCGGGTCAAACCTGTCAATGGAACTGCAATCTGAGAATACCCCTGAATAAACCTCCTGTAGTAACCAGCTAATCCCAAGAAGCTTCTCACTTCCTTTACTGACGTCGGCCTGGGCCAATCCTTCACTGCTTCCACTTTCTGAGGATCAGTAGCTACTCCCTCCTTAGAAAGAATATGACCAAGGAAAGCTACCTCAGACTTCCAAAATTCACACTTCGACAATTTGGCATACAAGCTGTGCTCCTGCAATGTCTGTAATACCGCTGTCAAGTGCTTAGAATGATCCTCCTCCGACTTCGAATACACCAAGATATCATCGATGAAGACCACTACGAAGGAATCAATGAACGGCCTCAACACCCGATTCATCATATCCATGAAAACTGCTGGCGCGTTCGTCAACCCGAATGGCATCACCAAAAACTCATACAGCCCATGACGAGTCCTGAACGCTGTCTTACTCACGTCTTCCTCCTTGACTCGCACCTGATGATATCCCGACCTCAGATCAATCTTCGAAAATACCGCTGCTCCTCGAAGTCTGTCGAACAAATCATCAATCTGCGACAGTGGGTACTTGTTCTGAACAGTCACCCTATTCAACTCCCGGTAGTCAATGCACATCCTCATCGACCCGTCCTTCTTTTTGACCAACAACACTGGCGCTCTCCACGGAGAAGAACTCGGTCTGATAAGCCCTTTGCTCAAAAGCTCTTCAATCTGCTTCTTCACTTCATCCTGCTCTACAGGTGCCATCCTGTACGGAGCCTTGGAGATCGGCGCACTCCCCGGCTAAACATTGATGTTAAACTCCACGTCTCTCTGCGGCGGCAATCCTGGAAAATCATCCAAGAACACCTGAGGAAAATTTCGAACAACCGGTATACCCTTGACTTCATCTGAAACTGCCATCTTAGATACCATTGCAGCCACCCTCGGGATCTTCTTCCTCCCTTGGAAAGTTACTGCAGGTCCACCTGGTGCTCTCACCAACACCTCCTTCTGCTTGCAATCAATTGTGGCATCATATATAGCCATCCAATCGATGCCTACAATGACATCCACTCCCAACACTTGCAGTTCGATCAAGTCGATGCCGAACATCCTTCCACCAATCTCGATATCACAGCCCTCATAATATCGATCCGCTACCAGCTCTTCACCTGACGGCGTTGCCACCGACAAAACCCTGCCTGGAAATAACTTAGGTTCCAAACCTAAGATCCTTGCAAAACTTGGCGATACAAATGTATGCGATGAACCAGTGTCAAACAAAACCTTTGCTTTTATTCCATTTATTAAAACAACTCCTGTTACAATAAGAATGATACTCAATCTTAAATTGTTCTGAAATAAAAGCTTTATTCATTACACTGATTCAAAATGAAAGAAATCAAAATTCCTGCATACCCTGTATTACATCTTCCGAGTTCCTCGAATCCTCCTCGGTCAATGCAAATACTCGCCCTTGCCTCTTTGGGATTTTGCTTCCACCCGAACCATCCTTCTTCAGTTGTGGACAATGGGGCTTTGAGTGTCCAGTCTGTCCACACTGAGAACAAACATGCTCTGCCAACTTCGGACATGCTGACCTGTAATGTCCTACTTCCTTGCAGTAGTAGCAGGTCACTCCCTGAGCTCCAGATGCCTTCTGCACCGGTCCACTGAACTTTGCCTGCTTCGCGGGGAATCCCTTCCCACTCTGGCCTGATGCTGGCCTCTTGTTCCGGTTCCATGTATCCTGCTTCTTCTGAAACAGTTCCATATCCTCCTCAGTCATTGCTGCTCGTCTGACCAGCTTCTCGAATCTCCTGATACCCAACGGAACCATCCTTGACCTCAAGTTCGGCCTCAAGCCCTGCTCAAACTTTTGGCCTTCTTTGCTTCATCCATAACCAATTCCGGTGCATACCTCGAAAGTTGAGCAAATTTCGTCTCATACTCCCGAACAGTCATGCTCCCCTGCTGAAGGTTCATGAACTCAGTCGCCTTCTTCTCCTGAACATCGAGAGGAAAGAAGCGATCTCTGAACTCCTCCAGAAAAGCGTCCCATGTCAAAGGCTGATCTCCCAGAGTCCTCTTCAGTGACTCCCACCAGACACCAGCGTCTTTCTCAAGCTGCATAGAAGCCAACTTCACCTTGCTAGCTGCCGGAGTCTCTGACACCTCGAAAATCGTCTCCATCTTCCGAATCCAATCGTCTGCTGCTGTTGGATCAGCTTGCCCCTCAAAGACTGGCGACCTCATCCTCTTAAAGGATTCAATCTGCTTGATGGGGTCGGCATTCACCAATCCATGCCCAGCTCCATGATTGGGCGGCGGATTCTGCTGCTGCGCTTGCTGCTGCGCCACATTGAGTGCCATCATCGTATTCAACGTCTGATATACTTTGGCAAACTCAGCTTCTAGGTCAATTCCCGTTCCTCGAGAACTACCTGATCCATCCTCATTGTTGCCACCATTTCTACCTCTGGGTGCAACCATTGTGATTACTGCAAAACGAGGGTAAAGTTAGAGCAC
The DNA here is from genome assembly GCA_017893485.1 of Hemerocallis citrina. Taxonomy (NCBI): domain Eukaryota; kingdom Viridiplantae; phylum Streptophyta; class Magnoliopsida; order Asparagales; family Asphodelaceae; genus Hemerocallis; species Hemerocallis citrina. Next base: position 113,733,631 of record CM030362.1, read on the forward strand.
ACATACAATTCAAACTCAAATCATTATCCTATGGCAAAGCCATAACCATACCCCAAACCATAATTTCAAACCAAACATCATAATTTAATTCTATGTGATATTCACACTCTGAAGTCCACACCTAGGTACTCACTCTCTAGTGTCCACACCTAGGTTGGTTTTTCTTACTATGTCTATTATTACATTGAAGCAGAGCTCTGATACCAATCTCTGTAGCGCCCCAAATTTCTAATATGAGAGCTTAGAACATAAGTGGCGAAATCCCAGCAATCCACTTCAATACAACAATAAACACCAACAACACCACTAAAATTTTTCTTTCTTTTATTACAACAAATTTTACAATTACAGCGGAAGTCTAAACATCTCAACACAAATTGATCTTTTTATTTACAACTCAAAATGATCTCAAATATCCTTTACAGTTTTACACCAATCACTAAATAATCCAATTATCTCAAACTGCCCACTCAAGCATCCAACCTCCAATCTAAGCAATAACCTGCAACATGTGAGGCTAGAGTTGAACCCTAACCCCCAAACTACGGGGTCAGCCATAAATGGTGTGAGTGGTGACAAATCAAACAAAACATCATAAATGAACTGAAATAACAATATCCAACAAATAATAATCAAACACTAAAGTATGAAGTAACAATAAAAGAGTAATGGGTGATATCAAATCCAAAAGCCAAGTGTGTAAAAACAGGAAATCCGAATGCATAAAAGTGATTCAAGAAAACATCATGACTACATGCTGACAACGATGACTACTAAGAGATGAAGATAAACTATGATAATTTGCCCATGCTTGATCATTCCGGAGATTGATCCCACATCACAGGTATTTTCCCTGGATAATTCAGGAGATCATCCCACATCTAAACATAGACTCATCATCACAATAATACCCCAAAAGCGTCGCCTCGACTCCGATCATTCCGTAGGTCAATCCCACATCTCAAGATAATTACTTGGATAATTCAGGAGAAGTACCTCACATCTCAGGTTAACTACCTGGATAATTCCGGAGATAAATCACACATCACAAGTTAACTACTTGGATAATTCAGGAGATTAAATCCTACATCAAAAGTCATACTGAGGTGCATAACTCATGTTCTCATTCGTCATGACACTACTAATGCCTGTCCTTATCAATTTGGGTTACTGAACAAATCTCCTAGAGTAGTGTACCCTACCGGACTAAAAATCTGAATACTGAAAATGTGCCTCAATAGGCCTCAACAAATAACTGAACAAATATCTCAACACCGGTATAATAGGGTCACATACCTCTAGAGACTCAAAAACAAATATCTGAACAAATTCCCACTGAACAAGTGGCTCAACTGAATAACTCAAAATCATGTTCTCAACTGAACATCTTAAAATCAAACACTAAACAAAATATCTCATAATCAAATACAAAGATCCTTCAGGACCAGTCGACTGCATATCAGATCAGTCGACTGTCCAGAGGACATAATCCAACATTTCTCAAAAATAAACTAAGGCATGATCAGTCGACTTACCAAGGAGTCAGTCGACTGCCTCGAGACAAAAAAACAAATAATTCTCATCAAAATAATCTAAGTATTTGAGTCGACTGAAGGGTCATAGGTCGACTGTCCCGAAAGGACTGAACAAAATCACAAACAGAGGATCAGCCGACTGACCTCAGTCTAGGTCGACTGTCCCGAACAAATCTCAAGACTCAAAAATACACAGTAGGCTTGTACCAGTCGACTGCTTCGCAAGACAGTCGGCTGTCGGTTACAGATTCCCAAAAGATAGGTCTGAAAAACTAAACTAAACTGGAGTCTTTCCAAAGATCCAACGATCCCAAAAATTGATTTGTATCCAGGCAAATGAACAACTCTCAAATATCTCTATCATGGATACATTATTCAATCAATCAAATACTCAAATCTCCTATCCTCTTGATCCAAACTCTTAATCTTTCTATTAGGGTTTTTCTCATCAAACTTTTTTCACAACACCATCATAAAATCTGAACTACAATCATGAGATCCAGATGTTTATTATCTGATCATAACACAATAAATTCTTAATATGTCTCCCAACAATACGATCTCATAATTCCACATTTCCTCAACAAATCTTAATATTTCTCATACATGATCCAAATATCAATAAGAGTTCTCATCCTCCATATCAACAAACAGATCCATATCATACATACAATGAGACTAACAAAATAATGCCATAATGAACACAAGCAAGCATAACAAGATCTTACGTCATTCATCAATCAAGACAAACAAAACAAAGCAAAGCAAAACAAAACCACTCACCTTTGATTTGAAGAAAAGATCCACAAAAGCTCCTCCTTGTTAGATCCAAGAATCCTCCTTTGTTCTTCAAAATCCAAATCACCAAAAATCTGTATTCTTTTACAATGACGGCTGAAAGAGAATTTCTCTTATATATGCCGGATAGAATATTAGGGTTTTATTCCCACTTTACAAAATAATCCCTTCCAAAAGTACATCTCACATATATAATCCTTTTCTTGAAAATTAAACCAAATATCATTTAAATTAGGATCTAATAGAAAAATATATTTTTAAACCTCAATAAGTGCTGATCGGAATGTCCAGCAAATACATTTTGCACTCTAACCCTCAAAATGTCAATTTTGCAAATAAGTCCTTCTTTTCTCAAAAATTGCAAATAGGCATAATTAATTTCAGAAAAATCTGGAAAAATATTAAATAATTCTCAAATAATAAATAATGATTTTTCATAAGGAAAACTAATTTTTTTCAAACTTCTAAAAAGTCATTTGCACGTGTTTTGCACGTGTACAAAAGATAAATCTTTTAGAAAATATTTATCAAATACTCAAAATCATTTAAAGTTCATTTTCAAATAATTAAAATAATATTTGAAAATACGGGGTTCTACAGCTTCCCTGTCTTAATGGAGGTGTTTACCCTGAAAATATTGAAATTCTACCAGTCTATCTCCAAAGTTTATACATCCTATGCTTAGCTACCGGTCAGCAATAGATACATCTTACAATTTTTCCAATAAACTAGATGATAAATATCTAGGTAGTTAAAATCGGTTTTTGGAACTAATCGGTAATCGGTCTAGGAGTGATTAGTGATTAATCGGTTAATCGAAAAATAATAGGGGATTAAATCGGAAAATAGTTATATATATAATTAAAAAAAGATATATCCTCATTATGTAGAAACCCTAAATCCTAACATAAAACTATTATGAGATTATCAAATAGGAACATATAGTTATAGAGAAAAAGAAGAGAGTACTTGGTATGAGCTGAGTTTGGATTCTGGGTATGGGTTGAGTTGGGTTTGCTGGTAGGTTCCATCAAACAAAAACAATTGGGAAAGAGGAGCAGTGTGAGCAACAAGAGAAGGAGGTGCAGATGCGGGCCGGGTCAATTATGCGACGGTACAGGGAGAGCGACGGAAGGTCGGGTTTATGTTTACTCGAGGAAGAAGAAGAGAATCAGTTTGAGTTTGGGTTTGAAGATAATCAGTTTGGGTTTGGGTTTGCACGAGGAAGAAGAAGAGAGCGACGATATGTCGGGGTTGGGTTTGCACAAGGACGAGAAGGGATTTAAATTTTGAATTTGGATTTGGGCCGGATTGAGCCCAAATAATGCAAACGAGCATGAAAATTAGAGCAGAAAATTTAATCGGTTAATCGGCCGATTAACCACTAATCGGCCGATTATTCCCGATTAAATCGCTAACTATTAAAATATTATAAATCGCTAAAAAAATAACAGCTTAGCCTCCGATTATAGATTAATCGGGGATTAATCGGGCGTAATCGGAGATTTTAACTGCTTAGATAAATACATGCAACACAACGTTCTGAATCCAATTCTTACTCGCGTGAGACCTCCACATGTTGGTTAAGTTACCGATCCCACACCCCTTATCATGCGTGTCTGTGGGAGCTGTTTGTGCTAGCGTTTTGGCACTCGCCTTATAATTCTAAGTCCTCTTTCGCCGAGATTCCTTTGAAAAGGATTTTTTCCTTGGATTTGGCATCAAAACAACACCCACTATAGTAGATTTAGCCAATTCAGGTGCAGATGGGGATTCTCCAATTGATTTTACAGATTCGGATTTTGTCCCCAATAGAAGAATGAGTGATCCGTTCCCCTGCGGATCATGGCCTTACCAACTCGGTCCCCGATGGCCAGTGGAGGATTCGGTATAGTAGGTAATTCAGTCTTCTGGTTCTTCATTATCCGCATATGGTCTTTTTTTCTTAGGTGCTCATTTTGTATGGGCTTTTAGTTTAATGTTTCTATTCACTGCGTATCTGACCTAATTTACTACCAGACGGAGTCGTGATACATTGCTTTTTTTTGCCCCGCTCAAATTTCTCGAATCAAAAGCCGTTTTTGCTTCAGATATGAGCGATGAGTATCGTGGACGGAGACAGCCCGCTTGAACAATTTTCCATTCACTCATTCATTATGATGAAGATAGGAAACTTTTATTTCTCATTCACAAATCCATCCTTGTCCGCCAGCTAGCTACACTTTCCGCATTAGGTTATTTGTCAGTACCTTTTCAAAGAGGTACCCAATAACGTTTCAATAAATAAGGAGTCTTTGTCTCGTTGCCGAGGACCTCGTTTCAAAAAAATAAGCCGTCTGGAAGCTTTCCGCCTTTAAGAGTCTCATTTATTGTCTCAATGCGCGTGCACGATACAACAAGAACTTTACCCCCACAAATTTTGTGGCCGGCTACATGAATCTTTCTCCTCCACTCAACTCTATTCAGGGCCACCTTCAAGTTCTTTTTGGTCCCACCACTTTTGATCAAGGAACGTTGGTTTACGATCACGAAAAAAAGGAAAGACTCCATTAATTAAGACAATTCTCTTGAGAAAGTTCATCTATCTCCTTGACTCTATATGTCATTTGATCACTAATACTAGGATTAACAGGTAACACAAAAACAAAGAGTTTACTTTAGGGAATTGGTGTCGCCTGTCCCACTCGATTCTATACTTGTACTTTGCTTCTATGAAAAGAGTAGATGAACTCATCCAAGTGCAAGGGCGAGCTACCAAACCATTATCTCTGGCAGACCTTGGTCTCAAACTTCTAGAAGTCAAAAACGAACACGCTGATCCATGAACGCTAGTTGATCATGGAACTACGCATGAGAACAATAGTCGTCTTTGGCGCTCCTGCCACAACATTTGCACATTTGGATGCTACTACCGTACTATCAAGAGGATTAGCTGGCAGCTGCCAATATCTAGCGGTTGAGACCAATTATTCAGATAGTTGGGGGTAAACTAATGAGTTCAAATATTAATGAACTTTATAGAAGAGTTATGTATGGGAACATACTCTTACCGATCTATTAGTAACAAGTAGGTCTACGCTAGGAGAATTAGTAATGTGTCAGGAAATATTGGTACAAGAAGTTGTGGATACACTTCTTGATAATGGGATCCCCGAACAACCAATGAGGTATGGTCATAATAAAGTTTACTAGTCATTTTCAGATGTAATTGAAGGCAAAGAGGAAAGATTTCGCGAGACTCTTCTTGGTAAACGGGTCGATTATTCGGTGCGTTCCGTCATTGTCGTGGGTCCTTCGCTTTCATTACATCATCTTCCTCTTGCTCCTCTGAGGATGTTGGTAGTGAGCCTATTAGTAGGTGAGGCTTTTGCGCTTGCTTCTTCCTCTTCCACTTCACAGTGGAGTTGGCTCGCTTCCTCTCTTTACCATAAGGGAAGGGTTACCACATGAAATGAGCCCAGGGACAGACGCTTTCCTGCACTCGTGTTATAATTTATTATAAGGCCGAGTTAATGGTCACTTAAATAACCTCTTAACCGATGCTGACTTACTTACCCAGGAAATTCTAAAATAATAGGTTTAATGATCTCATTCATTCTTGGCTGGCATAGGGTGAGATTCACATTGGCTAAGAACCTCTACTTCACCGGAAGGGTTCCTCAAAGCAATCCAAGAAAGTCGATCGAAGACACCAGTCAATATGCCACCACTGCACCATTTAAATCAGACTCAAAAGAGAGTTGATACCACAAGTAGAAAGCAAGACTGGAGAAGATTCGCATCAGCACCTAAGCAAAGCACACATAGTTCATGGTCGTGTACAGCAGGATCAGTATGTTGTCATCGGTGCTATTGCAAGTTGGTTGAACAATTCGATCAATACGAAACTCATCTTATCTCAGAAGAGAGGGGCTAATCAACGAGTCCCTAACATGTGAAAGCTTCAAGGAGTCGGTGCGCACCATTCGCTTTTGCGGCTAAACCACTGACTTTGCCACTAGACCTTCGTCGAGCCGTTCATCACTGTCCAATTCATCAATTATAGTTAATTGCAAGATGAAGTCAAGTGGTGAATCATTTCGTTAGCTTTAGTCTATGCCATCTTTTTTAAGAGTCAGCATCCCGTCTATGATCAATATCTATCAATTACCTATAGAAAACTACCCTTGAGTTTAGCTAGGTACCCTAAATTACCTTGAAAATACCGAAGATCTTTTTTTTTTGAATTCGGGGATGGAGTCTTAGAGACTCCAGCCCAATATTATTAAAGAATAAAGGTTATACAATGGGATCCAATTTTACACAGAGAGTAAAACTGATAGCAAAAGAACCAACGAGGACGCAACCACAACTCAACAAAACAAAAAGATCAGCAATGGAGCGCATTGCCAAACAGACACGACGCCACAACCACACTCGACGACCGAATCAGCGACGTGCCAGGCCAAAAGGAGACGAGACTTGCTGCGGGAGAAGAGGAGACAGCAGAAGTCGACCAGGAGACGGTCACACCGAATAGCAACCTCACAAACCGACCATAACCGAACAATCTCGCAGCGCCCGCGCCCACAAACCATAAAGAACACGGCACAATCTAAACCAATCGCTGAATCAACCATCGAAACCTAGATACAGAACAACAGAAAACTGAAAGAAACAAGTAACAAATGGCTACGAGTTGCCAAACTCCATGATGGAGATAATCAACCAAACAAGAGTACCAACCACCAAAATGCAGCAGCAGTAAAAGACAAACTCAGCAACCAAGAACAAAAACTACCGAACGCAATCGGCATTACCCCAGCTGACAGAAGGGGAACAAACAAAAAGCGCCGACTAGCAACAAAACCGGCCACGGAAGGGCTAGAATAATATAACTAACGCCCCACTAAATTAGAGTAAAACATAAGAGAACATTGCCAAAGTATAACCTGGCAAAATCAAAAAACTATAAGAGAAGTAAAATGCATCGCAACAAACGCAGCAACAGCCAAAAGAAGACCAAACCCAACCCCGACAACCAGATAACACAGAACCAAAAGGCAGTAGTGGAAATCCTGCATCCTGGATCAAGATGATCTGGCTTAACAAAAGGAAAAAAACACCTAGAAGCAGTAAAGCAGAATATAAACTGAGTAGAATAGAACAAAAGCTGATATACTAAAGGGCAGATAATAAGAAAGCCCAATAACACAGTAGCAGTCTAAGAAGAGGAGCCAAAAATCCAGAACAGCCAGAACACAAAAAGCGTAGCGGCAACAGAACTAAGCTTGTGGCATCGACTAGCAATCCCAGATGAGCGTGATAATAGATGAAGATACCAGTGGATTCAACTCTGCGAAGAGGAAAATACATCAAAAATTAAAACCGTTGTACAAAAACTCAAGTATATGGTAAGATGAACGATAAAAATGCACCGCCTCATCGAGGCGAAAAAGGTACAAAGCCTCCACTTTATCTTGTGATAAAGTAGAAGGCTAATGCTTAGCATAGAAAATAAACTCATCAATAATAGTGGCAATAGGTCTAGATTTTTTCGAAAAAACTCTATTGTTTCTTTCTAACCAAATTACCCAAATGATTGCCATGATAGAAAGCACCCACGAATTACGAAATTCTTTTTTAACTGAATTGGACTCCCAAGAGGAGAAGGTGTCAGGAAATGTCGGGGCCTGCCACGCAACCACGCAAATAAGCCAGAGTGGTCGAGTATAGGTGCAATGAAGGAATAGATGCTCAGCATCTTCATAGCTAACGAGACATAAGAAGCAAAGTTGTCCAATGGCAATTTGCCTCTTGTTAAGAACCTCCACAGTAAGGAGTTTGTTGTGAAAAGCGAGCCAAGAGAGAATTTTGGACTTCAACGGAGACAGCTACTCCAAATGCTTTTAGCAATAGGAGAGTTGACACCTCCATACTTAAGAAAATTATGGAAGGATTTCAAAAAAAAAGAGCCCAAACTGGTCCACATCCATATAATATCTTCTTTGGGATGTCAGGTGTAATTGTTTAAGTGAAAAAAAAAAGGCTGAAATCAGTCAGTAAAGAGGGAGAGGGATCACAACTGAAAGGAATATTCCACTCCCTAAGGTTGTCATGAACAGTAAGATATTCAGCCACGGTAACGGAGGGGTTAGACGCCAACCGGTATAGGGCAGGGAAGGTATACGCAAGTTTAAGATTCCCAATCCAGAGGTCGGTCCAAAACTTGGTCCTTGACCCATCCGCACACACGTGGCTAATACCACATTGGAAAGGAGCGGCCACTTTCCAGACTCGTTTCCAAAAAGGGGACGCCTTATAAGAAAGGGAGTGGTGAAAGTCCCAAACCCTCCACCGACGGTAACATTTACTAAAAATAAGGCGAGTCCATGGTAGGTGGTCCGCTTTCAGCATTCGCCATAACCATTTACCCAAAAGAGCTAGATTTTGGCTCTTGAGATTCAGTACCCCTAGACCACCGGCGGCCTTAGAAGTACAAACTGTCCTCCAATTGCAAAGATGCGTACCAGCTCTATACATATTAGCACCCGACCAAAAGAAATTCCTCCTGATCTGATATATCCTCTTGATGACCCATGACGGGACATAGAAAAAGGACATCATGAATAAAGGAATAGAAAACAACCGAATTAACTAGGATTAATCTTCCTCGAGAAAGATGCTTACCAGACCATATGTTGAGTCTGGATTCAACATTTTCATCATCGGAATCCAATCAGATTTATGCAACTTGCACCACCTCAATGGAATGCCCAGATACTTAACTGGAAATGAGGCGGAGGCACAGTTGAGAAAAAGAGCAATCTCTAGCTGTCGGTTGTTAGACCCGCCTAGCCAAAGAACCGACGATTTTTGAAAATTAATGGATAGACCAGAAGTGCTTTCAAAGATATAAAGGATAAGTTTAAGGTTCCGTAAGGTACCGCAATTGGGCTTTACAAAGATGATGGTGTCATCAGCATACTGAAGATTGAGAACGCCACGGAAGCTGTGCAATTCGCCAAGGCCTTCAATGACATTGGCGTCCCAAGCCTTCCGAAGCAGTTTGCTGAACACATCAACAATCAGAGTGAAAAGAAAGGAAGAAATAGGGTCTCCCTGACGGAGACCACACTTGCACTTGAATTTGTTGCCTTCAGAACCGTTAATAAAAATGGAAGATGTGTCAGCAAAGAGACTGGACTTAATACCGAAGATCTTATTATTAAGAAAACAAATGAAAATTTTGTTAATTTGAAATGAGCTTCCTTATAGCCAACCCTCTTTCAACTACGACTTGAAAACAACTATTATATTAGTCTCTGCGCAAGAAGAAAGCATGTAGTTTTCGGTAGCAGTTCCAACCTCTCCATCAGCCTTTCTATCTCCACAGCGCTGACCTGCACTTTCCACCTAGGTCACCGACCACAAGAGTCTGATTTGGCTCTATATTGTCCACCAAGGAAACTCCAAGAACCTCCACTGCAACTAAGTGATCTCATCGCTTAATTCAATAGGGGCCTTGGGTTGCATGACAAGCCCTACTTTCTAAATAGACATTCGGCTTAATCCAGTCGATAAAGTACCAGATTTTCCTCACCGCATGAAGCTAACAACAGGAAAGAATTACACCACTTGAACTCAATATCAACATATAGTAACAGATCTTTAGCGGCTAATAAGCAACTGGAAAGTCTCCTCGTTAATACCAGCAAGTAAAGGCAGAAATAAAGATTCCTTTATTAGTGGTCGACTTCTCCGCTATGATCTCCTCAGTAGTCCATATAGGAGCTAGTGTCGTTTCATTCTTATTCGTGGTTATGATGTTCAATATTCAAATAGCAAAGATTCTACCCATGGTCCTTTCTGCTCATCCTATCAATTTTCCTAACTGCAGCTTACAATCTTCATTATCTCAATGCAAACTGTTGTCATCAATCTCCAATAAGCAGAACAAACATCGCTAAAAAGGCACACGCAAGTTATCACACTAAAAACATCCCCGCCAAATTTTTCTGCTCACACAGTATCAACATAGATTTCATGTCTTGACACACAACACAATTGATGAATTGACAAATGCGAAGAATTCCGGTACCTCCCTAATTCCTTCAATGATTGAACATACACCATCCCGGCCGACTCCATCATCTCCCCGATATCAGCACCATCGACTCCCTCCATCGAATTAGCCTCCTTACGTATCCTTTTAACTACCGAAGCAGCTCGAGACGCCGCCCCCTCGAACATACCACAAACCATATAGCTGCAAACAGATAACATCATAAAAAGAAGCTAAACTACCAACAATTGATCACGAATTCAAGATCGAGGGTTTAAATCTACTTATTGAATAATTATTTAAATTGTATGAAATTGGATTTCATTGGGTTTTTTTTGTTTTTAAAGATTGATTAGAAATTGGAGAAGGTGTAATACCTTTCGGAAAGATCGATTTGAGTCCAGATACCGGATTCGGGGAAGAGAGCGGTATCCATTCGTTATTCGCTTCGTCGCCGTCGTCTTCTTTTTCTTATCGCCGGAGCGGTGAGATTAGAGACCTAGATATTGGAGTTTTTTTGCCTCCGTAGGCCACTTTTTGAAAATATTTGCATTTTGGGGGGGGGGGGCAGTTTTCCAATTATTAGCGCTTTTGGACTACTTTATGTCACGTCAGCAGCGGCCGATATTTTCAATAGCGGTATCTTCATTTTCGAGGTCGCTAATGAGAATAGCGATCTATGTTTTTACTTTTTTTTGAATTTTTTGTTTGTCATCGCTATTCTCACTAGCGACCTTAGTTATATGAGGTTGTTAATGGGATTAGCGACCTTTAATAAGCTTATTCGAACACTTAGCAAAATCGAGAAAGTTTTTGCTCTCTGAAAAATGACAATCAATTTATTTTTAAAACTAAGATCGCTATTCGGAATAGATGTATTTATTGTACTAAAATTGCTATTCCGAATAGAGGCCTTAATTGTATAACTATTTTGCAAGTTTTACAAAGAACAGGGAGATTGTGTTTTCTACTGTAGGTCGCTATTCCCAATAGCGACCTCAATTTAAAAAAATTTGGGAAAGCTCTTTAGGAATCGCTAAGTGTCTGAGTACATTCTCATTCGAGGTCACTAATGGGATTAGCAACCTCATATAACTAAGGTCGCTAGTGGGAATAGCGACGGCAAACAAAAAATTCGAAAAAATTTAAAACATGGGCCGCTATTCTCATTAGCGACCTCAAAAATGAAGAAGCCGCTATTGAGAATAGCGACCGCTGCTGACGTGGCCTAAGTTAGCCCACGAGCGCTAATAGTTTTGAAACTGACCCATAATCGCAAATATTTTCAAAAAATGGCCTATCACGGCAAAAAAATTCTAGAGATTAGTGTCTTGCACGTGAGAGAGAAGGGGGAAAGAAGATAAAGAGGATCATGCAAAACGGTGGTTAGACCGGCCGGTTTACTAAACTGGGTTTCTGGGGCTTTCGACTTTTCGTTTGTGGGTTTGTAGTTCAGGGGCCCACTATTTTATTATATATACTCATTCTCTTTCCAAAATAAGTTATTTTATTTATTTTTTTCTTACTAATAGGTGTATAGAAACCTAGAATTACTTATATCAAATAACGAAAGAGAGACAACAAGTAGGTATTTATCAAATATACGGGTGTATACGGTGTGCCATCTGTTAGTCTCTCTCTCTGTTTCTTTTTCTTACTATGGAACTGTAACCACTGAGTACATTTTGGTTCTAATTATTAAACAGTTTCTCTTTTATTGAGTTTAAATCTATAACTATTATAATGGGAGAGATGGGGTTGGAAACAAATAAACAATATTTTATTCTTTGGTGTATGTGTGTCAACACGTGCAGCGCACGTGTTGGTAGTTTTTTTTGTCCTTTTCATTCTCCCTCCACGTGCATCGCACGTGCATGATACTAGATTTTTTTTTTGGGTAGAATTTTTTTTTGTCCTTTGCATTCCCCTCTCCATTTTCCCCACGTGCATCGCACGTGCATTACACTAGTTTGTGGGTTAATGCTTCAATGGGTTCATCCGAGATTATTGTTATTTGTTAATGTTCTATGTTAGGATGAGATGTTTGTAGGCATTATAGGTTTAGGGTTTGGGCAACATTAATCCTTGATTATGCTGAAATGGGTTGTTGTTAGATTTGTAATTAAAGGCTTTTTATTGTGCAATTTTTCGGTCAGTTCATATGCTAAGAACATATTCGTTTTGCATTATCAGATTGTTGCCACCTCTTTTGTGGAATACATGTGTTGTAAATTGGTTTTTGTCTATACGCATAAATTTTGCTGGTTTATGTACGTATGTATCCATTTCTAATTGTGGAGGTAGCTCATTTGGGCAATTTGTTTGGTTTGCCCTTGACATTTGGTCCTTCATGTCTATCCTATATGGATTTTCCTTTTCATATTTATTTTTCATAGTTATGGAAACTGATGCGGTTTGTTTTTGGGATGTGGTCGCAACAGGTGTGAGTTCTTGTTATTTGTATAGTGGAATGCGTGGTACTGGCTATGGTCCGACCCTCAGATGAGGGACCGGTTCGGGAGTAACAGGAGTAAGGTAGGGACCGGGTGCTCGGTTCGGATCTTCGGGCTCAGCTCGAATCTGGGTACCTGCACAATGCCTAGAAACACCTGGCCCACTACAAAAGAAAAGGTCTTTACCGGCGAAACTACCCCGGCGTTTTGGTAGTAGCGCCGGGGTAGACCTGAACCAGAAAGAAGACTGAAAGTGTAAGTTATCTAAACCGGCGTTTGTAAAAAACACCGGTGTAGGTATATGTATGCGATAAATAAAACCCAAGGCCCTAACACATCACTCATTCCCCAAATTTTTTTTTTTTAATAATTCTCCCGCTCTCTCCCGCCCTCTCCATCGACGACTGACATCTCCGCCGTCGCCCTGGCCGCCGTCGAATACGATGACGAAGACGACTGTCATCCCCCTTCTTCCTCCTTCATTCTCTCTTCTGCGACGACGAAGAACAAGGAGAGGAAGTTGAAGACGACGGTGAGATGAGCGGTCACGATTCGAAGTACTTTTCGGCGACGAAGAAGGGGGAGATCCCCAAAATCAAAGAGGAGCTCAATTCCCAGTACAAGGTATGGATTCCGCACCTCGATCCCGATCTGATGCAAACTAGGGTTTCGGATGTTGTACAAATTGGTGTGGGAATTTGGCTTAAAATGACCAAAATCCTCCGGATATAGGTACGTATGCCATAGGTACGTACTCAAGAAGTCAAATTGGTGTTGGATGCACACACTCAGAAGTCATTCCCTCCCCTCCACCCCTTCCTCTCTCAAGTGATCTCTATGTGGAAGGCAATTAATTTTACACTTCTTTTTTCTTCTATTAATTTCCAGCCAGCTATACTCTAATCCTCATTATTTTCTAGGTGTTGGCCTCTCAATATTGAAAAGGTTTCTTGACCAATCTTCAAGTTCAATGACAAAGGTAGTTTTTTTATGTTTGAACATGATTATATATACATGTTTGAATATGAGCTGTATACTTAAATCATTCTTCTATACAGAAATCTTCTAGTGGGAGGGCATCGAAACTTGCAAAAAGGGTATGTCATCTTCCATTGATTTATCAAGATCTATCCATTACAATGTTTGTTTCTTTGCTTATTACTCAGTATGAGCTAGTGTTCTTTCTGTTCATTGGCACTTTCATTTCCAGGTAATAGCATGCTTGGATGTGAGGTCAAATGATAATGGAGATCTTGTAGTAACCAAAGGTGATCAATATGACGTGAGGGAACATTCCAACAAAAATGAGGTAGCTATAGCTTACATTTTTGCAGCAGCATTTCTTATTTTCTACCTGAAGTAGTCTCGGGAGTTCTGTTGGCTTCCCAGTGTCGAGAACTATTGTTTCCTTTTCTTCTTTTTGTTGTGCTAACTTGAAAGAGAGTATATTACAAGATCAACACATTATTCAGTTAACTATTCATGGTGTCCTGTTTAATTCACAAGTTACTCTCTGGTTTTATGAGGTTTGCCTTCACACTTTAGTAAAAGATGCATTTTAATATTGTATGTTAGGCTGCTAATTGATTGTACTTATTTGCTGTTAGTTCATGCTTGATGAAATTTCTATCCTATTGCTTCTGATGGTCAATGATGCAGAACTACGGTTGAACATTAGTGTGAACTCGATCTCTATAGCAACAAGGAATTTAATATTTTACTCTAAAGTATCGTGTATGCCATATAAGCTAATATCCATTGCTTTAGGTTTTTGCGTGTATTACTGACCTTTGTTTTCGTAATGAAAACCTCAAATTTGTTAGACTAAGGGTCTGGTCATTTTAGTCACTGATCAGTCTAATGTAGTTTCATTTTACTTGTCTAATTTATGCTTTCTAGATGTGGGTGTGGGCTACAATGGAAGGTATCTGCAGAAGTGCTTAGTAGAGAGGTGAACGTTAAAATGGATATTATGGAATATAACTCTGGATGAATTTTCATGAAACTCACGAGTGTGTAGTTATGTGTACAATAGTTGTTGTTAAATGTCATGGTTGTTCAGTATGATGGGCAGCTAAGATAGACTTTGTATTTCTGCAAATTGAGATTCAACAGATAGAAACAGTGAACTTTCTGATTTGTCAGGAGAGTATCTTTTCTAAGAAATTGTCCCTATAAGATAATTAAATCGTCACCTAATATGCTGTATGCACACTGTAAACTATTAATAGTAGAATTTAATCTGTAGTGACTACCTTTAGTGGCTATTACAAGGTCTATTGTAACTTTTTCTTGACTTTTTTCCTTTCTTTGACAGTTTTTCTTTGTCCCGGCAGGTGAGGAACCTTGGGAAGCCAGTGGATCTTGCAGGTCAATATTATGAAGATGGTGCCGATGAAGTATAATTCTTACTTTCATTTCATAATAGTGCTTCATACAGTTATACAATCTTGTGATAATTCAAACATACAGTTATACAAATCTTGAGGATGCTATAGGTACGTATGCCAAAATCCTCCGGATATGTACAACAATTGGGTTTTAGATTTAGTTGGGCTAAAGAATTAGTAGAGCAACATATATGCTCAGATAATGTTAATGAAGTTGATTGCCATCTTTGGCATGATTTTTTAACAAAAAATGGGTTCACTTCCAAACTAAGTATGCTGCTAGCATCCTCATATTCTTTTACTGTTAATGAAGCTTATTTCATGCATCTGATTGTCAGCTTGGCATTTTTTTTGACCAAAATGGGTTCACTGTGAACTGAGGATGCTATAGGTACGTATGCCAAAATCCTCCGGATATGTACAACAATTGGGTTTTAGATTTAGTTGGGCTAAAGAATTAGTAGAGCAACATATATGCTCAGATAATGGATATTTTCATTTTCAGATACTGTTAATGAAGCTGATTGCCATCTTTGGCATGATTTTTTAACAAAAAATGGGTTCACTTCCAAACTAAGTATGCTGCTAGCATCCTCATCTTCTTTTACTATTAATGAAGTTTATTTCATGCATCTGATTGTCAGCTTGGCATTTTTTTTGACCAAAATGGGTTCACTGTGAACTGAGGATGGTATAGCTGTATGCCAAAATCCTCCGAATATGTACAACAATTGGGTTCACTGTGAAAAATATATGCTTCATTCATATATATTATAATGGGTCACTTTTAGTTTTGCAATTGGTTTTGATTAGTAAAGAGTGTCGAAGGTGGTTTTTTTTTTTTTTTTTTTTTTAATTTTTTAATTTTTTTTTAAAAAAAATTTTTAATTAAAAAAAAAAATTTTTTTTTTTTAAAATATAGCTACACCGGCGTTTTTTCAAGCGCCGGTGTAGCTTTCAGCAAAAATTGGAAGTATATACCGGCATTTTAAAAACGCCGGTATAGGTATTTAAAACGCTGGTATAGGTGATGGCCGAAAACGGTGCTTCCAAACGAAACCACACATTCCCCGGCGTTTTTACGACCGCCGGTGTAGTTTTAACATATACCGGCGGCCGTAAAAAACGCCGGTGAATGTCCCTAAGCTACAGCGACGCTCGATTCGGCGGCACTTGCACCGGCGATTTATAAAATGCCGGTGGTATCTACAGCGGCGTTTATAAACGCCGGTAAATGTGAAAAAAAACGCCGGTAAAGGCCTTTTCTTTTGTAGTGGACATGTTTGTTTTTGGGGTGTGGTCGCAACAGGTGTGAGTTCTTGTTATTTGTATAATGGAAGACGTGGTACTGGCTATGGTCCGAGCCTCGGATGAGGAACCGGTTTGGGAGAAATCCCGGCGACAGGCCCTCCAACGATCTAGTCGGTCACTGAGAAAGTAACAGTAGCTAGGGTTCAGGGAGAGAAAGTTTTATTACCTTTCACAGTGAGGAGGGGGTCTGGTATTTATAGGCAGGAGAAACGGGTCTGAGACCCTACTGGGCCAGGTCGGGCCTGTTTGCTCGTGGGTCTGACGTGGCAGAAGCCCATATGGCTCTGGGTTGATCTGATGATCAGGGAAGAGCGGGATTTGAGGAGATTTGACGGCCTAGGAGGGGTCGCGTCATCTAACCCATATCAGGAGCCCCTCACTCCTGGATGGCTGGGTAATCCAGTCGTTGAGGAGTGATTTGTCTCTGTAGGAAGAGCGGAGCGGTGTGTACGACGAAAACGGGGTTTGTATCTTCCTGGAGAGGCTAGTGGGGTAGGATGAAGGGGATCCCTTTAAAGTTATGAGGGGCGTCGAGAGTCGAGAACAGAGGGTCGCGAGCGTCGGGCGTTGCGCGATGAGCTCTCATATGCTCTAATGCCGAGATCTGCTTGTAACGCCCCTGCCCCTAGCTCAAACAATTTATAGAAGACAAATTAGATACTATGTAGTATAATTGCCCACCACAGGCTGCCTCTCAAAAGGTGGTTAACCGATTAGGTGACTCTTGATCATAGGCAATTATATTTATATATTATTATTTTAATTTCAAATTCCGATATGGGACTAAATTCAATACATTCTCCCGTTCTCTCTCACCGAGAGTACACAGAGGATCTCTCTGATTTCATTTCCGAAATGAAAGCCGTGGGCCCCAGCAATGAATAACAGAGCATCTTGCTGTTATTCATTCACGTGGGGCCCCCCACATGATAACTCATTAATTCCACGTTCAACATATTTCACAAATGTCGAACCAAATACTTTTTTCAACATATATATATATATATATATATATATATATATATATATATATATATATATATATATATATATATATATATATATATATATATATATATATATATATATATATATACTAACTATACTATACTATACTTTGAAAATTACGGGGTGTTACACACACCCCCTTCAGAAATCAGCGTCCTCGCTGAGTACGGGCATGCACAATCTAGTGCGGGACCTCCTTTCTAGCCGATGTGGAATTGAGTACCCTGATTCTACTAGCTGCACCGTACCCCGATTCTGTAATGCCCCGCCCCAATACTCAGACAATTTTTATTTTTTTTAGAAGAAAAATTAGATACTATGTAGTACAACTGCCCACCACAGGCTGCCTCTCAAAAGGTGGTTAACCAATTAGGTGACTCTTGATCATAGGCAATTTTATTTATACTCAATTAGTTTTTTGTCTACTT